>OY987218.1:30700383-31105871 GCA_963920805.1 Primula vulgaris
CGCTAACATGTATGTGCATATGTAACAACTAGTCATGTTTACACTAAAAAAAAAATACCCAAATGACGGGATCAGTGACGGTATTTTTTGTTACGAGCTTAATAACAACGGTTTTTGTGACGGATTTGTGACAGTTAGTCAATTTGCGACAGATTTTTAAATTAATAACAGATTTATGACAATTTTTAACTGTCACTAAATCAAACATTATTTTGTAGTGTTATAAGTAAAAGGGTATACCAAACAACCCCGATATACCCTTACTTTTACTTTTTGTTACTTATAAATATAAAAGTAATTAATGGTGTTTGGTTGACCCTTCAAAAGTATACTTTTAAGAAAAGTAAACACCAAAAAAGCTTACTTAACATAAGTAACATTTACTATACTTATTTGGAAAAAAGTAAAATAATGCTACTGTTTATATATGTTATATGATAAACCTATTTCAGTATTGAATCCAACTTGTTGAATGTGAATGTACAAAATCTCTTATATTACTCAAGTTTTCATAACTTTTTCAAAATTTAGGTTTTAATCTGAATGTGTTTTTAAAGTCTAGTTCAAAACCTAGTTCCTATAATCATTATATTTTTCTAATTTTGTATTTTTTAATCTTTAAATAATGAAATGTTTTTTTTGCTAGTTAATTATTTTGCTTTATTCTATTAATCGAAATAAATAATTCATTTTCACTCAAAAAGTAAAAGTAAACATATTTTACCAAACAACGTTTTTAATGAAAATTATACTTTTACGGTGTTCACCAAACAGCATTTACTTACTAAAAAGTAAACAGAAAAAATATACTTTTTAACCCACTTACAAAATGTATACTTATGAACATAAAATACGAGACCAAACGATGCCAATATATACAAAAACTACTTGCCATAATTTAACATTATTATAAATATTTTTATAACAATATTTGGTAGTCATTTACACCTTACTATTTCCTCTATACTTGTAATATTAATTGGGCGCGCCCACGCATATATATATATATATATATATATATATATATACTACTAATCGTGTCTCACGCGTTGCGTGTACGGCACATAATGCAATAAAAATATAAAAAATATATATAGTTATGATATAAATATGTAGATAATAAAAAAAAACGTATTTTAAGATTTAAAAGAATGTTTGGTTGTTAAAGAGTGATAAATAATTTTATTAGTTTTTACTTTTTATATTTTTATGTGATTATCGTATTAATATTGTAATTGATATAAAGTTGTACGAGTATTTTTAGAAAAAAATTGCTAAAATGGGCAGTCTTATTTGACTTGGGTTGACTTATTATAATAGAATGATGATATAAATATATACTATATAAGTATATATACCGTACACTGTTGACACGTAAAGTTTATGACCACTAAAAACGCGTCGTGTGTCGTTTAAATCAAATAACAATTAATTACTGATTTCTCAATATGAGATTAGAGAAGTTATTAGTAATTTAAAATTGCAAAAAATATATTTTATCATCTCATAAAATCTAGGATGATAATTTATATAAAATAAAAGTATTTTTTATTCTAAACCATTAAATACAAATGAAGAGTTACTCAAATAGTACTGACATTATGAATAAAAGTTCATCCCAAAATCTATAAATAGAGTGGCGTGGGGGAATCATTATTTTCACAACTTCAAGTCTTCAAGCACCTAGAGAGAAAAACACATCCAGACAGAATCAGATCCTCTCCTACACAACTTACACGGAATCGGATCCTCTCCTGCATAACTTCTAGAGAATCAACTCATCTTATCTACAACTATCAAGGGATCAACAACACACTCCGATCTCAGTTTTTTCAAGGACTCGACGAACGCCTTCAAAGTCTGCAACAAACTTGGCATTCGATTTTCAGGAACGTCTAAAAGCAGCAAGCAAAACGTTTCTATGGATCAAAATATTCAAGTTGTTCACTAAATCTGAAGAAGCTCTTCAACAACTCTCCATCCGATTTTCAGGAACGATTACAAGGAGCAAGCAAGGCATTTCTACCTGATCAAATTCTTCAAAGTTCTTACATAAATTTGAAGAACTCCACCCAACAAAACTGCAACAAATTGGCATTCAATTTCCATGAACAACTACAAAAAGGCAAAAACGCGTTTTTCTAGATCAAAATAATCAAGTTATTCACCAATTCTGAAGAATGTCAAGATCATCAATAAAATCAACAAAGCTCCAAAGTTATTCACCAAATTCGAAGAATACAAATCAAGTTCAACAAGCTCAAACGAAATTTATCAAAGAGTCTAGTACAACATTTCAAGCCATCACAAATTGTTCGAAGAGAAAAATCAAATGATTTTTATTTTCTAATTTTGTAGAGAATTTATCAGAGATTGTACCCGCAAAATAACTGATCAATAAAATTCTAGTTTGTTTTACATTCATTTTCCAAGGGTTCAGCACTTAAGAAAATTTGTGTGAAATATATACTTATATATATATAGATCAATGGGGTAGGTAGATCAACCGCATCAATTAACCAATGTTTTTAACCCAAAAACGTCTTTTTTAACCAAAGGACAACTAAAAGTACATAGGTTTAGTTCAAATTACATAATGATCCGTTGAAATTACATAGAATTCAACTGAAAATACATAATATAAAGGTGAAAGTACACAGAGTTCATTTAAAATTACATAAGGATTATATAATAGTACATAAGGTTCATTTAAAAATACATAACGTTCAACTGCACGTTTACAACTTTTAGTTGAAAGTACATATGATTTTGTTGAAAGTATATAGTGTTCCAAGCTCAATGTGCATATGTTTTATTTCAAAATGCATAATGTTCGGATTATGAGTATCAGACTCCTCAATAAATAAATAAAAAAAGTCCTCAAACTCTCTCGTTTCATACCGTTAGATTATTTTAAATTTGATCTAAAAGTAATAATCATTTGAGCTCACAACTTTAAAAGTGTAATCAATATATTGGCAAAACTGAAAATAAATTGGCAAAAAAACACAAATAAATATAACCAGTAAATTATAAACTCTATAAACCCTAAACCCAAATCAATAAACCATAAACCCCAAATTATAAAACCCATATCATTTTAATCCTTCAAATTAAAAAACCTAAAATCTTGGAAAATCAATTACAACCGTTAAAACCCATTCATATTTTTCTCTAATAAATCATAAAAAAAAAAAAGTCCATCACTTTATTTTTATGGTAATGTTTGGAGCTAAGTGTCAGATTGTGCCAGATTTAGATGTTAGCCAATAGGACTATATTAAAGTAACAATAGGTCTTATATTAAAGCTCTTTCTTTTCTTTTTTTAATTGTTCTTTCGTTCTTCCCCTTTAATATAGTCCTATTGTTACTTTTTAAAGTATATTAATTAGAACCATCAGATGTCCTCTTCTAAATCCAAGGACTGAGAGTTTTGGAGTATGAGAACTCTCCAAATGGGGAGGCCCCATTTCCATAATGTTCACCCCAAGTGCAAAAAATGCTCATGATGTGAGTGGATTCTAATAACCACCAACCTCTAAAACTATCCATTTCAAACGCTCTTATTACCTGTATAGTCACTAAGCAAAAACGCATAATATGCAATGTATATTTAAAGGAAAAATGATATTGTCATTCAAAAAAATTAACCAAAACCATTCTCCCCTGATGTGACCGATGAAATGTACCTATCATTTTTGTTTTAATATTAAAAACATATTTTCATTTAATCCATAATTGGTCCATGTAATCCGTCACATCAGCGGATAAAGTTTTTGGATAGATTTTTTGGGTGGTTATAGCAATACTCTACTAAAAGACAAGGTTAAAGAAAAAATCATCTACAAATTGCATCAAAAGTAGACATAATTCAATAAAAAATACATAGGATTCCATCGAAAGTACATTGGGTTTAGCCAATCATAAATTGAGATATGCTACTTAGTACATTGAATTCAGTTGAAAGTATACATGTTTTAGTTAAAACTTCATAGAATTGAAATAAAAATACATAAAATTCAACTACAAGAGTACATAGAGTTCAACTAAAAATCACAGCATGTGACTCACCTAACAGAACTTAGTTCAACTAAAAGTCATAGCGTTCATTCTAAAACTACATAAAATTCATCCCTAGTAGCTTATCATTTTTTGTCTGTCTACAAATTGTCCAACCTTTACTTTGA
The DNA here is from genome assembly GCA_963920805.1 of Primula vulgaris. Lineage (NCBI taxonomy): Eukaryota > Viridiplantae > Streptophyta > Magnoliopsida > Ericales > Primulaceae > Primula > Primula vulgaris. The sequence continues at coordinate 30,704,572 of OY987218.1, forward strand.
AGGTTGACAAACGAGATGTCATAAAATTTGCATTCTAAACAAAACTGAAATATTTACAAAATTTGCTCAAAACCAGCTTGCAAATTAAGACCAAATAGAAGAATCTAAGACTACTACATCATTAAGAAAAAGTTTGTGAGGTTCAGGTTCTAATAAGATGCATTGGCATAGATATGTCCCATGGATCTGTATGCCAAGAGAGCATACAATAAAAGGCCATAAAACGTGATAACTGATCAAATCAAAAGTCACACCTCAACTGCAAACAAACTCGTGATTCCCTTACAAATCCAAATATGGGTTACTGTATGAACGGAGAAAGTTTGATATTGTGTTCAATGATTCATGCTTCCCTTTTTGCTTAAATCCACACCTGACTGATACTAAACTTTCATAATAGTCAGATGGCCGAAAACACATATACACGCTTTTGGGACCCATTTTCCTCACTTCTCGAGTATTATTATTGAACAAAACTAACTGAGAACAACCCTCTGGAAAGGAAGTATCGGGATGAAATGTTGCCAAAAAAATCTCATTATTTTTCCAAAGTCCAACGAAGGATAATAATTTTGAAGAGTTATTACAGGTTAATTCTTTGACCCAAACACCTTCTTCCAACATTACCCAAATATCAACATAGATACCATTATAAAGCATCAGAGCAATCTTGTCATTATACAACATTAGATCACCAAACCAAGACTCAGGGTTAGAAACAGACGGACCCAATATCTCTCGAAAAATTTCATTATCCATGTCAAATGCAATGATTACACCACAATCGTCCCACCAATAATAAGTTCCATTTAAAAACGAACTATCTCGGCACAAACAAAAATGACGAGAACACATACGGAAATCGCCAAGATCAAGAAGCCTCCATGTGTCGGTACTTAGGTTATACACACTGACATAAATACTTGGGTGTGTCTCAAATTTGATCATATCAATGAAAACTCGGATAAGAACAACCTTGTAATCCTGAGTTAAGGGGTCTACACCAAAGCCAATCTTACTAATATCGACTATTAAGTGAGGCATGAAATGAGGGTGGGGTAAGGGAAGAGTTCTGAACTCCTTTAAGGCAGGGTTCCACAATACTATACGATCTTTATGATCAAACAAGCAATACAAGCCATTAACAGGTCCTTCCATTTTTAATCCATATTGTGGTAATTGAAAATTAACAAGATCACGATATGTATCATTTTCAAGAAATTCATCTTCAAACAACGCATAATGATAATGCTGGGTATCATTCTTAAAATATTGGAGGAGGAGGTGACCCTGATTATGCCTTTTTTGATACTGAAGATGATTAAGTATAAAATTAGGGTTTCTGATGATATCGTACCAATGATTGCACACACATTTTGAACATACCAGAGATTTTACAGACAAACGGAGAAAAATCTCGATCAATAATTCTTCTGGAAGGTTTATATGACCATTGGCTTCTCCAGCCTTTTGAAAGCGGGCTTTTATCCAAAATCTTTGAAATTCCATTGCTGAATTTCACCTAATTATCACAACAAATAGAAAAAGTAAAACTAAAACCCATGAGTTAAAATACTAGAACAAACTCACAAAAAGAAAATTAGAAAAATTATTATATGACAACAAGTTGAGTTCTTCATCAACTAAGGCTTGTTGAAAAGGTGACAAACATTTACCATTTGTTTGACAGACGTCCTCAAAAAATAGGGATTGTTGAGAAAAACAATTATCGTAACTAATTTACTAGGAATTGAAGCTCTCGTGTACTAAAACGAATGCATCCGCATGTTCCGGTATATATCATGTAACTGTGTAGTTCTCGAAACGGAACATACCATAAGTTATAAACGCCCAGACTCGCTGTTGGATACCCTTTTCTATTGTTGTTGGTGCAGGAAATTATAGTTGCTCAGAATAACAAATTGCTCAGGTGTAAATATCAGTTTTTTAAATACCAGTGGATTGAAATATTCAAATTTGTAATATGTTTTAAATAATGTTTAGTTTAATGGTTGAAGCTAATCCGTTCAAGACTATTTAGACCTTGATTAAAAGTTTAAAACCGTTGGAATTTGTATCTTAATTCTTAACTACAAATCAAGAATATATAGTTAAACACGAATAATGTAACTAACTATGTCAAGAAGAACATATAATTCAAATAATAGTGGCCAACTTATAGTGAAATTTCAATTTTCTAACTGTTACATGTCATACCCAGAGAAAAAGTGAATATGAATGAAAAACCAGATATAATAATGATTATAACATTTGACAATATGAATAGAATCGGATAGACTCTCGAAGGATATGCCGATTATCAAATTAATTTGTGCAATTGACCTATAAGGTCAAATGAAAGAATTACCATTTAGTATTTACCATGATAAAAAATTTGGGCATAACCCTTGCATCTTTGTTTATTTCCACCAAATAATAAAACTTGAACAACAACCATGATAAAAATAAACCTACTGTTAGCGGCAAATCAAATAGATCCAGCAAGGATAAAGTGAACAAAAATGCCAAATAATGTTCTAACATGACAATAAACCATGAATCTAAAATTATCAAACAACAAATAGAAAGTCTATAAATCTTAACAAATGGAACACGTGAAATATCAACTTATTTGGCCAACTAAGGTTACAAATAAACTGAATACCTAGCTAAAACGGTAAACACCCTTGCGTGCACAAGTCAAGTGAATGTAAGGTAATGAAAATCAAGATAAAATATCATTTACGGCTTTGGGCCTTTTATTGGTAAGTCCTGGTAAAGCTCCCAGGCGGCGTATTTTTTTGTAACGAGGTACTCGATAACGAGGCATACAAACTCCTAATTCTTGATTTATATTTATTTGAAAACATGAAGTAAGAAAACAATTTTACTTGTATACTCTAAGCATTGCACACACAATCTACACTAAATATAACTATTGTTACTCAAACTAAAAATCAATTGTATTCCTGGCACAACTTACAAGAGATGATTAATTAGTTAAATTATTATACAAAAAATCTATTTCATTGTTAATATAGATTTATGTTTTTAGTTGTATGAATAAAAAAAAGGTTAGCTTACATATAATTAAGTAATCGGTTCGGTTCTGATCGATTTGGTTTAATTTAAAAAACACTAATTCCATTATCACAAATCACTAGGATCACACGCCACTAACAGTTTCACTTCACTTTACATAAACACCACTATTATGCTTTTAATAACAGTTCACTTTCATTCTATTAGTTGGCACTATTAATTTTAGACTAACACATTAATCATGATATAGTATTCACGAATAAAATTTGACTGTACATGCCGTTAAATTAGATACACAAACGATCTATATAATCACACACAGCTATTAAACATTCGACATGCATACAGGTTATTTTAAAGATGCCAATTTCCCCTCATATATCTAATAAGCTTCTAACCAAATAATATAGAGCTTGTTCGTCAAAAAACACGAACCCCGGGCAAAAAAAAATATACTAAGCGAAACTACCAAATTCTGGACAGCCTCAAAACAGTCCCAAATTTCAGAATTTAAACATCTATATACCAAAAAAATTGAATGAAATTTGGATTAGGGATCAAACCCTAGAAAACGATATTTTATTAATTTAAAAAACAAAGAAAACGGCTTACACTTGTGAATAGGTCTCAGAGAATAGGTCGAGAAAATGTATTTGGTTGCGAAAAACGGAATCCAAACACGCCAAAATCAGACGTTCTAAAACAACACAAACGTCTGACTGATCAGGGAAATAATCGCCGTGCTGATCAAATTTTCTCCGGCAATTTCCCTATCATGCACTCTCCTTCCTCTCTCTTCTCCCTTTCTCTTATCTATATCTGCCGTATATGTGATATGCGTCTTTTGCATGTACAATGTATGTTTAGTTTATGTTATAGCTAGGTTTAATATAAGTACAACTCAATTTAATATAAATATCACTTTTAAATTATATAAAAGCAATAATAGATATATAAATTTACAAGAATTTCCATTCAAAAATCGTTGATGAACTAGTCAGCAGGGTCCAGAGATCCTAAAACAAAGATAGGGTAAAACGAAAGTTGGAGGCAGACGTGTTTGACGGACAGCCCAGAAGTGATTTCTAGCCCAAGAAGCCCATTTAAGATATTTTTGTGTGTTTGGTAACATAAAATTACCCACTTCCCGAAAAGCAGGGGGTAATGGAAGCCCATTTTGTAAAAGTTGATTTTTCATGCTTCTGGAGAAAGTCACTTATTCGGGAAGTTAAAATAAATAAAAAACTCTACTGTTATCTCTTACTCCACAAACTCTATTTATTAAAAATAGAACTATATTCTCTCTTATTAAATTATTAAATTATAAATAATACTTTTATTAAATTATTAATAATACTTTTAATACTTTTATTAAATTATAAATAATACTTTTAATACTTTTATTAAATTATAAATTATAAATAATACTTTTAATACTTTTAATATTTTTAATACTTTTATAAATTATAAATAATACTTTTAATACTTTTATTAAATTATAAATAATACTTTTAATACTTTTATTAAATTATAAATAATACTTTTATTAAATTATTAAATTATAAATAATATTTTTATCGATGTTTTTTTTTATAATTGTTTTCAAATATTTGGTTTTAAAGTGCTATTGGACTTACTAGTATTGTTCATGTGTTTTTCGTACTATATCAATTATTATGGTATTAAGTCATTTCGAACTTATACATATCAAACGCAGACAAACTTATAAAAATAAAAATCACTTTTTCACCAGACGCTAATTTTTTCTAAAGTACTTTTTATATAAGTCGTTTTTCAACAACACTTTTCCAGACAGTACTTTTTAGGAAAGCACTTGATTTCCAAACAGCACCTTAATATATATATAAAAAAATGTCGAGAAAACGGCTTACACGTGTGAATAGGTCGAGAAAATGTATTTGGTTGCGAAAAACGGAATCCAAACACGCCAAAATCAGACGTTCTAAAACAACACAAACGTCGGACTGATCAGGGAAGTAATCGCCGTGCTGATCAAATTTTCTCCGGCAATTTCCCTCTCATGCACTCTCCTTCCTCTCTCTTCTCCCTTTCTCTTATCTATATCTGTCGTATATGTGATATGCGTCTTTTGCATGTACAATGTATGTTTAGTTTATGTTATAGCTAGGTTTAATATGAGTACGAGTCAATTTAATATAAATATCACTAGATTATTATTGGACTATTGAGCCATACTTATAGTGCGCCTAAGTTGGGCTTTCTAGCTTGTATAACCCTAACCTCTAGTATAAGCTTAGGTCCACTTGTATTGATACATTCTGATTAATAAAGAACTACTGTACCTCTCTCTATGTTTCCTATATAATATATATACTGAGCTAATAAGACTCCCAACAACTTTTAAATTATATAAAAGCAATAATAGATATATAAATTTACAAGAATTTCCATGCAAAAATCGTTGATGAACTAGTCAGCAGGTCCAGAGATCCTAAAACAAAGGTAAGGTAAAACGAAAGTTGGAGTCAGACATTTAATATATATATAAAAAAATGTCAAAAATTTTCACGACATTAGCTAAGAAATTGATTCACACTCTCGATAATAGTATCACTAAAATAATAATCCTATTATACAACGTCAGTTATTCTAAAAAGTGAAAGGACCACAAATATAATACTCTGTTCGTCTCTAAATAAATGTCATCTACGAAAATATGTGCAAGTTTGATTGACAAAAATTTCATACATAGATTGCCGAAAAAATTTCTTTCGAAAGCTAATCACATAGTTTATTGTTAGAACTATATGACGGAATTTTTAAAAGTTTCATTTCCGCGATCTAAATATGAAAATTTTGATGGTCAAATTTGCACGTATTTTTGTATAGAATATTTATTTAGGCACGGAGGGAGTATAACTTATTGTGATTGATACATTAATATCAAACTATAATTACTTACGGGACACTAGCGTACTGCACACATAATTTTATGAGAAAACGATAATTTAATATATATTTAAAAATTTATCTACAAAAAACTCAATTTTTTTGAATTTGATGACTCTTTTACAAAAAAAAAATACATATTTTATGAAATTATTTACAAATGTGTACATATGTCATTAAAAAATCCAAAAAAAAATCCAAAAATTAAAAAATTACAAACCAAAATTTAAAAAAATCAAAAATTTTAAAAATACATTTTTTATACAAAAAATATGTGTAATCATGTCTGTTCCTGTTTAATTTTGTTCAATCATTTGTGTCTAATTAATCATGTCCAATCTTGTATGTCTAATCATATTTAATCTTATCTAATCATGTACAATCATCTCTAATCCTGTTTGATACTATGTATAATTTTTTTATTTTTTTATTTTTTAGAACATATGTAACTAATTGTAAATAAGTATACATAGCTGAGTTTTTATAATTAAGTAGATTGTTACATGTATTTATTTAGAAATCTCACTCACTTTGTAACACTCCAATTCTTCATATAATCAAATAATAAATAATGACAGTATTATAATGTATTTGAATCACTTAACATTGACCAACGCCCCCCGGGCCCCCACCCCCATCCCCACCCACACCAAAAAAAAAACAAAAAAACTTGATGATGCATATTCTTCGACTTGTTTCGGTAATTGATTAATCCATTCTGCTATGTTAGCTAGTTCTGGCCTTTCTGAAACTAAAAAAAGCAGAAGATAGACCAAGCTAAGTCTGTCTATGCGAATTGGTTTCGCGAAGCAAAAGTTTGCCCAAATTTCCAAGACGAATGAACAGCATTTGAAAATTCGAGGATTTTTCGATCACTTAACATGAGCTTAAAGGTCAATGTTTGGCTTCTAAGATCAACACCGCTTTGCCAATTTGCACCGTAGTTTCTGTTCATTGTCACCCATGATCTAGTCTTTGAGGTTTTTACCCAAGCGGCTTTAACATCTCCGCTCCCACCAATATTACTGAACATTACCATACTAAAATTGGATTTTCCTTTCAAGGTAAAACGAACTCCTCCACTTCTTCTGCATGGAACTCTGTACGAAAACAATCATGTATGACTTCATGAGTTATCAAAATAGTAATTTACTGAGAACGAACCATTGTTAAATATATAGTTCATTAATCATTAGACCAATCTTCGGCTAGTTGATTCTTAGAAGAAAAAAAAAATTATACTTGCACCAAAACTAGCAACCTCTAATCCAATGTTCCTAGTCATAATGAGGTGTAATCATAAATATTTCACAACAAATTAAATATCTTATTTCAATCAGGATGTTATCGAATTCGTTATTTCAAGTTGTTAGTTTGCGGTCAAAACCTTGATTTTACACACTGAAACCATCTGACTACTATTACAATAATGGGGACAAAAATTGTGCAATTCGAAGATTTTAATTAATGAAGGTGAGGCTTCAGCTCGTGACATTTACCTTTTCTGATATCATGTTAGTAGATGGCTACATATAATCAAGAATTAGGGAGAGGTACATTGTGTTATTCCTCATATTCCATCAATATTTACGAAACCAACTGGCTCAGAAATTGAGGGTAAAAACCAACCACAAATAAATTATAAATTCACTAACATTCCATCTTTGTTTACCTTGTGTAAAGTACAGGGACAACGCCGGCAGTACTTCTCCTAGAGATTTTCAAAAAAGCGGCCAATGACATGTCAAAGTGTTTACGAGGTTGGTCGCACCATCCACCATGGTTGTTAGGTGGGCAAAAATTAGTAGCAGTTACTGTGATTGTGCCACTTTTTAGACACCATTTACGGTCACTTTTGTAATCACACTTCAATTTGTAGCAAGCACCACATGCCTCACCCTTTCTAAAGTAATATTTAAAAGTAATCTTTTAGGTTTTAATTTGGACGAAAGTGTACAAAATAATCAATTTTAATATTACAGTGACAAAATTGTGAATTTTGATAGTAAAAGGTAGCGAGAGCCATCAGATGTCCTCTTCTAAATCCAAGGGCTGAGAGTTTTGGAGTATGAGAACTCTCCAAATGGGGAGGCCTCATTTCCATAATGTTCACCCCAAGTGCAAAAAATGCTCATGATGTGAGTGGATTCTAATAACCACCAACCTCTAAAACTATCCATTTCAAACGCTCTTATTACCTGTATAGTCACTAAGCAAAAACGCATAATATGCAATGTATATTTAAAGGAGAACTGATATTGTCATTCAAAAAAATTAACCAAAAACATTCTCCGCTGATGTGACCGATTTGATGTACCTATCATTTTTGTTTTAATATTAAAAACATATTTTCATTTAATCCATAATTGGTCCATGTAATCCGTCACATCAGCGGATAAAGTTTTTGGATAGATTTTTTGGATGGTTATAGCAATACTCTACTAAAAGACAAGGTTAAAGAAAAAATCATCTACAAATTGCATCAAAAGTAGACATAATTCAATAAAAAATACATAGGATTCTATCGAAAGTACATTGGGTTTAGCCAATCGTAAATTGAGATATGCTACTTAGTACATTGAATTCAGTTGAAAGTATACATGTTTTAGTTAAAACTTCATAGAATTGAAATAAAAATACACAAAATTCAACTACAAGAGTACATAGAGTTCAACTAAAAATCACAGCATGTGACTCACCTAACAGAACTTAGTTCAACTAAAAGTCATAGCGTTCATTCCAAAACTACATAAAATTCATCCCTAGTAGCTTATCATTTTTTGTCTGTCTACAAATTGTCCAACCTTTACCTTGAAGCTTGACAAACGAGATGTCATAAAATTTGCATTCTAAACAAAACTGAAATATTTACAAAATTTGCTCAAAACCAGCTTGCAAATTAAGACCAAATAGAAGAATCTAAGACTACTACATCATTAAGAAAAAGTTTGTGAGGTTCAGGTTCTAATAAGATGCATTGGCATAGATATGTCCCATGGATCTGTATGCCAAGAGAGCATACAATAAAAGGCCATAAAACGTGATAACTGATCAAATCAAAAGGCACACCTCAACTGCAAGCAAACTCATGATTCCCTTACAAATCCAAATATGGGTTACTGTATGAACGGAGAAAGTTTGATATTGTGTTCAATGATTCATGCTTCCCTTTTTGCTTAAATCCACACCTGACTGATACTAAACTTTCATAATAGTCAGATGGCCGAAAACACATATACACGCTTTTCGGACCCATTTTCCTCACTTCTCGAGTATTATTATTGAACAAAACTAACTGAGAACAACCCTCTGGAAAGGAAGTATCGGGATGACATGTTGCCAAAAAAATCTCATTATTTTTCCAAAGTCCAACGAAGGATAATAATTTTGAAGAGTTATTACAGGTTAATTCTTTGACCCAAACACCTTCTTCCAACATTACCCAAATATCAACATAGATACCATTGTAAAGCATCAGAGCAATCTTGTCATTATACAACATTAGATAACCAAAGCAAGACTCAGGGTTAGAAACAGACGGACCCAATATCTCTCGAAAAATTTCATTATCCATGTCAAATGCAATGATTACACCACAATCGTCCCACCAATAATAAGTTCCATTTAAAAACGAACTATCCCGGCACAAACAAAAATGATGAGAACATATACGGAAATCGCCAAGATCAAGAAGCCTCCATGTGTCGGTACTTAGGTTATACACACTGATATAAATACTTGGGTGTCTCTCAAATTTGATCATATCAATGAAAATTCGGATAAGAACAACCTTGTAATCCTGAGTTAAGGGGTCTACACCAAAGCCAATCTTACTAATATGGACTATTAAGTGAGGCATGAAATGAGGGTGGGGTAAGGGAAGAGTTCTGAACTCCTTTAAGGCAGGGTTCCACAATACTATACGATCTTTACGATCAAACAAGCAATACAAGCCATTAACAGGTCCTTCCATTTTTAATCCATATTGTGGTAATTGAAAATTAACAAGATCACTATATGTATCATTTTCAAGAAATTCATCTTCAAACAACGCATAATGATAATGCTGGGTATCATTCTTAAAATATTGGAGGAGGAGGTGACCCTGATTATGCCTTTTTTGATACTGAAGATGATCAAGTATAAAATTAGGGTTTCTGATGATATCGTACCAATGATTGCACACACATTTTGAACATACCAGAGATTTTACAGACAAGCGGAGAAAAATCTCGATCAATAATTCTTCTGGAAGGTTTATATGACCATTGGCTTCTCCAGCCTTTCGAAAGCAGGCTTTTATCCAAAATCTTTGAAATTCCATTGCTGAATTTCACCTAATTATCACAACAAATAGAAAAAGTAAAACTAAAACCCATGAGTTAAAATACTAGAACAAGCTCACAAAAAGAAAATTAGAAAAATTATTATATGACAACAAGTTGAGTTCTTCATCAACTAAGGCTTGTTGAAAAGGTGACAAACATTTACCATTTGTTTGACAGACGTCCTCAAAAAATAGGGATTGTTGAGAAAAACAGTTATCGTAACTAATTTACTAGGAATTGAAGCTCTCGTCTACTAAAACGAATGCATCCGCATGTTCCGGTATATATCATGTAACTGTGTAGTTCTCGAAACGGAACATACCATAAGTTATAAACGTCCAGACTCGCTGTTGGATACCCTTTTCTAATGTTGTTGGTGCAGGAAATTATAGTTGCTCAAAATAACAAATTGCTCAGGTGTAAATACCAGTGGATTGAAATATTCAAATTTGTAATATGTTTTAAATAATGCTTAGTTTAATGGTTGAAGCTAATCCGTTCAAGACTATTTAGACCTTGATTAAAAGTTTAAAACCGTTGGAATTTGTATCTTAATTCTTAACTACAGATCAAGAATATATAGTTAAACACGAATAATGTAACTAACTATGTCAAGAAGAACATATAATTCAAATAATAGTGGCCAACTTATAGTGAAATTTCAATTTTCTAACTGTTACATGTCATACCCAGAGAAAAAGTGAATATGAATGAAAAACCAGATATAATAATGATTATAACATTTGACAATATGAATAGAATCGGATAGACTCTCGAAGGATATGCCGATTATCATATTAATTTGTGCAATTGACCTAAGGTCAAACGAAAGAATTACCATTTAGTATTTACCATGATCAAAAATTTGGGCATAACCCTTGCATCTTTGTTTATTTCCACCAAATAATAAAACTTGAACAACAACCATGATAAAAATAAATCAACTGTTAGCGGCAAATCAAATAGATCCAGCAAGGATAAAGTGAACAAAAATGCCAAATAATGTTCTAACATGACGATAAACCATGAATCTAAAATTATGAAACAACAAATAGAAAGTCTATAAATCTTAACAAATGGAACACGTGAAATATCAACTTATTTCGCCGACCAAGGTCACAAATAAACTGAATACCTAGCTAAAACGGTAAACACCCTTGCGTGTACAAGTCAAGTGAATGTAAGGTAATGAAAATCAAGATAAAATATCATTTACGGCTTTGGGCCTTTTATTGATAAGTCCTGGTAAAGCTCCCAGGCGGCGTATTTTTTTGAAACGAGGTACTCGATAACGAGGCATACAAACTCCTAATTCTTGATTTATATTTATTTGAAAACATGAAGTAAGAAAACAATTTTACTTGCATACTCTAAGCATGAGCATGCACACACAATCTACACTAAATATAACTATTGTATTCCTGGCACAACTTACAAGAGATGATTAATTAGTTAAATTATTAATTTATTATACAAAAAATCTATTTCAGTGTTAATATAGATTTATGTTTTTAGTTGTATGAATAAAAAAAAGTTAGCTTACACATAATTAAGTAATCGGTTCGGTTCTGATCGATTTGGTTTAATTTCAAAAACACTAATTCCATTCTCACAAATCACTAGGATCACACGCCACTAACAGTTTCACTTCACTTTACATAAACACCACTATTATGCTTTTAATAACAGTTCACTTTCATTCGATTAGTTGGCACTATTAATTTTAGACTAACACATTAATCATGATATAGTATTCACGAATAAAATTTGACTGTACATGCCGTTAAATTAGATACACAAACGATGTATATAATCACACACAGCTATTAAACATTCGACATGCATACAGGTTCTTTTAAAGATGCCAATTTCCCCTCATATATCTAATAAGCTTCTAACCAAATAATATAGAGCTTGTTCGTCAAAAAACACGAACCCCGGGCAAAAAAAAATATACTAAGCGAAACTACCAAATTCTGGACAGCCTCAAAACAGTCTCAAATTTCAGAATTTAAACATCTATATACCAAAAAAAAATTGAATGAAATTTGGATTAGGGATCAAACCCTAGAAAACGATATTTTATTAACTTAAAAAACAAAGAAAACGGCTTACACGTGTGAATAGGTCTCAGAGAATAGGTCGAGAAAATGTATTTGGTTGCGAAAAACGGAATCCAAACACGCCAAAATCAGACGTTCTAAAACAACACAAACGTCGGACTGATCAGGGAAGTAATCGCCGTGCTGATCAAATTTTCTCCGGCAATTTCCCTCTCATGCACTCTCCTTCCTCTCTCTTCTCCCTTTCTCTTATCTATATCTGCCGTATATGTGATATGCGTCTTTTGCATGTACAATGTATGTTTAGTTTATGTTATAGTTAGGTTTAATATAAGTACAACTCAATTTAATATAAATATGGGTAGGTTATTGGGCCTAAGTTGGGCACTTGTATAACCCTAACCTCTATTATATAAAAAAGGTTATGGTCCACTTGTATTGATACATTTTGATGAAGAAAGACCTGTTCCCTTCTCTATGTCTCATATATAATATATATACTGAGCTAATAATACTCACAACAACTTTTAAATTATATAAAAGCAATAATAGATATATAAATTTACAAGAATTTCCATGCAAAAATCGTTGATGAACTAGTCAGCAGGGTCCAGAGATCCTAAAACAAAGGTAAGGTAAAACGAAAGTTGGAGCCAGACATTTAATATATATATAAAAAAATGTCAAAATTTTCCTCGACATTAGCTAAGAAATTGATTCACACTCCCGGTTCTCACACTACCTCGAAGGTTTGTGATATGTGCGGTCGATAATAGTATCACTAAAATAATAATCCTATTATACAACGTCATTTATTCTAAAAACTGAAAGGACGACAAATATAATACTCTCTTCGTCCCTAAATAAATGTCACCTACGAAAATATGTGCAAGTTTGATTGGCAAAAATTTCATACATAGATTGCTGAAAAAATTTCTTATTTTTTAAATTTCTAACAATAAACTATGTGATTAGCTTTAAACTATGTGATTAGCTTTAAAAATTTCTAACAATAAACTATGTGATTAGCTTTAAAAATTCCATACATAGAAAGTTAATCACATAGTTTATTGTTAGAACTATATGACGGAATTTTTAAAAGTTTCATTTCCGCGATCTAAATATGAAAAATTTGATGGTCAAATTTGCACGTATTTTTGTATAGGATATTTATTTAGGCACGGAGGGAGTATAACTTATTGTGATTGATACATTAATATCAAACTATAATTACTTACGGCACACTAGCGTACTACACACATAATTTTATGAGAAAACGACAATTTAATATATATTTAAAAATTTATCTACAAAAAACTCAATTGTTTTGAATTTGATGACTCTTTTACAAAAAAAATTACATATTTTATGAAATTATTTACAAATGTGTACATATGTCATTAAAAAATCCAAAAAAAAATCCAAAAATTAAAAAATTACAAACCAAAATTAAAAAAAATCAAAAATTTTAAAAATACATTTTTTATACAAAAAATATGTGTAATCATGTATGTTCCTGTTTAATTCTGTTCAATCATTTGTGTCTAATTAATCATGTCCAATCTTGTATGTGTAATCATGTTTAATCTTATATAATCATGTACAATTATCTCTAATCCTGTTTAATACTATGTATAATTTTTTTATTTTTTATGACATATATAACTAATTATAAATAAGTATACATAGCTGAGTTTTTATAATTAAGTAGATTGTTATATGTATTTATTTAGAAATCTCACTCACTTTGTAACACTCCAATTCTTCATATAATCAAATAATAAATAATGACAGTATTATAATGTATTTGAATCACTTAACATTGACCAACGCCCCCCGGGCCCCCACCCCCACCCCCACCCACACCAAAAAAAAAAAAAAAACTTGATGATGCATATTCTTCGACTTGTTTCGGTAATTGATTAATCCATTCTGCTATGTTAGCTAGTTCTGGCCTTTCTGAAACTAAAAAAAGCAGAAGATAGACCAAGCTAAGTCTGTCTATGCGAATTGGTTTCGCGAAGCAAAAGTTTGCCCAAATTTCCAAGACGAATGAACAACATTTGAAAATTCGAGGATTTTTCGATCACTTAACATGAGCTTAAAGGTCAATGTTTGGCTTCTAAGATCAACACCGCTTTGCCAATTTGCACCGTAGTTTCTGTTCATTGTCACCCATGATCTAGTCTTTGAGGTTTTTACCCAAGCGGCTTTAACATCTCCGCTCCCACCAATATTACTGAACATTACCATACTAAAATTGGATTTTCCTTTCAAGGTAAAACGAACTCCTCCACTTCTTCTGCATGGAACTCTGTACGAAAACAATCATGTATGACTTCATGAGTTATCAAAATAGTAATTTACTGAGAACGAACCATTGTTAAATATATAGTTCATTAATCATTAGACCAATCTTCGGCTAGTTGATTCTTAGAAGAAAAAAAAAATTATACTTGCACCAAAACTAGCAACCTCTAATCCAATGTTCCTAGTCATAATGAGGTGTAATCATAAATATTTCACAACAAATTAAATATCTTATTTCAATCAGGATGTTATCGAATTCGTTATTTCAAGTTGTTAGTTTGCGGTCAAAACCTTGATTTTACACACTGAAACCATCTGACTACTATTACAATAATGGGGACAAAAATTGTGCAATTCGAAGATTTTAATTAATGAAGGTGAGGCTTCAGCTCGTGACATTTACCTTTTCTGATATCATGTTAGTAGATGGCTACATATAATCAAGAATTAGGGAGAGGTACATTGTGTTATTCCTCATATTCCATCAATATTTACGAAACCAACTGGCTCAGAAATTGAGGGTAAAAACCAACCACAAATAAATTATAAATTCACTAACATTCCATCTTTGTTTACCTTGTGTAAAGTACAGGGACAACGCCGGCAGTACTTCTCCTAGAGATTTTCAAAAAAGCGGCCAATGACATGTCAAAGTGTTTACGAGGTTGGTCGCACCATCCACCATGGTTGTTAGGTGGGCAAAAATTAGTAGCAGTTACTGTGATTGTGCCACTTTTTAGACACCATTTACGGTCACTTTTGTAATCACACTTCAATTTGTAGCAAGCACCACATGCCTCACCCTTTCTAAAGTAATATTTAAAAGTAATCTTTTAGGTTTTAATTTGGACGAAAGTGTACAAAATAATCAATTTTAATATTACAGTGACAAAATTGTGAATTTTGATAGTAAAAGGTAGCGAGAGCCATCAGATGTCCTCTTCTAAATCCAAGGGCTGAGAGTTTTGGAGTATGAGAACTCTCCAAATGGGGAGGCCTCATTTCCATAATGTTCACCCCAAGTGCAAAAAATGCTCATGATGTGAGTGGATTCTAATAACCACCAACCTCTAAAACTATCCATTTCAAACGCTCTTATTACCTGTATAGTCACTAAGCAAAAACGCATAATATGCAATGCATATTTAAAGGAGAACTGATATTGTCATTCAAAAAAATTAACCAAAAACATTCTCCGCTGATGTGACCGATTTGATGTACCTATCATTTTTGTTTTAATATTAAAAACATATTTTCATTTAATCCATAATTGGTCCATGTAATCCGTCACATCAGCGGATAAAGTTTTTGGATAGATTTTTTGGATGGTTATAGCAATACTCTACTAAAAGACAAGGTTAAAGAAAAAATCATCTACAAATTGCATCAAAAGTAGACATAATTCAATAAAAAATACATAGGATTCTATCGAAAGTACATTGGGTTTAGCCAATCGTAAATTGAGATATGCTACTTAGTACATTGAATTCAGTTGAAAGTATACATGTTTTAGTTAAAACTTCATAGAATTGAAATAAAAATACACAAAATTCAACTACAAGAGTACATAGAGTTCAACTAAAAATCACAGCATGTGACTCACCTAACAGAACTTAGTTCAACTAAAAGTCATAGCGTTCATTCCAAAACTACATAAAATTCATCCCTAGTAGCTTATCATTTTTTGTCTGTCTACAAATTGTCCAACCTTTACCTTGAAGCTTGACAAACGAGATGTCATAAAATTTGCATTCTAAACAAAACTGAAATATTTACAAAATTTGCTCAAAACCAGCTTGCAAATTAAGACCAAATAGAAGAATCTAAGACTACTACATCATTAAGAAAAAGTTTGTGAGGTTCAGGTTCTAATAAGATGCATTGGCATAGATATGTCCCATGGATCTGTATGCCAAGAGAGCATACAATAAAAGGCCATAAAACGTGATAACTGATCAAATCAAAAGGCACACCTCAACTGCAAGCAAACTCATGATTCCCTTACAAATCCAAATATGGGTTACTGTATGAACGGAGAAAGTTTGATATTGTGTTCAATGATTCATGCTTCCCTTTTTGCTTAAATCCACACCTGACTGATACTAAACTTTCATAATAGTCAGATGGCCGAAAACACATATACACGCTTTTCGGACCCATTTTCCTCACTTCTCGAGTATTATTATTGAACAAAACTAACTGAGAACAACCCTCTGGAAAGGAAGTATCGGGATGACATGTTGCCAAAAAAATCTCATTATTTTTCCAAAGTCCAACGAAGGATAATAATTTTGAAGAGTTATTACAGGTTAATTCTTTGACCCAAACACCTTCTTCCAACATTACCCAAATATCAACATAGATACCATTGTAAAGCATCAGAGCAATCTTGTCATTATACAACATTAGATAACCAAAGCAAGACTCAGGGTTAGAAACAGACGGACCCAATATCTCTCGAAAAATTTCATTATCCATGTCAAATGCAATGATTACACCACAATCGTCCCACCAATAATAAGTTCCATTTAAAAACGAACTATCCCGGCACAAACAAAAATGATGAGAACATATACGGAAATCGCCAAGATCAAGAAGCCTCCATGTGTCGGTACTTAGGTTATACACACTGATATAAATACTTGGGTGTCTCTCAAATTTGATCATATCAATGAAAATTCGGATAAGAACAACCTTGTAATCCTGAGTTAAGGGGTCTACACCAAAGCCAATCTTACTAATATGGACTATTAAGTGAGGCATGAAATGAGGGTGGGGTAAGGGAAGAGTTCTGAACTCCTTTAAGGCAGGGTTCCACAATACTATACGATCTTTACGATCAAACAAGCAATACAAGCCATTAACAGGTCCTTCCATTTTTAATCCATATTGTGGTAATTGAAAATTAACAAGATCACTATATGTATCATTTTCAAGAAATTCATCTTCAAACAACGCATAATGATAATGCTGGGTATCATTCTTAAAATATTGGAGGAGGAGGTGACCCTGATTATGCCTTTTTTGATACTGAAGATGATCAAGTATAAAATTAGGGTTTCTGATGATATCGTACCAATGATTGCACACACATTTTGAACATACCAGAGATTTTACAGACAAGCGGAGAAAAATCTCGATCAATAATTCTTCTGGAAGGTTTATATGACCATTGGCTTCTCCAGCCTTTCGAAAGCAGGCTTTTATCCAAAATCTTTGAAATTCCATTGCTGAATTTCACCTAATTATCACAACAAATAGAAAAAGTAAAACTAAAACCCATGAGTTAAAATACTAGAACAAGCTCACAAAAAGAAAATTAGAAAAATTATTATATGACAACAAGTTGAGTTCTTCATCAACTAAGGCTTGTTGAAAAGGTGACAAACATTTACCATTTGTTTGACAGACGTCCTCAAAAAATAGGGATTGTTGAGAAAAACAGTTATCGTAACTAATTTACTAGGAATTGAAGCTCTCGTCTACTAAAACGAATGCATCCGCATGTTCCGGTATATATCATGTAACTGTGTAGTTCTCGAAACGGAACATACCATAAGTTATAAACGTCCAGACTCGCTGTTGGATACCCTTTTCTAATGTTGTTGGTGCAGGAAATTATAGTTGCTCAAAATAACAAATTGCTCAGGTGTAAATACCAGTGGATTGAAATATTCAAATTTGTAATATGTTTTAAATAATGCTTAGTTTAATGGTTGAAGCTAATCCGTTCAAGACTATTTAGACCTTGATTAAAAGTTTAAAACCGTTGGAATTTGTATCTTAATTCTTAACTACAGATCAAGAATATATAGTTAAACACGAATAATGTAACTAACTATGTCAAGAAGAACATATAATTCAAATAATAGTGGCCAACTTATAGTGAAATTTCAATTTTCTAACTGTTACATGTCATACCCAGAGAAAAAGTGAATATGAATGAAAAACCAGATATAATAATGATTATAACATTTGACAATATGAATAGAATCGGATAGACTCTCGAAGGATATGCCGATTATCATATTAATTTGTGCAATTGACCTAAGGTCAAACGAAAGAATTACCATTTAGTATTTACCATGATCAAAAATTTGGGCATAACCCTTGCATCTTTGTTTATTTCCACCAAATAATAAAACTTGAACAACAACCATGATAAAAATAAATCAACTGTTAGCGGCAAATCAAATAGATCCAGCAAGGATAAAGTGAACAAAAATGCCAAATAATGTTCTAACATGACGATAAACCATGAATCTAAAATTATGAAACAACAAATAGAAAGTCTATAAATCTTAACAAATGGAACACGTGAAATATCAACTTATTTCGCCGACCAAGGTCACAAATAAACTGAATACCTAGCTAAAACGGTAAACACCCTTGCGTGTACAAGTCAAGTGAATGTAAGGTAATGAAAATCAAGATAAAATATCATTTACGGCTTTGGGCCTTTTATTGATAAGTCCTGGTAAAGCTCCCAGGCGGCGTATTTTTTTGAAACGAGGTACTCGATAACGAGGCATACAAACTCCTAATTCTTGATTTATATTTATTTGAAAACATGAAGTAAGAAAACAATTTTACTTGCATACTCTAAGCATGAGCATGCACACACAATCTACACTAAATATAACTATTGTATTCCTGGCACAACTTACAAGAGATGATTAATTAGTTAAATTATTAATTTATTATACAAAAAATCTATTTCAGTGTTAATATAGATTTATGTTTTTAGTTGTATGAATAAAAAAAAGTTAGCTTACACATAATTAAGTAATCGGTTCGGTTCTGATCGATTTGGTTTAATTTCAAAAACACTAATTCCATTCTCACAAATCACTAGGATCACACGCCACTAACAGTTTCACTTCACTTTACATAAACACCACTATTATGCTTTTAATAACAGTTCACTTTCATTCGATTAGTTGGCACTATTAATTTTAGACTAACACATTAATCATGATATAGTATTCACGAATAAAATTTGACTGTACATGCCGTTAAATTAGATACACAAACGATGTATATAATCACACACAGCTATTAAACATTCGACATGCATACAGGTTCTTTTAAAGATGCCAATTTCCCCTCATATATCTAATAAGCTTCTAACCAAATAATATAGAGCTTGTTCGTCAAAAAACACGAACCCCGGGCAAAAAAAAATATACTAAGCGAAACTACCAAATTCTGGACAGCCTCAAAACAGTCTCAAATTTCAGAATTTAAACATCTATATACCAAAAAAAAATTGAATGAAATTTGGATTAGGGATCAAACCCTAGAAAACGATATTTTATTAACTTAAAAAACAAAGAAAACGGCTTACACGTGTGAATAGGTCTCAGAGAATAGGTCGAGAAAATGTATTTGGTTGCGAAAAACGGAATCCAAACACGCCAAAATCAGACGTTCTAAAACAACACAAACGTCGGACTGATCAGGGAAGTAATCGCCGTGCTGATCAAATTTTCTCCGGCAATTTCCCTCTCATGCACTCTCCTTCCTCTCTCTTCTCCCTTTCTCTTATCTATATCTGCCGTATATGTGATATGCGTCTTTTGCATGTACAATGTATGTTTAGTTTATGTTATAGTTAGGTTTAATATAAGTACAACTCAATTTAATATAAATATGGGTAGGTTATTGGGCCTAAGTTGGGCACTTGTATAACCATAACCTTTATTATATAAAAAAGGTTATGGTCCACTTGTATTGATACATTTTGATGAAGAAAGACCTGTTCCCTTCTCTATGTCTCATATATAATATATATACTGAGCTAATAATACTCACAACAACTTTTAAATTATATAAAAGCAATAATAGATATATAAATTTACAAGAATTTCCATGCAAAAATCGTTGATGAACTAGTCAGCAGGGTCCAGAGATCCTAAAACAAAGGTAAGGTAAAACGAAAGTTGGAGCCAGACATTTAATATATATATAAAAAAATGTCAAAATTTTCCTCGACATTAGCTAAGAAATTGATTCACACTCCCGGTTCTCACACTACCTCGAAGGTTTGTGATATGTGCGGTCGATAATAGTATCACTAAAATAATAATCCTATTATACAACGTCATTTATTCTAAAAACTGAAAGGACGACAAATATAATACTCTCTTCGTCCCTAAATAAATGTCACCTACGAAAATATGTGCAAGTTTGATTGGCAAAAATTTCATACATAGATTGCTGAAAAAATTTCTTATTTTTTAAATTTCTAACAATAAACTATGTGATTAGCTTTAAACTATGTGATTAGCTTTAAAAATTTCTAACAATAAACTATGTGATTAGCTTTAAAAATTCCATACATAGAAAGTTAATCAAATAGTTTATTGTTAGAACTATATGACGGAATTTTTAAAAGTTTCATTTCCGCGATCTAAATATGAAAAATTTGATGGTCAAATTTGCACGTATTTTTGTATAGGATATTTATTTAGGCACGGAGGGAGTATAACTTATTGTGATTGATACATTAATATCAAACTATAATTACTTACGGCACACTAGCGTACTACACACATAATTTTATGAGAAAACGACAATTTAATATATATTTAAAAATTTATCTACAAAAAACTCAATTGTTTTGAATTTGATGACTCTTTTACAAAAAAAATTACATATTTTATGAAATTATTTACAAATGTGTACATATGTCATTAAAAAATCCAAAAAAAAATCCAAAAATTAAAAAATTACAAACCAAAATTAAAAAAAATCAAAAATTTTAAAAATACATTTTTTATACAAAAAATATGTGTAATCATGTATGTTCCTGTTTAATTCTGTTCAATCATTTGTGTCTAATTAATCATGTCCAATCTTGTATGTGTAATCATGTTTAATCTTATATAATCATGTACAATTATCTCTAATCCTGTTTAATACTATGTATAATTTTTTTATTTTTTATGACATATATAACTAATTATAAATAAGTATACATAGCTGAGTTTTTATAATTAAGTAGATTGTTATATGTATTTATTTAGAAATCTCACTCACTTTGTAACACTCCAATTCTTCATATAATCAAATAATAAATAATGACAGTATTATAATGTATTTGAATCACTTAACATTGACCAACGCCCCCCGGGCCCCCACCCCCACCCCCACCCACACCAAAAAAAAAAAAAAAACTTGATGATGCATATTCTTCGACTTGTTTCGGTAATTGATTAATCCATTCTGCTATGTTAGCTAGTTCTGGCCTTTCTGAAACTAAAAAAAGCAGAAGATAGACCAAGCTAAGTCTGTCTATGCGAATTGGTTTCGCGAAGCAAAAGTTTGCCCAAATTTCCAAGACGAATGAACAACATTTGAAAATTCGAGGATTTTTCGATCACTTAACATGAGCTTAAAGGTCAATGTTTGGCTTCTAAGATCAACACCGCTTTGCCAATTTGCACCGTAGTTTCTGTTCATTGTCACCCATGATCTAGTCTTTGAGGTTTTTACCCAAGCGGCTTTAACATCTCCGCTCCCACCAATATTACTGAACATTACCATACTAAAATTGGATTTTCCTTTCAAGGTAAAACGAACTCCTCCACTTCTTCTGCATGGAACTCTGTACGAAAACAATCATGTATGACTTCATGAGTTATCAAAATAGTAATTTACTGAGAACGAACCATTGTTAAATATATAGTTCATTAATCATTAGACCAATCTTCGGCTAGTTGATTCTTAGAAGAAAAAAAAAATTATACTTGCACCAAAACTAGCAACCTCTAATCCAATGTTCCTAGTCATAATGAGGTGTAATCATAAATATTTCACAACAAATTAAATATCTTATTTCAATCAGGATGTTATCGAATTCGTTATTTCAAGTTGTTAGTTTGCGGTCAAAACCTTGATTTTACACACTGAAACCATCTGACTACTATTACAATAATGGGGACAAAAATTGTGCAATTCGAAGATTTTAATTAATGAAGGTGAGGCTTCAGCTCGTGACATTTACCTTTTCTGATATCATGTTAGTAGATGGCTACATATAATCAAGAATTAGGGAGAGGTACATTGTGTTATTCCTCATATTCCATCAATATTTACGAAACCAACTGGCTCAGAAATTGAGGGTAAAAACCAACCACAAATAAATTATAAATTCACTAACATTCCATCTTTGTTTACCTTGTGTAAAGTACAGGGACAACGCCGGCAGTACTTCTCCTAGAGATTTTCAAAAAAGCGGCCAATGACATGTCAAAGTGTTTACGAGGTTGGTCGCACCATCCACCATGGTTGTTAGGTGGGCAAAAATTAGTAGCAGTTACTGTGATTGTGCCACTTTTTAGACACCATTTACGGTCACTTTTGTAATCACACTTCAATTTGTAGCAAGCACCACATGCCTCACCCTTTCTAAAGTAATATTTAAAAGTAATCTTTTAGGTTTTAATTTGGACGAAAGTGTACAAAATAATCAATTTTAATATTACAGTGACAAAATTGTGAATTTTGATAGTAAAAGGTAGCGAGAGCCATCAGATGTCCTCTTCTAAATCCAAGGGCTGAGAGTTTTGGAGTATGAGAACTCTCCAAATGGGGAGGCCTCATTTCCATAATGTTCACCCCAAGTGCAAAAAATGCTCATGATGTGAGTGGATTCTAATAACCACCAACCTCTAAAACTATCCATTTCAAACGCTCTTATTACCTGTATAGTCACTAAGCAAAAACGCATAATATGCAATGTATATTTAAAGGAGAACTGATATTGTCATTCAAAAAAATTAACCAAAAACATTCTCCGCTGATGTGACCGATTTGATGTACCTATCATTTTTGTTTTAATATTAAAAACATATTTTCATTTAATCCATAATTGGTCCATGTAATCCGTCACATCAGCGGATAAAGTTTTTGGATAGATTTTTTGGATGGTTATAGCAATACTCTACTAAAAGACAAGGTTAAAGAAAAAATCATCTACAAATTGCATCAAAAGTAGACATAATTCAATAAAAAATACATAGGATTCTATCGAAAGTACATTGGGTTTAGCCAATCGTAAATTGAGATATGCTACTTAGTACATTGAATTCAGTTGAAAGTATACATGTTTTAGTTAAAACTTCATAGAATTGAAATAAAAATACATAAAATTCAACTACAAGAGTACATAGAGTTCAACTAAAAATCACAGCATGTGACTCACCTAACAGAACTTAGTTCAACTAAAAGTCATAGCGTTCATTCCAAAACTACATAAAATTCATCCCTAGTAGCTTATCATTTTTTGTCTGTCTACAAATTGTCCAACCTTTACCTTGAAGCTTGACAAACGAGATGTCATAAAATTTGCATTCTAAACAAAACTGAAATATTTACAAAATTTGCTCAAAACCAGCTTGCAAATTAAGACCAAATAGAAGAATCTAAGACTACTACATCATTAAGAAAAAGTTTGTGAGGTTCAGGTTCTAATAAGATGCATTGGCATAGATATGTCCCATGGATCTGTATGCCAAGAGAGCATACAATAAAAGGCCATAAAACGTGATAACTGATCAAATCAAAAGGCACACCTCAACTGCAAGCAAACTCATGATTCCCTTACAAATCCAAATATGGGTTACTGTATGAACGGAGAAAGTTTGATATTGTGTTCAATGATTCATGCTTCCCTTTTTGCTTAAATCCACACCTGACTGATACTAAACTTTCATAATAGTCAGATGGCCGAAAACACATATACACGCTTTTCGGACCCATTTTCCTCACTTCTCGAGTATTATTATTGAACAAAACTAACTGAGAACAACCCTCTGGAAAGGAAGTATCGGGATGACATGTTGCCAAAAAAATCTCATTATTTTTCCAAAGTCCAACGAAGGATAATAATTTTGAAGAGTTATTACAGGTTAATTCTTTGACCCAAACACCTTCTTCCAACATTACCCAAATATCAACATAGATACCATTGTAAAGCATCAGAGCAATCTTGTCATTATACAACATTAGATAACCAAAGCAAGACTCAGGGTTAGAAACAGACGGACCCAATATCTCTCGAAAAATTTCATTATCCATGTCAAATGCAATGATTACACCACAATCGTCCCACCAATAATAAGTTCCATTTAAAAACGAACTATCCCGGCACAAACAAAAATGATGAGAACATATACGGAAATCGCCAAGATCAAGAAGCCTCCATGTGTCGGTACTTAGGTTATACACACTGATATAAATACTTGGGTGTCTCTCAAATTTGATCATATCAATGAAAATTCGGATAAGAACAACCTTGTAATCCTGAGTTAAGGGGTCTACACCAAAGCCAATCTTACTAATATGGACTATTAAGTGAGGCATGAAATGAGGGTGGGGTAAGGGAAGAGTTCTGAACTCCTTTAAGGCAGGGTTCCACAATACTATACGATCTTTACGATCAAACAAGCAATACAAGCCATTAACAGGTCCTTCCATTTTTAATCCATATTGTGGTAATTGAAAATTAACAAGATCACTATATGTATCATTTTCAAGAAATTCATCTTCAAACAACGCATAATGATAATGCTGGGTATCATTCTTAAAATATTGGAGGAGGAGGTGACCCTGATTATGCCTTTTTTGATACTGAAGATGATCAAGTATAAAATTAGGGTTTCTGATGATATCGTACCAATGATTGCACACACATTTTGAACATACCAGAGATTTTACAGACAAGCGGAGAAAAATCTCGATCAATAATTCTTCTGGAAGGTTTATATGACCATTGGCTTCTCCAGCCTTTCGAAAGCAGGCTTTTATCCAAAATCTTTGAAATTCCATTGCTGAATTTCACCTAATTATCACAACAAATAGAAAAAGTAAAACTAAAACCCATGAGTTAAAATACTAGAACAAGCTCACAAAAAGAAAATTAGAAAAATTATTATATGACAACAAGTTGAGTTCTTCATCAACTAAGGCTTGTTGAAAAGGTGACAAACATTTACCATTTGTTTGACAGACGTCCTCAAAAAATAGGGATTGTTGAGAAAAACAGTTATCGTAACTAATTTACTAGGAATTGAAGCTCTCGTCTACTAAAACGAATGCATCCGCATGTTCCGGTATATATCATGTAACTGTGTAGTTCTCGAAACGGAACATACCATAAGTTATAAACGTCCAGACTCGCTGTTGGATACCCTTTTCTAATGTTGTTGGTGCAGGAAATTATAGTTGCTCAAAATAACAAATTGCTCAGGTGTAAATACCAGTGGATTGAAATATTCAAATTTGTAATATGTTTTAAATAATGCTTAGTTTAATGGTTGAAGCTAATCCGTTCAAGACTATTTAGACCTTGATTAAAAGTTTAAAACCGTTGGAATTTGTATCTTAATTCTTAACTACAGATCAAGAATATATAGTTAAACACGAATAATGTAACTAACTATGTCAAGAAGAACATATAATTCAAATAATAGTGGCCAACTTATAGTGAAATTTCAATTTTCTAACTGTTACATGTCATACCCAGAGAAAAAGTGAATATGAATGAAAAACCAGATATAATAATGATTATAACATTTGACAATATGAATAGAATCGGATAGACTCTCGAAGGATATGCCGATTATCATATTAATTTGTGCAATTGACCTAAGGTCAAACGAAAGAATTACCATTTAGTATTTACCATGATCAAAAATTTGGGCATAACCCTTGCATCTTTGTTTATTTCCACCAAATAATAAAACTTGAACAACAACCATGATAAAAATAAATCAACTGTTAGCGGCAAATCAAATAGATCCAGCAAGGATAAAGTGAACAAAAATGCCAAATAATGTTCTAACATGACGATAAACCATGAATCTAAAATTATGAAACAACAAATAGAAAGTCTATAAATCTTAACAAATGGAACACGTGAAATATCAACTTATTTCGCCGACCAAGGTCACAAATAAACTGAATACCTAGCTAAAACGGTAAACACCCTTGCGTGTACAAGTCAAGTGAATGTAAGGTAATGAAAATCAAGATAAAATATCATTTACGGCTTTGGGCCTTTTATTGATAAGTCCTGGTAAAGCTCCCAGGCGGCGTATTTTTTTGAAACGAGGTACTCGATAACGAGGCATACAAACTCCTAATTCTTGATTTATATTTATTTGAAAACATGAAGTAAGAAAACAATTTTACTTGCATACTCTAAGCATGAGCATGCACACACAATCTACACTAAATATAACTATTGTATTCCTGGCACAACTTACAAGAGATGATTAATTAGTTAAATTATTAATTTATTATACAAAAAATCTATTTCAGTGTTAATATAGATTTATGTTTTTAGTTGTATGAATAAAAAAAAGTTAGCTTACACATAATTAAGTAATCGGTTCGGTTCTGATCGATTTGGTTTAATTTCAAAAACACTAATTCCATTCTCACAAATCACTAGGATCACACGCCACTAACAGTTTCACTTCACTTTACATAAACACCACTATTATGCTTTTAATAACAGTTCACTTTCATTCGATTAGTTGGCACTATTAATTTTAGACTAACACATTAATCATGATATAGTATTCACGAATAAAATTTGACTGTACATGCCGTTAAATTAGATACACAAACGATGTATATAATCACACACAGCTATTAAACATTCGACATGCATACAGGTTCTTTTAAAGATGCCAATTTCCCCTCATATATCTAATAAGCTTCTAACCAAATAATATAGAGCTTGTTCGTCAAAAAACACGAACCCCGGGCAAAAAAAAATATACTAAGCGAAACTACCAAATTCTGGACAGCCTCAAAACAGTCTCAAATTTCAGAATTTAAACATCTATATACCAAAAAAAAATTGAATGAAATTTGGATTAGGGATCAAACCCTAGAAAACGATATTTTATTAACTTAAAAAACAAAGAAAACGGCTTACACGTGTGAATAGGTCTCAGAGAATAGGTCGAGAAAATGTATTTGGTTGCGAAAAACGGAATCCAAACACGCCAAAATCAGACGTTCTAAAACAACACAAACGTCGGACTGATCAGGGAAGTAATCGCCGTGCTGATCAAATTTTCTCCGGCAATTTCCCTCTCATGCACTCTCCTTCCTCTCTCTTCTCCCTTTCTCTTATCTATATCTGCCGTATATGTGATATGCGTCTTTTGCATGTACAATGTATGTTTAGTTTATGTTATAGTTAGGTTTAATATAAGTACAACTCAATTTAATATAAATATGGGTAGGTTATTGGGCCTAAGTTGGGCACTTGTATAACCATAACCTTTATTATATAAAAAAGGTTATGGTCCACTTGTATTGATACATTTTGATGAAGAAAGACCTGTTCCCTTCTCTATGTCTCATATATAATATATATACTGAGCTAATAATACTCACAACAACTTTTAAATTATATAAAAGCAATAATAGATATATAAATTTACAAGAATTTCCATGCAAAAATCGTTGATGAACTAGTCAGCAGGGTCCAGAGATCCTAAAACAAAGGTAAGGTAAAACGAAAGTTGGAGCCAGACATTTAATATATATATAAAAAAATGTCAAAATTTTCCTCGACATTAGCTAAGAAATTGATTCACACTCCCGGTTCTCACACTACCTCGAAGGTTTGTGATATGTGCGGTCGATAATAGTATCACTAAAATAATAATCCTATTATACAACGTCATTTATTCTAAAAACTGAAAGGACGACAAATATAATACTCTCTTCGTCCCTAAATAAATGTCACCTACGAAAATATGTGCAAGTTTGATTGGCAAAAATTTCATACATAGATTGCTGAAAAAATTTCTTATTTTTTAAATTTCTAACAATAAACTATGTGATTAGCTTTAAACTATGTGATTAGCTTTAAAAATTTCTAACAATAAACTATGTGATTAGCTTTAAAAATTCCATACATAGAAAGTTAATCAAATAGTTTATTGTTAGAACTATATGACGGAATTTTTAAAAGTTTCATTTCCGCGATCTAAATATGAAAAATTTGATGGTCAAATTTGCACGTATTTTTGTATAGGATATTTATTTAGGCACGGAGGGAGTATAACTTATTGTGATTGATACATTAATATCAAACTATAATTACTTACGGCACACTAGCGTACTACACACATAATTTTATGAGAAAACGACAATTTAATATATATTTAAAAATTTATCTACAAAAAACTCAATTGTTTTGAATTTGATGACTCTTTTACAAAAAAAATTACATATTTTATGAAATTATTTACAAATGTGTACATATGTCATTAAAAAATCCAAAAAAAAATCCAAAAATTAAAAAATTACAAACCAAAATTAAAAAAAATCAAAAATTTTAAAAATACATTTTTTATACAAAAAATATGTGTAATCATGTATGTTCCTGTTTAATTCTGTTCAATCATTTGTGTCTAATTAATCATGTCCAATCTTGTATGTGTAATCATGTTTAATCTTATATAATCATGTACAATTATCTCTAATCCTGTTTAATACTATGTATAATTTTTTTATTTTTTATGACATATATAACTAATTATAAATAAGTATACATAGCTGAGTTTTTATAATTAAGTAGATTGTTATATGTATTTATTTAGAAATCTCACTCACTTTGTAACACTCCAATTCTTCATATAATCAAATAATAAATAATGACAGTATTATAATGTATTTGAATCACTTAACATTGACCAACGCCCCCCGGGCCCCCACCCCCACCCCCACCCACACCAAAAAAAAAAAAAAAACTTGATGATGCATATTCTTCGACTTGTTTCGGTAATTGATTAATCCATTCTGCTATGTTAGCTAGTTCTGGCCTTTCTGAAACTAAAAAAAGCAGAAGATAGACCAAGCTAAGTCTGTCTATGCGAATTGGTTTCGCGAAGCAAAAGTTTGCCCAAATTTCCAAGACGAATGAACAACATTTGAAAATTCGAGGATTTTTCGATCACTTAACATGAGCTTAAAGGTCAATGTTTGGCTTCTAAGATCAACACCGCTTTGCCAATTTGCACCGTAGTTTCTGTTCATTGTCACCCATGATCTAGTCTTTGAGGTTTTTACCCAAGCGGCTTTAACATCTCCGCTCCCACCAATATTACTGAACATTACCATACTAAAATTGGATTTTCCTTTCAAGGTAAAACGAACTCCTCCACTTCTTCTGCATGGAACTCTGTACGAAAACAATCATGTATGACTTCATGAGTTATCAAAATAGTAATTTACTGAGAACGAACCATTGTTAAATATATAGTTCATTAATCATTAGACCAATCTTCGGCTAGTTGATTCTTAGAAGAAAAAAAAAATTATACTTGCACCAAAACTAGCAACCTCTAATCCAATGTTCCTAGTCATAATGAGGTGTAATCATAAATATTTCACAACAAATTAAATATCTTATTTCAATCAGGATGTTATCGAATTCGTTATTTCAAGTTGTTAGTTTGCGGTCAAAACCTTGATTTTACACACTGAAACCATCTGACTACTATTACAATAATGGGGACAAAAATTGTGCAATTCGAAGATTTTAATTAATGAAGGTGAGGCTTCAGCTCGTGACATTTACCTTTTCTGATATCATGTTAGTAGATGGCTACATATAATCAAGAATTAGGGAGAGGTACATTGTGTTATTCCTCATATTCCATCAATATTTACGAAACCAACTGGCTCAGAAATTGAGGGTAAAAACCAACCACAAATAAATTATAAATTCACTAACATTCCATCTTTGTTTACCTTGTGTAAAGTACAGGGACAACGCCGGCAGTACTTCTCCTAGAGATTTTCAAAAAAGCGGCCAATGACATGTCAAAGTGTTTACGAGGTTGGTCGCACCATCCACCATGGTTGTTAGGTGGGCAAAAATTAGTAGCAGTTACTGTGATTGTGCCACTTTTTAGACACCATTTACGGTCACTTTTGTAATCACACTTCAATTCGTAGCAAGCACCACATGCCTCACCCTTTCTAAAGAGAGCGCCACTTAGTGCTGCGGTGTTTGTTCCAAATCCAGCACGGACGGTGTTGCCATACCCGCAAGCTCCACCTGGAAAACAGCAAAAAATGTCAGGTCAAATGAACAGCGCTAAAAAATTGTTTTTGAAAACATGGAAGATGGCCGTTCAAGAATGGGTAAGTTTGCGGGTAATTTGAACAAATTAACATCCTTAAAAAAGTAAGTTCCAGTTTCATGTATTAAAATGCTAACTGTAGATAAGTTTGAGCTTATTGTTATTAGCTTACCAAATGTTGATGGACTTTGGCTGACTCCGTAAAAAGTTGCATGAGCTTTAATCCAATTTTTACCATCAACTCCCACAGCAACACAACCAACCAAAAACAAAACAAAGGTATGGAAACTAGTGGCCATATTTCTCTTTTGTATTACTTAAAAAAAAAGGAAGTTACTTCTTATTCGATATGGAAGAGAGTTGCACTGAATTTAAAGACTAACCCAGTGTGTAAAAATGTGCATATAATGTGTCAGTCGGTGATTATTGATTAATATAAAATTTTATTCGTAACAGTAATGCGAAAATAGTTTTAATATGACGCGTTTGTTCACGTTGCCTTGAGGTACGGAAAATAGTACTACTGGTTTGTATATTCGTTAATGATTAATGTGAGTAGAAGTTGAGATAGACAAAAACAGTGAACGTGCATGTGATTGTGCTTGTTTGTGCTCTTTGCTAGTATATCATGTACATATATATAAGGAATAATCATGTACGATTGATCATAAAGTCCACCATGACGGTGTTTTATGGGTCATTTTGACTTATAGGACACGTATAAACCTTGGAAAATTACAGAAATTGTTTTACATATTCCATAGTTTGTCAAAGTGTTTAAACTGTTTATGCTGGTTTACAGTTTTTTTAAGTAACATTGATCGGTTCACAATTTTGAGGGCTTATATATATATGATTGCAGCCAAACTCAGCTTATTTGGTCACTTTCGAAGCTTTGAAGTTAAAAGGGATGGTTGCTAGAAAATTTGACCTTAAAAAATTAGAAAGTTAAATGAATATTAGTGTTAAATTATTAAAAATATATTATTGTTTGTCGAGAGAATTAATATAAACATACACTACAAATATTATATTAACAAAAATATAACATGAAAAATTAAATTATTAAAAACATATTTTACATTAATAATTAATAAAAAATAAAAAATCTCATTCATTACTGATCTCTTTATTCTCTCTCTCATCCTCTCTCTCTCTCCATCTCCTTCTCGCTCTCGGGGGATTCTTTTTTCATTATTCACTTTACTCATCTGTATAACAAACGTGGGATCACAGTGATCCTACGTTTACGTGGCAATAGTTTTTTGTTTTTTTTTTTTAACTAAAAAACTTTTTCGATTTTACCCAAAAAAAAACACTAACCATCCACCATCAAACTCTTTCATATATAAAATTAATATATTTTTTTATCAAATCAACGTCACTCTACCATTACAATTATCCCAAATTTTACCAAAAAAAAAACCTCTGCCAATTTACCAAAATAAAACATACCCCAATTTTACCAAAAATAAACTCTAACCATTAACCACCAAACTACTTATTATATCAAATTAATATTATTTTTTTTCTCAAATCGGCATAACTCTACCACTACAATTACAATTATCAAGTAAGTATTTATTTTTATTATTGAGTTTAAATTTTATATAAATAGATATAATTATTAATAAGTTATAACATTTATTAATTAAAAGTTTTTAACTTTTTTTATTGACCTTTAAATATTTATATTCAAATTTGTTTAATCACAACTAATATTGAGTTCTAATAACAAATTTAGTTGTGATTAAACAAATTTGAATATAAATATTTAAAGGTCAATAAAAAAAGTTAAAAACTTTTAATTAATAAATGTTATAACTTATTAATAATTATATCACTGTTTTTTTTTTGGTGGATTGTGGATGGTTAGTGTTTTTTTTTTGGTGGATGGGGGATGGTTAGTGTTTTTTTTGGTGGATGGTGGATGGTTAGTGTTTTTTTTTTTGATAAAATCGAAAAAGTTTTTTGGTTAAAAAAAAAAAAAAAAAAAAACCTATTGCCACGTAGACGTGGGATCACTGTGATCCCACGTTTGTTATACAAATGAGTAAAGTGAATAATGAAAAAAGAATCCCCCCTCGCTCTCTCCCCGATCTCTCTCTCTCATTCTCCTTCTCACTCTTTTTGATCTCCCCTCATATCTTTCTTTCTGATCTCTCTCTGCTCTTTCTTTTATCTCTCCTCCGTCTTCTCACTCTCTCTAATCTTTCTCTCCTCCTCCTTATCGCTCGTCTGATTTCTTCTTCTTTCGCTCTCTTTCCGATCTCTCTCTCATCTTCATGCAGTTTTTCTGATCTGTCTTTCCTCCTATCTCTCTCTTCCCGATCTTTCTCTCATCCTTTCTCTCTCTCTTCGATCTATTTATTCGGTGGAGATTGAAACGGAGACACTCGTCGGAGTGGACGACGAGGTCAAAAACTAAACATTGATGTCGACGGAGATACGGTCGTCAAAATAGAGATTCACGACGACGGCATGATAGTTTGAGATCGAAAAACGGACAAATAGGCAAATGTTGAATTTGTTAACTAGTGTATAAGTTTAAAAAATAAGTGTATGAATTTCGTAAATTAAGAGTATGAAGTTGAAAATTATGGATATAAATTATGTAAATAAGGATATAAATTCTGTAAATTGTGGTATGAATTTTGAAAATAAGGGTGAATTATACGAATTAGGGTATAAATGTATGAAAATATACAAATTAAAATATGAACATTTGAAATAGAACTATGAACTTTTAGAATAAGTGTATAAAAATATACAAATTAGGATATAAACTTTTGAAATAAGTATATGAATTTTTTGAATAAGCGTATGAAATATACAAATTAGTGTATGAAATTTTGGATATTTTTTGTTAATTATAAATTTTTAGTTATATTTTTGTTAATTTAGTTTTTAAAAATAGTATGTTTTATTAATTTATTATTTTTTAATTAATCATCTTGCCTAAACACGTAGTAGGAGTAATATATATATACTACCTGACTATGATGATGTGGACTTGTTATTCCCCAAAGCCACTCTCTTCCCTTAATTAAGGACTCAAACAAGTCTAATTAGTTATATATAGTAACACGATCTCGTGTTCAAAAAATAAAATAAAATACGAATTAGAATTATTGTAAGCTCATGTGGCCAACATGTAAACGAAAACAAGAATGAAAGAGAAATTTCTAAGGAAGCCTATACGATTAATTAAGATATGGGATTGATTAAAAAAATAAAAAATAAAATAAATATATATATATATATATATGGGATCTTTTTAATAAGGGAATCAAATTTAGAATGTGTAGAGCCGTAGTTGTCATTTAGCTTATATTTCTTCAATGTTCCAGCTGCAGTTACCATACTCAACTTCCTTCATTCAGAGTGTTATTTAATTAAAATCATAAGCATAAAACGTAACGTTAAAAAGTTACGTTTTACAAAAGAAATTGCATTTTGCACACATATAAAGTCGTTCACAAAAGTGAGAAAATGACGCGAGTACAAGTTTTTTTGTGGTTGGATTTCTCTCTTTTTATTTTAATTTGAGAAATCAGACCCATATTCAAAGCTATTAAATTACTTGACAAAAAACACAAGTTCATCTAGCAAAAAAGTCTTAACCCAAAAAACTAACCCACAGATCTTTCCGGCAACTGCTCTGAAGACGGATGCAGACACCACCAAAAACTCCAATAATCACTGTAGCTACAAAAACTCGAATAAAGAGCTGACCGAAAAACCCAGAGAGGATTCACAGAGATGAGGGAGAGCTCTAGACGAGGACGGGAGAAGGAGAGAGACTACAGAGAGGATATTTTCGAGAGTCAGGTTAATTGGTTGACAAGTTTAAAAGTGGCGTCTTTTTACCTAAATTTCAAATTACTCTTAAATAAGTGGACTATTTGCTCTTCAAAATTGCAGCCTAACAAACTCATAACATCAACTAACCAGGTCAATCCGTTACGCTAACGGTTGGATACAAAACAACTGGCGATACATCTAGCATTATGGAAACTGGATCAATCAAACTTGGAACTTTTACAAAATACTGCCCTCAAATCTTTTCCAATCCACATACTAACCCGTGCTTTCAGAAGCCAACATAAGAACCGAATTGATCAGATTTTTTTTTGTAATTCATCAGCTCTAGCAAATGCTCCAAAAAAGAACGATCAACAGGAAAATAAGTAGAAAATAAGTTAAAGAGGCATAATGCTAGTCATGATCGACTGTCATGCTCTTAAATTTTACATCAAAGCACGAACAAGATAGCAAATGATAGGATAATAAATATACAACAAAGTGCTTGATAAGAATCATGACATAAGTATACCATACAGTGCAGGAAAAAAATGATTTCAGCCTCAGAAACCACTTGATAATATCTAAAATTTCATCATATATATACAACTGAATTTGATTATTCAAGTAAACTCAGATGCTCGATCGACCTCAAATGACCAATAAAGGTCTTCTCTGTCGTCGTGCTCAGAACAAGAGAAGGCAGAGAATGAAGCAGCAAAAGAGGAAAATCGACACCCTGTTAAGAGACTTATCCAACTGCATTTCTTGCCTTCTTATCCTGGTGGGCCCGCTGCTACCCAAAATAGGATAATTATTTAAATAAGGATAAGGGAACACCCCCGGATCCGAACCAAAAATCCTTGCAAATACCATCTCCCCAAACATTCCAACCGTCGGGCTATGGCTAATATTAGGGGGATAATTACCATGATTGTTTGACATAAATAATGGGGGCTCAGAAGGGTCGGTATGAATTTGTGTATTGGCATGCTGGCGTGGCACACTGAGAGGAGGTGGCCTACGAGGGACGGTCATGCCAAGTTGGGCCTTTTTGGGTTCTGTTCCTCTGCCATATAGAGGGACTAATGATGATTGAGAAATTTGAGCTTTGCAAATGGGGCATTTGGGTTCATTATCCACCTCATCGGAGTGGGTCTGAATATTGAGCCATTTATAGATACAAGGCCAGCAATAGAGATGGCCACATAGCGTCACAACAGGCTCATTTGCTGAGTCTAAACAAATATTGCAATCAAAAGAGCCGTTTTCGTTATCTGTAGCAGGTGAAGATGGTTTGTTGTTCATTTGGTTTGATAGCGTGTTTTCATCAGATTCAACATGTGATAAACTTCGGTGCAGGTTTTGCTCCATGTTGCCTGATTATGGAATTAACAAAGGAAATGGAGATTATTTATAACTCAACCTGGTGAGGGTTTTGAACGTATGGAAGATAACAGACAATGGATTATGACAAAATAACGTTAATAACAAGGTAATTAAATAAGAAAAACTATAAATAAGAAAACGTAATTAAAACCAAGTATGAGACAATCATTGCGGACAAAGATATTTGTGAGCTAAAAAATAACTGGTAAGGAACATACTAACATACAAAACATTGTTGCGAGTCGACAAAAAAAAAAGGCATGAGATATTACTAGCCTGCCAATTTATCAATTTTATTAAATTTGATTCGGTTTTATATTGAGGAGAGGATTTCATTTCATACTGAACAAATAGATTTTGTTTCATATCAAGTGAAAGATTTTTTTTATAAAGATAAACAAATCCAATTACAATCAACTAAAGCGATGTTATTGATTTCAAATGTTAAATAACAATATCACTTAACAGATGTGTCTATAACTCTAAACAATTAGCGACAGTGGCACCAAGTAAAGAATTGGTTTTTACAGGACAAAACTGTATGTATGAAGCAAAGCTGGCCTGATTGTCACCTAGCTGATTCATACATGATATTAATACGCCTTAGGTACGTCATCTTTCTTAAAAAAATTATATAAAGAAAAGGTAAATTGATGGCGAACTGTCTGGGTAGACAAGTTTAAGTGTTATACTTATTTCTCTCTTTCCATCTACTGCTCTCTTTAGTTAGGAAGGACTGTTTAGAAACGTAATACTTTGTTTCTCTTTCTGTATATGTGTGGAAAAAAAATACTAAATGCCTAACTTGATCTTCGGAAAATTACTTAAATCCGTCTTTCAATTCCAGAAATCTAAACTACCTCTATACGGCTGTACAGATCTCCCTAAAGTTCTAAAAATCAACGTATTCTTATTCCCGTATTGCAACATATCAATACTATTCACGATATAGGTGCTTCAAAGAACTGTATAAAAGCTGATACATGTAAATTAAATTCATTTACTTATAAGAAGCAGCAAACAAGCATTCATAGAGCAACACCAATGCTTAGCAAAATACGACTCGGGTCTGATGTACATTTCCCCCTCAAAAGCTCAACTTTTTCCCTCAGATAAGGATTTTTAAGCTACTTTTTTAGGAGCTACATGTAGCATTTCGATTTGTTCAGCTTATAGAAGCTTAAAAACAAATTCACCTAGGCAACTGGAATTGGCCTATTACAAGGTCGCTTGATCTTACTTTGATCAAGAAAACTCACCACCCTACTATTCACTTGGGGAAGGATGAGTTAAAATGGACTCTTGCTAGTGATAACTACGCTGTTAAGTGCATGTGGGAATACTTGAGAACCAAAAAAGAGCAAGTTAGTTGGCAGAATCTTGTTTGGTTCAGCAATTACATTCCTAAGTGCAGCCTCATTTTATGGCAAGCTACTAAAAAGAGACTGCCGACTGCTAACAAGATTATTCAATGGAATAGTAATGCTAACACTCTTTGCCCTCTTTACAAAAACTCCTCTGAAAATTTAGACCACCTCTTTTTTAACTGCTCCTACTCTAAAAGAATTCTCAAAAACTCTCTTTCTAGAGCCGGCTTTATTTTTAACTGTAATAGTTGGAATGATTGGATTGCTTGTGCTATTACTATGTTCAGAGGCAAAGCTTTAGCTGCGAACCTTGGCAAGCTCATTTTCTCTATAAAGTGTTTACCTTATATGAAGAGAGAGAAACGCAAGAAATCACAATGATAGGAATTCTGAACCTAGCATCTTATTACATTACTCAAATGGATTTCATGATTAAAACTAAGCTTGATATGTTAAAAAATATTCCTAAGTCTAAAAGAAATGACTTTATTATCAAAACCTGGAATATCTCTATTCAGAGACAACAATAATGATTTGGTGTTTGGTAAAGGGTTTCCTGATAGGAAACTACTTGTCTGCTGCTGTTTTAAGTTCACTCATGATGCTTATTTTTGCTTACTAGTACATTATTAACTTTTTTGCTAATAGCTCTTAGTAAGAACAAATGTAGCCAGGTTAATCTTTGGATACTTTGCTCTGAGAAAAAGACTACCGAGGTTATAATGGTAGTAATTTTCAGGTCCATCTTTAATGCTCTAAAAATTCTCATTCAAGATATGAAGCAAGCTCAAGAGATATATACCAATGGAGGAGATTTCTAAAATGGAACTAAACTATGGCGGGCATCTTATGCTGCTGATGGAGTTGACCATAACAAATTCAATTAGAAAGTGTCATTTTAAAGTCCTTGGGAAGATCTAATGGGAGAAGAGCTACTGAACATATAAGTTTAATTTTAATTAGTAGTAATCTAAAGAAGACTGACGCTGTTTGTTTTCGCTTTTCCTTTCTTTATTTTAGTTTACAAGTAGGGCTCTTGTTGCCATTTCGATTTGTACTCGACTCCGGCTCCTTTTGGAGCTTTCTCTGACTGCTCAGAATGTGAGTAGCTAAGTTCTTTTGGTTTGGTTGGTTAAAATATGCTTAGTTTCCCCCCCCCCCCAAAAAAAAAAAGCTTAAAAACAAGGAATTTCAGCGTCAAATGGCAAGGAAATGAAGCTACATCGCAAAAGTAAAACAAGTTCAGAGCTTTGCTTTTTATAATTAAAAACAAGTTCACGCACTGACACGGAACAAAGTTTACTTGTGTTTTAGCTGCTTTATACTATTTTGGTTTTCCTATTTTTGCAGCTTTCTTTAAGGCTTTCAGTTTTTCCGATTTTCCCTATTGCTTAATTTCAAAAATAAAAATAAAAAAATACCAATAGTCCGTTCCAGTGGTGCTAGCTTTTTAAAAAAAATCTTTTCTTTTTTCAATATTCTTTTTTACATTTCTACTTTGAAACCTTTTTGTAAAACCTACTACAATAACTCTAATTTTTAAAAGCTACACCAATTAATAAAATATGTAGAGTTTTACCATAAAAATAACAAAAAAAAAGGCATTCATCTATGACAAACTTTTCTCCTATAGTTTAATTGATAAATAATAATGTATAATAATTTCAAATTTTCCATACATTCAATAGGAAATTGGTAAAACTAACAAATAATGGAACATGATAATAAATCTGAAACCAAATCAAGCAAAGGCATTACAATCATTAATATATATACATTAATTCAATAATTAAAATTCCTAAACACACCACAGACAAACCAATCGCACAAAATTATATAAAGCGAAGATGAATTATGATGGGGATATAAATTAGGTTTCACAAAATAAACATTAAAAATCAACATAGATACCAATTATGCATAAAAAGGCTAATTAGAAATTATTATTATTATTATTATTATTATTAATAATAAACGTACCGATAAAAGGAACGAAGGTTAAAAGATCGTCCAGATCAATCGGCGGCTAATTTGTATAATAATATATATATATATATATATATATATAGAGAGAGAGAGAGAGAGAGAGAGAGAGAGAATGACAGATTGGAAAATGGAAATATAGGCCCTTAATAGACTTTTTAACTCAAATAAAGTTTTAAAAATAGCTATTACAATTAATGATTTATAACGAAATGGATTTAGCTTATCTGTTTTATGATTAAATTATTGTTTTATAATTTGTATCAAAATTATGAATTTTTTTAAAATCTAATCATAAAATTTAACATTTAAACTATACATCAACTTTTGAAAGAATTTATTCCGACAATTTTAATACAATATATTAACCGATCGAAATTACACGTAATTTCGTAATTAACAATTAGAATAGGACCGGAGGGTATTGTATTACTAACTTTCTTTTACTACCTATTTCTTGGGTTTTAGAAATGATGTTATATTTGCTCTTAAGGTTGCAAAATTTTGGGGTAATATCACACACTAAGTTTTGAGTTATATTTAATTTACTGACCCGACTTTCAAAAATATTAATTTGGTGATCCATCTTTCGTATATTTTTTGATTTACTGACCTTCTTAACTTTATAAGTTTTAAACAATTGCAATACAGTGCACTTAGTTTAAAAATTAATAAAATAGACACCGATTTATTGAAATTGATAAAATTAACTCTTTAATTTTACAATTTTTATAAAACACACGTTTTTCAATAAGCAAATTTTTTTTTATAATAAATACAATTTTAGACATAATTTTTGTTTTTTTCAGAAAGGTTTTAATCTGTAAAAAAATTGTTTAATCAGTAAAAATTACACTATATCCGTAAATAATTTTT
Organism: Primula vulgaris; assembly: GCA_963920805.1. NCBI lineage: Eukaryota > Viridiplantae > Streptophyta > Magnoliopsida > Ericales > Primulaceae > Primula > Primula vulgaris. The sequence continues at coordinate 30,744,786 of OY987218.1, forward strand.
GATAATTAAAGAAAAGTGTACGGATTAATATTAAAAATTCTGGTAAATTACAAAAAATTATTAAAGAAAATTACACGGAGTTATCGCACATAAAATTTTACGTTCTCATGACTTCAGCATGGAGTTATACTATTTTTTTCGTAACAAAAAGGTTCACAAAAAGACAAATTGATATTTTTACCAGACTATCAAATAATTAAGATACGGGTAGTGTAATTTTCTTTAATATTAATCAGTAAAATTTTCTTTAATTATCAAAAATTATTTACGGATGTAGTGTAATTTTTACGGATAATTTTTTTTTTTACGGATTAAAACCTTTCTGAAAAGAAAAAGAAATTAAATGTAGTGTTTATTTTGTTGGAAAAATTGTATTCAAAGTCGTTTTTTTTTCAAAAAATTTATTAAAACTGTATTTATTATAAAGAAATTACTCCATTTCCATTAAATAACAATAAAAAAAATGTTTACTATGACAGTTACAATTTACAGTAAGATCATCAATAAAAAAAATGTTTACTACGACAGTTATAATTTACAGTAAGATCATCAATAAAAAAAAATGTTTACTACGACAGTTACAATTTACAGTAAGATCGATGATATGGGAGATGTTTTTGTTATCTTATCGTTTTTTTATATGTATTCGTAAAAAAAATCGATTTTTTTTCTTCATAAATCAACGTTTTATATTATTTCTAAAATATTTTGTTAAAAAAAACTGTAAATTTTGTTTTTTTTTTGTTGATATTTATTGTTTGTTTTGACAATATATAAGGTAGTAATATTAATAAATAGCAAAAAAATATAAAAAAATAAATTTTACATATTTTGTTAACAAACACTTTAAAAAAATGTTGAATTAAAAAAAATTACGAATACATATGAAAAAATCGATAACATAATAAAAACATGAAATTACAAATATAACCAAATGTGCAGCCGGGTAATAACGATTGTTTGGAATTGGAAAGGGACTTTAATTTATTTTTTATGGTTTACAGGGGACCAGCATTGACTAGGAGTATAGTCGAATTGGAATATTAAACCATCTCTACCACCGACGGAATTTATATAATTGATTGTAAAAGTCATTTTCATTTCAGCGATAAAGAGTAAGGACGCATCATTCGGAGTTCGGATTAGATTAACAACGGTGAACCCTACAAATGATGTTTTTGGTAGTAACATATTTGTGTCCAGACTACAAATGATGCAAAATATGTGCATTTGTAATATCATGCGAGGGGTGGTAATCAACATCTGTGGTAATCAACATCCCGCTTTTTCTATAATATATAGAACAACACCATGAGGACATATTTTAGATGTTTTTCTGGTATATAATGACATAAGTGAAATAAAATATTTATGCATGCATAGTGAATATTCAATACACTAGCTAGAGCATTAACATCGGTCTCTCTCCAATTATCTGCATTTTTAAGTAGAAAAACCTTACTTTTTCAGTTTGATGAGTATACCAATTCACTGAGGTTGCATCGGTCTCCTTTATTTTTCATTTTAAATAAACTACTTTTTTTTTTGGTTTGCATCATTATTCATTTGTTTACTATCATGGAACAAAAACTTAAGTTTACTTTACACTTATCATTTTCCAAACATAGAAGAACCATCAGTTCGTACATGTGATTCTCGTGTCCATATATATACACTTTCTGTAGCTAAATCTTTGAATAGAAGACTTTTAAGCATCACCCTTCATCATCGCTTATATTATTTATTTTTTAACGATCAATTATATATATATTGAGATTATATTGATATCAATTTAGATATAAATTTTATATTTTTTTATAAAAATACTCTAAATCAATATTTGATTAATGTAAATATATACGCTTTCACGAACAGAATATGAGTTCACTGCACAGCTGCTGTACAAACTGATATCGTGTAGGACTGGTGTTCTGTTTTTATTTTTCCTAAATGAGCTGAAATTAATACTCCCAATATTTTCTTTTGCAGACAGTTTCAGTCAAATATTCAAACTTTTCTTTTCCCCCTTTTCTCCTCAACTACTCTGCTTGTTCCTTTATGAAAGGTGTTACATAAACGGTTCCCATACTATTTTAACAATTTTTTTTCCATCCCTGTATTAATAGTCTATTACTTGAAAAATAAGAGGAAAATGTTAAGTTGAACATGTAATTTGGTCTGTGTTCCATTCATATCATGATATAGCCATATGAAAATTATTCTTTTTGAAGATCATATGATATTGTTGATAACCTTCACATGCCTAATTTTAAAGACCACGACCAATAAGAGCAAATATATAGTTCTAAATTATAGTAGATGATTGGGTGGTTGTTTTTTTCAACTTTTATAGAAACTATTTGTCATTAACACGGACCGAATACAATATTACTACAAAATTCATTCATTCGGCGTTATCAATACTCTATATTAATAAATTTTACGAGTGATCAGCCAAAAACGCAGACGCGCACATATTCAAGAATCGCATGATAATTTTTTCTTTAAACTATGGGGACAATTTTTGTAATTCATTCACTTGTCAAACATGTAATATGCATTTATATAAACATAATACACTCACCCAATCCTCTTAGTCAAAGAAAATAACTCTTGGTCTGCGCCAACTCCATTAGTCATCAACTTTTTTCCAACAAAACTAAACAAAAAAAATTAAGAGCGAGTTTAAAATTAGCTGCATGGATAGGCAGAGGAAAGTGAGAGAAAAAAAAGAGGTGCAATCTTCTGCCTTTAGGTACAAGGGAAAAACAACCGATGCTCGTAAAATTTGCTTTGATGAAGCAAAGTTAGGCGCAATTGCGATCAGTCCCATTGTGCGGCTGCGATCGGCCGATATGTCCATTACCATGCAAGAACATGTTTTGCGTTTCACTAGATCACTCTTCGACTCTTTAACTATTAATGGCCGTCCGAATTCCTCCTCGCTGGCTCACGCCCTCAAAAAGGTCATACCTCGAATGGTTTTAATTAATTTTTTCGAAAAAAGATGCGTATTGTGCAGTTCTAGAAATGATTTGTAGTGCAATGAACAATACTTGTTTGTAATTTTGTATCACTGTTATATTGCTGATTTTTGTTGTTTTAAGTGAGACTGTTTCTTGGAAATTGGAATCATGGACATGGTGTTATGTACCTGATTTTAAGTTACTAGACATTAAGAAATTCTCAAAGAAGACGCATTTCATAAGTAGTTCTTTCTGGCGTCGTACCGTCTTTATTTATATAAAAAACAGTATCCAAATTTATCGGTTCTCGCGTAGCCGTATTGATCAGTATCCATTATGCTAGTAGTATTATTTATGAGTTTGACGCAGCTGACCTCTTGTCTGGTCAAATGTGCAGGAGTTTGATGTGTCTTACGGGCCAGCGTGGCACTGTGTGGTGGGGAAGAGTTTCGGATCGTTTGTGACACACTCAAAGGGTGGGTTCATCTACTTCTCAATCGACTCGCTTTCATTTCTTCTCTTCAAAACAGAGGTTCATTTGGTCAATGAACCACCTCACCCAGGATCTATTCCAAGAGACGAAGCCTTTACAAATAATTAGTTAGTGTATGTAACTTTTTCGGATTCATAATATGAGATTTTCTGTAGTTTGCAGTGAAATGATAAATTCAAATTCGTAGGCTACAATACACCACCATGAGTTTGTTTTCTTGCTACTTAATTCATGATTTTGGGTTTAGATGGAGTACACGATGGGGATGTCCTTTTATGTCACACAACTTCCCAGAATTAATCTATTGAATTTAGTATGGAAGTGACAAGAGTGATACTTTCCTGATCTATTTCTCCTCTTAATTAAAAGTAGTCTCTCTCAAAAGTAGTATAATTTCAGTTTTAATATTATACATTGACTAATTGTCCTTCAAAGATTACTGAAAGTTTTAAAATTCATGTCATTAGCAGTAAAACAAACAGTCAGATTGGCTGTGTTAAAGAAATCCACTTGGAAACAATACACAAGTCTATGGGGAAAAAAAGTATAGCGATTGCCGCAACGACGCAACTACACACACCAAGCCACACAGAATTCTGAAAATCATATTAATGGTTTTACAATGGGATAAAATAATTCGCAAGACTACTCAATTCTACAGAATCAAACAAAAAGACTAATTAACAAATTGACAGAGGTTACAGGATTTTACAAAAAAAAAAAAATTAGGGAAAAGCAGAAGCAGATCAGATAAGGAAATCAAAGAACCAAACGAAGACACTTTATCACAATGTAATTCTTTTTCCAAAGCATGTGCATACAATATATTTTGCTACTTATATAGCAAGAAAGCTTTACAACGAAGGCAAACTGGTCAATATATATAGCATATAATATAATACTAGATGGTAAGTTGAAGGACCGTTAGAAGCCAAGTATTAAGACAAGTTCTGCTCACGCATAAAACGTTCCATCTTTTCAACATCTTCTGGTGAATCTACACCATGAGCTTCATGTTCCACCTTTATCACCTTCAGAAACAACCAACCTTTTCAGTTTCTTTTAGATTTCTCCGGTTCGGTGTTTAATTAGAAATCAATTCAGTATTCATTATTATAAAATTAGGGGGGAAACATAAGTCGGTACCTTCATCTTATAGCCATTTTCAAGGACTTTTAGCTGTTCCAGATCTTCTTCTAGTTGAAGAGGCGTAGGTGGAAGCGTTGGATATATTTTCAGGAACTCGGTATCAAAGCTCTAACCAGATTCAGATAATAATAAAAATTCAAACTAAGGTTAGAAGACCATAGAATCCATGAAAAACGATAGAATTATAGCAATTAAAATAGAATGTTTCAATTATCACCTGAATTCCAAGATGCAACAAGTACGGAAACTTCAAATTAACCTTCCCCGACCTGCAAGTATGCAAATAATCCATTAGCTTCATCACGTTGTTAATTGCCCGCAGCTAAAAAGAACGCGAAACAGGAAAAACTAACTTATTGAAAGGTATTAGTCCTCTCGAAAAATATATTGCATAGCCATGATTATCCACCACACATTTCACTCGGTTAGGATCAAAGGCATCCTCGGGATTCAAAGATGTGACAGCAGTGCTGAAGACTGCATCTCGAGTAGACTGCAAAGAACAAAAGCAATTAATTCTATTATATAAAAAATCGCAGAAAAGGAAGACCTAAAAAAATAATCAGACACACCATTAGCCTTTATGAGAATAAATAAATAAAAAGGTATACCTGCAATGCTTTGACAATACCATCTATAACTTCAGGTTCAATTAGAGGCTCGTCACCTTGTATATTGACAACAACATCGTACCTTTTCTCAAGCTTTTGTAGTGCTTCGTTGCAACGCTCGGTGCCTATAATGTGATGAATTTAGCAATAGGAAAATTTGAGGAAGTTTCTATATAGTGCTAGTGAGCAATGGTGTGTACCATTTGGGCAAGATTCCGATGTCATTATTACATCAGCGCCAAATCCACGACAGCATTCAGCGATTTTTTCATCGTCGGTTGCCACAACTGGAGTGCAGAGAAAGCTATCAATGAGAATTTTACAAAAGTAAAAATTGGAGGAACAAATATTACAGCTCCAATGTAAAAGAAGTCCAAAAATGGTGAGGCAAAAGGAGGCAACATTCAAAAAATAAAAAGTAAAATTGAAAATATAGCCAGGGAATGGCAAGGCGTAAAGTAACAGTATAAGATACTTTAGGTTCAATTTCTACCAGAGAGGATAAATGACTAAACAGATCTTCAGAAAGGATGAGATATTCTTACCAACACGATCCAATGTTGTGGCCATTTTCGCCCTTTCCCATGTTCTCTGAAATAAAGAAGCAATATTTTCAGGGGCTTTGATTATGCCATTCCACGTGTACCAAAAACATAGATTACTGGTTGCATACCAAATGTTATATGAAACTATCCCATTTACAGCTCGAGCATCTATTACAGAATTAATGCATGATCATTTACGTTCCATAAGTTCAAAAAGGATTGTCGAAGAATAGTTTAAATTGGATAAACATTTCGTTACTAATAGGTTGAGCATTAAATGGGTTCGATTCTCATGAACAATGCACCAAGTCATTCAATATCTATGACAATATTGAATAGCAATATTTTTTTTGGCTGTGTTACCTCCACAAGGACTGGCCGGCGATTTGAGTACCTGCGCTAATCGAGAACTTGAAGATCTCATTACTAAAATTTAAGTAACAACTTAGCTTGATCCTTGTACTTACTACTTACAAAAGTAGTTAGTTTATAAAAATTGGGGAAAAGTAGTAAAAGCTACAATTTATAAGTCTGATTAAGCAATGGCGAAGAGCATAATCTTCTTTAGCCTTAGGAACTTCACAAATAAGCCCACTCACTTCTTTAGCCAGCATATCACAAATGGCTAAAACACATATATTTGTTATATATATATATATATATATATAAAATATATAACAAACCCCTCCCTGTTCCAGCACCTACAATAATCATAATAATCGAGATGGAGCTAGAGTCTGGAACAACATAAGCTCTCACTAACGACCGAAAGAGTATAAACCAAGGGAAAATGCATTTTGCGATTTCGCATGCATATCACGACAATGTGTTTTATGGATTGTTATACTTCATCTTGAATTAAGTCCAACAAAACAAAGTGGAATTGTTTGATTGTGCCTACTTTTCTTAACCTCCATCTACCAAGTCCACACTCTGACGTAGCGGATCACATAACCTTGCATACCAAAATACTGTTCTGCGACCCACACAACCGCAGGATGTTGGTTACGTTTATCGGAGGCAAAGAAGCACAAAAGAACAAAGAAATCTTATTGACTTAAAAATGGAAAGACAACCTATAATTTTCCCCACGTCATAGACCAATAACTAAGCTAAACTACTGCAGGTTTGTAGCACCTCCATTGAACTATATACATTCGACAAAATAGCATTTCATCTAACCCTGCTCCCAATATTACCATATACAGAAACAAGTAGCTGACCGTGTTTCCTTAAACGCATCACCAACCATAACGAATCGCAGCCACCGCAAAATTTATTCAACTACATGCATTCTTTAAATTAAGAAAAATTAATAAATAGGAGAAACTTATGTTAAATACTATATCTTTAGTGTCTTAATACTAAAAAGCCGATTTGACATGAAATAAAACGCCCTTATCCCTAAATGTATAACCCAAATCAATTAATTTCTGCATTTGTTACCCCCTTATCCCCCCTCTTTCTCAAAAATGTCTCCCTTTTCTCTTCCAGTTTTCTATTTTCCCTTCACATGTCTCAACTTTCTTCCCGTTTTCTATCTTTACATGACGGAGATTAGAATCCACGACCAAACATGCCTTTAGGACCGATAAAGGATATGGATCCATCAACAATCATGACTTATAAGCCAAATGAGCATTCAGACACACAACTGAATCAAATCGCAGGAGAGCGTGATAACAAATACAAAGACGAAAGGTAAGATAGATCCACTTACATGACATCTTTTTAATTGAAAGAAAGTTAAATAAATAATGACTGAGCTTTAAAAACTACCACTAAATGTTCCCTTAAGGAGCTGATAGAAAGTATACCAATCAACAGACTTCTGAGCAAAACCGAAATCCAAATTTATAATCAGGAAGGAACTAGGTGTATAAACTCGTGCCTGTAGCCTCTCCCCATTTAATAAAAATCGACGAAAATAATAATTTCTATATGTTTATTTCAGTTCAAATCTCTAAAAAATAATGTTTTAGCCCCTTCCATATCATAAAAAAAAAATCCATACAGAATATCAACCTTTCGCATCTGAATCATTGTGCAATCAAATGAAAGCCTACCCCGATACGCCGAATTGAGACAATTAGCATACCGCAATCTGTATCTATAGCACCTACTAGGGATGAAACCGAAAGCTATGGAGGGGTGCCGAACTTGCCCAAAAAGTTGTGTCAAGTGAAGAAAAAAATAACGAGTGGTGCCAAAACAATGTTTTCAACAAATTATACCCCCTCCATCCCATAATTAAGAAAAATGCAATATGTAGTTAAAAAATATTGTTCTTCCATATATGCCCCCATACCTTAACATTTAACTATGGTAGAGCTATTGTACTATGATAAATGTTTGTTGATTACAAAGCTAGTAAATAAGGGTATAATAGGAATAACAAATCTTAAAAAGCGAATTGAACTATGATTTTGGGACGTGTTAAAAAACCAAATTATACTATTATTACCGGATGGATGGAGTAGTAAAAATACATGATAAAAATAAAATAAAAGGACTAGGAATTATGGGGTGTCCACATAATGTGTCATATCGCAACACGCTGACAGTGGCTACAACCACCCCCGTATGTATGTTAAATATCAGATTCTAAACTCAGTTTAGAAGTAGAGAATTGCCATCTATAATATCGGCAAACTTGTACTCATTTTAATATTATTATCCATTACATGTTAATCCTCTAAATTGGTCTTGTAATACCATTTGATTCCATTTTTCGACTACTTTCGTATACATTAAGTTATTTATTACTCGAGTTATTACATAGCTACGCCACTCAAGCAACTTATATAGTTATATGCCAATTTCAATATAAAAAAATATATAATAAAGATTAAGCTTAAAAATCCACATTTCCTAAAGCACACCAATCAACAAGAAAGAAAGAGCTACTCCTGTAACCCAAATGCAAATCCAAAACCAAACACGAAAATTACAAAATAGAATTGAAAAATTAAACGAGACCTGTATCATGGGCTTGCCGAGGATATTAACGAGCGGTTTTCCAGGAAAACGAGATGAGGCGTATCGAGCAGGTATGATACCAACAACCCTGCTCCTGAACTTAGCTGATCCGGATAATCGAAAGTAATACGCCCGTGCTCCGATTGCCACCGCTACAGCCGCACCTAACGCGAGTCCGTGAATTATCCATGATTTGGTTGAGCTGCTTGTTCCCGAAGATGGAGTGCAGATCGACATTTATATATTTATATATATATATATAGAGAGAGAGAGAGAGGGGGGATTCGTTGGTGCTCAAAATTTTATATTTTATCACTTCAACAAAGAAGAACTTTGTTGTGTTAAAGCATTTATAATTATTAAAAAATAATTATAACATTTCCGAAATGAGGTTGGATTTTTATACTACACTTTTTCTGAAAAAACGCACAAACCGTACAAAAAATTTACGGTTTGCAGTGATTCAGTGCAAACCGTAGATTAAATGGAGGGTCTGTAATTTTTCAGCGCAAACCGTAGATTTAATCTACGGTTTGTACTGAAAAATTACACAGTAAGTCCCTGCATCAAAATTACACAATCAGTCCCTGAAAAAATTACACAGATTTTTTCTTTCTCTTTCTCTTTCTCTTTCTCAAAAACCCAAAATTTTCAACCCAAAAAAACCCCAAATCAATCAAAGAGAATAACCATCAATTTTCTCAACAAAAAAACCTCAAATAATCAATCAAATTTCGCCCTACAAAAATCGCAAATCACCAATCAAAAAATATACCCTAATTCAAGGTATTTCTTTATTCCCTAATTTATTATTTATTTTGTGTAGTTTCAATTTGTAAAATAGGAAAAAATATATAAAATATGTCAATTGATTATTCACTTAGCGATTATAATTGCTTGTTATTTGTTTTTATTAATTATAAAAAATTAGAATTGTTGATATTTGTCCCATTTTATAAAAAAAATAGGGTTTTTATTCAAAAAAATTTTATTTATATATTTATTACTAATACAGTAATTAATCAACCATAAAATTATATATACAAATAGCTCTCTTCATATCAGCTTCTCTATTGTAATCCATAAAGGTATCTACTTATTTCTATCTCTAATTTTCTTAAATTTGGGTGTAAATATGCAGGTTTTACAATCTAATTGGATTGATATGGATTATCCAATCTTGGAGTAATTGTCTGTTGATTATCTTATTTCCAATATATTTATTTCTAGTAGTTTTTTTTTTATTTTTTATTTATATAATTATATAGCCAGCTTATTTTGTTCACTACCAAATAGGAGTATGTTTTATATTACTTATGAGAGATTTAAACAGCTAGTTTTTTTCTACCATGTTCAAAATATTCATTCTATTTTTAGCTTAGTGGCTTTTAGGTCAGTAAAGGGTCAACAAACCCAATTGATGCAAAAGTTATTTTTCATTTTTTTTGGTTTTGTATTATGGGCTGCTTTTGTAGATTTTAAGTTGTGGGATGCTTTTGGTTCGATAAAAGATCATATGACGTATTTTTCGTTAGCTATAACGTTTTTTCCTGAACTCTCATCTTAGATCATGTTATACCTTTGCTTTAGTTAGGATTTCAGGGTCAAAAAGTCTTTTATAAATCCACGTGTGGTAGAATTTTGGTAACTGTGTATGTATAAGATGAACAATTGGAATTTGTGTAACTACATTTGCTTAAGGATCTGGTCGTGTTGCTTATTTGGTAATCCTCTTCTAGTGATTTGAGGAATTCTTTTGGGGGGAAATCTCAAATCATTTTCTAGATTATGTGCTGGATTTCTCTATTCTCTGGCATCTCTGCCTTGATACTCTGATTATATGTATGGATGGTCAGAATAAGTTGGTTCCTAATTTGTAGGTCCTGCTTCGCAATATCACTTCATAAGGTATTTTATAAACGGCCTTTTGAAGTCTTCTAAATGTAGGCTTGTCCAGACAGCCATAAACAATGTTCATTAAGTTTGAAAATTTAGGCAAGCTCATAAATTTCTCTGTCCTGATAGTTAAATGTGATGGACTCAGTTTTCAGTCCAGGTGTGAGGTTTGAGATTGTCTTTTTGTAATAATTTTTTGTGTGTGTTTCTGTTGGGTGGTTGAACATATATCTATATCAGAAAACTATGTAGATTTCTTTTTTGCTTATTTTATTTTTGGTTTTTTCCGTTTTTAAATTTGCAGATTGAGCCTATTCCAAGTGGGAATCTGCCTCCTGGATTTGATCCAAGTACATGCCGCAGTGTGTGAGTGTTGTGTGAATATTTGTTCCTCTTTTTTTTATTTTATTTTAAATCAAGATGTGTAATGGTTTGTTTAGTCGTTGCAGACTTTTAATCTACTCAGCAAGTAGAAAGTTTCCTTTTTATTACCATTTTTATTCCTAACTCATAAGCTTCCTAAAACATTTTTGTATAGATATAAATTGTCTGTTTGTTAATGTTTTGGGGTGTGTATTAATTAAACAAGGTTTATACTCGACCAATATTTTATAAATAATCTTTTCAATATTACAATTCCTTTATCCTTTGATAAAATGCAGATACGCAGGCAACATTCATACACAGGTGACAGAGATCCTTCTTCAAGAGGTCTTCTCAAGCACCGGTCTGGTTGAAAGTTGCAAACTCATCAGAAAAGAAAAGGTACAAAGACCATTTGCCATTATTTTTTATTATTTTGCAACTTTGCTTGCCATTCCAAAATAGTGAGTGGATATTTTTGTTGTTTCTCTGAAATGTGCAGTCATCCTATGGATTTATTCATTACTTCGACCGTAGATCAGCAGCACTCGCTATATTATCTCTTAACGGAAGGCAATTGTGAGTTTTTAGCGCCTTTCATTTACTTTCTTATTTGCTTCATATTACGACTGTCTCTAATTCTGTTTCTACATATGCGCAGATTTGGGCAGCCTATCAAAGTTAATTGGGCATATGCTAATAGTCACAGGGAAGACACATCAAGTGGGCCTGCTTCCTTTTTTGTTATTTGTTTGATAATAGATGACCTCGTACTTACTTTCTAATGTTATCTTTTCTATTTATGAAGGTCACTTTAACATTTTTGTTGGCGATCTCAGCTCTGAGGTTACTGACATGATTAGCATAAACTTGTAAATGCTTATTGACAAGATATTAAGGTGCAAATGATTAAATTAGCACTTTGAATCATCGATTTTCGGTTCTTGCAACCACTCACCGGTTGTTCTGGGACAAGCTTCGTGAGTGAGAGATAGAATGTTTAGCTACCGAGGTTGGAGAATCTTTTGTCAGCTTTAGCAACCCACTGGTATAGGACCCAAAAATCTTAGATAACTTTAATTTGGTTTTTTTTACCCATTAGTCGTGTTCCATAACTAATGGGTTATATTTTTCTTAACTCGTTTGGAAAGTAATTGTAATTTGTTTTTTATTTCCTATCAGGTGGCTCATTGCAAAGGCAGGGAAAATTCAAAGAAGCTATAAAATACCATTCAATGGTCCTAGAGATGTCGGATAGAGAGGGAGAGACTTCAGGGAATACAGAAGCTTATGGAGCTATAGCCGATTGTTTTACAGAGATTGGAGAACTTGAGCAAGCTGGAAAATTCTATGACAAATATATTTCTCAGCTACAATCAGACTAATGTCTTGTGTTAACGAGTTACACTCATATGTGCTCTTCATCAGATTTTCTTTTATACCAGTAAGTTATGTACCCAAGTTGAGTGAGAGGCTTCTTGATAATTGAAGACCGGCGTTAGAAAGCATTGTTAAGTTATATCTTGTTGTTATAGATGCTATTCTAAGAAGGGAAAACAGGATTTTGATAACCTGAGAAATATAAATTGGAACTATGTTCAGAAAGTTTCGCTTAATGTTAAAACATTTTTTTTTTCTGTAATGAATACTGAAAAATGAACACTAATACAGTATTTATTCAAGATGCATATTCTTACTACTAGTCTTTTGAAATACTAACTCCTAGTTAAATCATTCCACATAACTACTAGTACCATTTAACACACTGAAACCTATTATGCTTCCCTTTACGATGGCTTAGTTATCCATGTAAAAGTCCCATCAAAATTCAATCATGTTTCGATCAAAGCGCTGTATCAAATTAAAATCAAATAAGAGAATGGAGTACACTATCGGAAAAACTATACCTATAAAAATCCAACCACTTCCATTAATTTGCTTTAGAAAAGGGTTCAATAAAAACGCACCATAAAGTATCAACCATCAACATCAAACCGACGGAATATACCAGTCACTACACTAGATAATGAAATGGTTATTTTCAAACCAAAAAAGCAACAATACGTGGATCCCAATTTAACCCGTGCTCATTTTAGCTCCGAAAAACAATTAAATATTAATATAAATTATGTTTTAGAGAGATTGAAAAAACTTGCAAGTTGTAAATGATTCTTCAAATTTTAACTCTACATTTTGCTAAAATTTTGAAGAGATTGATGTAAATGCTTTTAAAGGCAGGAAAATTAGAAATTTTCTGAAACAAATAATAATGCATTTTGATGAATACGATCAATATTAATGAGAGGGCTTACAAACCTCCGGCCTTCTTTTTGTAACGAAGTCTACTTTAGCTGTCGTGGACGTAAATTGTCATATTAATATACAATTTTGTAAAGAAATTTGGGCAAGCTGCGTCTAGCAACAGAACAGTCGCAAAACAGCTCATTTCAGCTTAGATTTTAACGAGCTCTTTAGAGGTTTTGCAATTGGACGAGGTGCGGCAGCTCTTGTTACCTTCTTAAGGTCGTATTTGACAGATGAAAAGGCACAGACAAGTGCAATAAGCATAGTTGGGTACACAAAAATGGTTTTTGTAGGATCTGTATTGACGGGCTTTCCAAGGATACCTTCTTTAACCAAGCCCCAAATAATCAAAAGTGTTCCAAACATGCTCATTCTCCCAGCTTTGAGAATACCGATAAGTGCCCCAGCTACAGAGAAATAACTACCTGCAAGCACCTATTCAGGGAGAGCAAAACGACGGCTGGAATCAGAACAAGACTTATTTTTATTAATTTATTGGAAAGTAACAAGACTAAAAATAACCGAGGAATCAATATAAAGAACCTAAAGTTTGATGTTTTATTACTAATCCTTACGAATACGATAAAGCGAGATAAAGCCATAGGCAGGGTAGATTAGATTAGCAAGGTAGGGTAGTAGCATCACTGTTATAGTCCCTAACATTTGCAGTATTATAAAATCTTGACTGTGACCTCAGTTTCCCAAAAGTTAGTATTTCAACTAAAACATTCAATCTACTATCATGATTATAACAGTTCAGAGAGTATGGATATAACTTCCGAAGTGGCCAGTGTACACAATGCAAGAACACAGATTCTTTTACACAGTTGCAGTTGGCATATACACACTCACAATAAAGATCGGGTTGTTGCAAAAAGTTTAAAACACACGTCACAATCAAAGTTATGTTGACCCAACAACCATAATACTGCCTAACCACCTAATCCTTGTAAGTTCATCACAATCGCCTAAAATAGCTTAATTTGTCTTTTTTCTTTCTTGGTAAGTAGAAAAGCCAACAGCCTAATAAGGATAAAGTCTAGCCCTGGTTGCATTAGGTATTGGTGCATAACGGCTCTAAAAGTTTTGGGTGCAAACAGGAAACGCACCCTCTAAATTTTGCCATTTTCTCTATAAGTTACATGGAAATTTTTTATCTAAAGAAAATATTTCTGATAAGGTTTGAAATGTTCATCGAATGATTAAATCATTTTAACACCATTCTAGATTCAAAAGTATGGTGTCTTCAAAAGAGTGTGCAACTAAAGGCTCCTCGTTGAAACAACGTTTCTTGTTTAGAGACAGTTTGGATAGCTCGGTTGAGTGATTAAGGTTTGGAGTTCTCTTTTTCAAATATACAGTGTATGGAGCTTTGCCAATGTATGTAATCAAAATCTCGAATTTCTTCGAAAATCTTTCCATAGCTAAAATGACTCGTGTATAGCAAATAACACCATTTCTTTAATGCATGATCCTATAATGATTTGAACTTTGCAGAAAAAAATGTCTCTATTTGCAGGAAAAAAATAGACCATCATCCTCACGGCATCCTTCTTGGAAATCAGTAGTAAAGATACACATTTAATGTTTTTCTCAGCTAGATGTATTGTTTCGGTGGCTTTTCATTCAAATGAATTAAAATATCTAAAGAAAGAAAACAGAGGATAAAAAAAATTCTAACCTCCAGCCTTTGTAAATCAGTTACGGGAGAAGCTTCTTTCACGTCTGTCAAGTTATAAATGTTAAAGATATTATCCCAACTTGGAAGACTCATGTTCTTGATTAGGCCATCTACAACAGCTCCAGGATAGAGAAGCACCTTTACAACTGTCTGAGGAACAATTTCACTTGCAATTAACTGAGAAGATGTCACGTGAATTGGTGTTGTACACATTCCAGCCCTACACGGAACCCTGTTGGAAATAAGCATAGTCAGGAACTAATATCGTGAATTTGCATTAATAATCTTAATTCAGAATTCCGAAAAGATTTCAAAAACCAAAAATAGTTTTACCAGCTTTTAAGTTCAAAAGGCTTGGAAAAATTGACCTACGACTTATGGCTTTTTATGGCCAAATAAGTTGGTAAGCTGAAGTTAAAAAGCTTGCATCCAGATGATGTTTTCGTTCACATCCAAAAAACTGATATGCTGGGTTTATAAGCTGCAATCAAAAACAAACTCCTGATATGCATAGCATGGTTGTCGTCTTAACTTTTAGCAACCAAAAAAAGCCAACATGGAATTTCATTACAAAAAAGTCATGATAGAACCAAGCTATAAGGGAAATAGTAACCTCTGTTGTAGAAGTTTCCCATACATATTCAGCAAGGTGTTAAATGAACAGAATATTTATTAACAAGCAGCAGGACAGAAACGGTATAGTTTTTTTCCAGCTGTATACGTGTGTTTGTGCAGCAAAAGTAAGAACGTAACTAAAAAGTTCCACAGTTTCAACACTAATTGCAATGACTAAGTTAGCTTTGTAGTTCGTTAAAAACATGAATAACGTAGTTGGTAGTATAAGCTTTGTAATGCAAGTGAGCACCAAATATATGGCTACTTATTGCTCCGTGTAATTGATGTCCTATTTAAATTTTAAACACGACATGCATTCCTTCAAATCAGGAAAAGAAGAGATTGTAATTATCTCATACAATTATGAGGGAAACCGATTAAAGTATGCAACTACATAAAATTCAAGTTGAGTCATTAGTTGGCAAAACATGTATTATTTACGCTAAATCAGTGTTCTGCTATTTGATTCAAAACATCGTGCTATTTGCTAACTAAACTTGCGCAGCGGTAGCTAGACCAAAACTCACCCCCGAGGCAACTTATAATTACGTATTTATGACACTACATCAATAAATTCGATCTCGTTTTTCCTATTAGTTGGCAAAACATGTCTTATTTACGCTAAATCAGTGTTCTGCTATTTGATTCAAAACATCGTACTATTTGCTAACTAAACTTGCAACGGTAGCTAGACCAAAACTCACCCTCGAGGCAACTTATAATTACGTATTTATGACACTACATCAATAAATTCAATCTCGTTTTTCCTAAAACTAAAAAAGGAAAGATATCTTCAATTACGCAAAATTTCGAATTAAAATTAAACGTTTGCTTTCAAGCGGATCGACCCAACGTTGTCTAACTCTTTAAGCCAAACAAAAACTTGGCTTAGAAGCTGGCGTGAACCAAACACGGCCTTAATTTAAAAACTCAAGTCGATTTATTAACAACTACGATTATGACTATACAAGAGTACTACATATCGGATCTATTTTTTTCCGAAAACTTTAAATGAAAGCATCATTGCGATATATGACAAAGTCTGATATCTCCAAATACACATAAACGGAACGTATAACACCGATCAAAAACTGAACCAAACAGATTAGTAATTGGTTTAGTTCAATTTTTAAAAAAATCAATAAACCGATTTAATCAGTTCGATTTCATTTTTAATTGTTTCGAGACCAAACCGACTATTCTTTAACTTTATGTAAAACTATACTTATACAAGTCGCAATTCGATATTATAATGTAAATTATAGTGTGTTTATGTCACTTTAATTATGTTTGAATAATAAAGTAACAATAATTGCTCTAATTCACTTTGAATTAAGGAATTTAAAGTTAAACAAAAGGTCAAATATAAAAAAAAAAATGATTGAATAATTAAGTAACAATAATTGCACTAATTAACTTTGAATTAAGGAATTTAAAGTGAAACAAAAGGTCAAATATTAAAAAATTAAAAAAAAAAATGAAAAAAAAGGACCTGAAGAGAGAGGGATTTGGAGAAGAATGAGTAAAAAGAAGATTCTAGAAGCATGTTTTGGTAAATCTTTTGCCCATTTCCTTGAATTTGTTGTTGATAATGATGAATTCGCCATTTTTTATGTAAACCAAAAGAGACTGTAAACGAAAGATGGATTTAATTTTTTTTAAAAGAGACATGTAATTGACGCAGGGACCTGTGTTGTAATTTTTCAGTCCAAACCGTAGATAAAATCTACGGTTTGCTCTGAAAAATGCAAACCGTAAATTTTAAGTACGGTCCGTATAAAAAAAATACGGTTTTCGCGTTTTTTCAGAAAAATTGTAGTATAAAAATCCAGCCTCTTCCAAAATACCGATACTAGCTACCAAAAAATAATGGAAACGTTATAAATTAATTAATATAATAAACATTTAAAAACAAAAAATGAATAGGGTTGATGGTTAGCCTTTATAATATCTAAAGCTCTTTTTAAATTTTGTTCATTGAGATAAAGGTATAAAAACCCAATCTGGATACAGATTTCCAACGTTGATGCTTGTTTCATTTGTTTGCTTTTCAAAGACAGGCTACTTAAAAAAAACTGTAAACCCGATACTAAAACTCCCGCTATCGCGTGGTCCGGGGTAGGTTGGACCATTTTACGCCTGATGTAGACAGTCTCCTTTGGCATTTCTTGCTTCCACGACTCAAACCCGCGACCTTCAGGTCGTACCGTCATAGGTATGATTTTTGGATAAACGTTAGGAATAGCAATGCACCACCAAAAATATGAAAGTCACTAATCACGACCATGTTTCCAGTGCACTTGTTTATAAATACTACCAGGATGGTGGAGTTTTGAGACTAAATGTATAAACTATAACGTCTATGAATTTTTAAGTATTGAAAATTTTGAGCAACAAAATAACACAATCCAATCAAAGTGCCACTAAAACTATGATCACTCCACCCGTACTCAGTGAGGTATATAATAAGCAACACTTCGAGATTTTGAATCAGCTTAAACTCACAAACTATATCTCCCCAATTTCTGATATCGACTGTCCCACAAAATACTGTTACTACAAAAGTATGAACCATTAATAATTGTACCCATATTCAGGTGTCAGGACAGATGGACAGTTGAATAGATTAGGAAATGCAGACACAGATCCCATGTTTAACTTGTTGAGAAACATTAATTAAGAAGACTAACTGACAACATGTCTTATGGATACAATGATTAACTTAAAATTGCGAGTCATGTGCTAATTTATGCGCTGATGGATAAAGAAAAAGTACTCTCGAAGCTTTTTGGCAGCAGGGAAAAAATTAATCTTGTTTGAGATTGCTTAGTACTAGACCCCACGGTCGAATGACAACAACATAGCCTATGACATAAATATGGATCACAATTGTATATTTTACGCACTCTGATTAACTTGCATGCCTGCGCGACGAACACGCTTAGATCGTCGACTGCTACTTTCTTCCCCTTTATTATCCTTCTTCTTTTTTCTCTTTGCTTTACGCTTTTCTGTCATACCAGCATCTTTTTTGGGTGAAACCAACTCACCGCTTCTATTTTTCTTTTTGGGAACCGTCTCGCTATTTTGCTTTTGCTTTTGCTTTCGCTTTCTCTTCTTCAACGTCTTAGCAGAGGGTGTACGTATCTCTTCATCGATATTGTTTCCTCTGGGAAGTGGTTCTTCCTCGTCGTCTGGTCGCCAGTTACAATAGATATCGTTTTGATTGCTCAATTGGGGATCTAATGGCTCCCCTGCTCCAGGTAACAATTCGATAAATGTTACATCACCGTTAATCCCTCCTTTTCGTTCCAACAGAACTGGGTCTGGTCTTATAATGGTCCCCAAGATGCTTCTGTTGGGCCCTAAGCTCATTATGGTCTTTGTATTTGTCAGTGTTGATAATGCCATGGAGAAAGCTGATCTAACCTGGAGAACACACACAAAAAAAGTTCAAAATTTGATGCCTTTGCTTGGTTGCAAGACTAACTGCCATAAGACCATGCCTGGTTATGTAGTGTACACTACCTAGAATACATTATACTCCTAGCAAGATCAATTACTAATCCAAATCCTCCGAATCTATATACAAACCAAACAATTTTAAGGATAAAAATTGGTTCAGAAACAACACCAAGAAGAAGAAGAAAAACATTAGACATAGCAACTCCATCTCTCCCCCTTCAATCCATCTTTACTCCTTCCCATTTCAGGGAAGTATACATATTTAACTCCACTTATTTCGCTTTATTGTGTTTAAACAACCATGATATGGAATGAAGTCAGATGTGGAAGAAGATCAATTAACTATATAAGCGGAGCCAAAGATAAATACTGAAACATGTGAGCTTTCGTCTTTTTTCTCCCTACTCCTTGTTTGTATTTTCAAAAGTCATTCTTAACCGTGTTTTTCAAATCAACTATTTTCCACCTTATCCAAGTTTCACTCGTAATCCAATCTCAAAAAACTCAACCAAACACTTTTTTCTAAGCCCCAACATTTTTAATAATCCAATCCTATTCCCCAAAAGATGTAAATGAACAGCCCGTAGGACTTTGTTTGTTTACATCATTACAAATGCGATAGAAGCAGACAAATGATGTGTTAGGTTTGGTGGAAAAACTTAGGACCAGGAAAGAATATTGGATACCAAGAGATGCAAATAGAAAGCATTTGAAAAGCCTAGAGGGGGTGGGTGTGGATTTGAAGTCCGGCATCAACTGGACAAAACTCGAATAACTTTCAGTGATAACTCACCAACTGCATATCCCGCCTCTTCATAACATATATACTATATTGCAACAAATTCTATTTTCTTATATTTGAATATAGCTAGATTTCGTTTGGTTGTGGGATTATTGGTCCCGAGACTAACAATCCGGTCTGGATTGTGTGTATTTAGGCCTTGTTTGTTAGCATCTTTGCTAACTTGGGATTGGACTACCAAAGCAAAATTGCATTGTAAGCTTTTCTATTTTCTGTTTGACCAACAAAATTGCATTGTAATTCTTTCAAAAGAATTATATTGCATCCCCAAGTATGTGTGTATATCCCAAACTGGCATACAGAAGATCAGAGATACTTTCTGCTCCAAATTACAGAAAGGTATGCCTATATTCACAAGTATCACTCATATTCATCTAGATAAACTTGTGTTAAATTTTAATTTTACCTCATAAACTACAACATTCCATCACTGTGAAATAAGGAAAGATGAATTTATGAAGTTGAAAAGGCACCTGATAATAACCGAATGAACCCTTCCCTATGTCATTTTCTGGGGCCTGTTTAAAGGAGGAAAAGCAAGAGCCTTTAACAACCATGTCACCAATAATGAAAAAAAACCTCAGATGGAAAGGATGGCCAGAACAGAACCTGAGGATCCTCGATGGAAATGAAACAAGCACGCCCATTCACGTTGGAAAACCTGGAAGAACCAAAGTTTTTTAAGGAACTATAATTCTTAAATAATAATACAAACTGTGAAACACGATTCTTCAATTTTCACATTGACAATTCTTCTTACCCCCTGCTACTCTTCAAAAAGAAGGTGCCTGACCCATTGCAAGAGACACCGACATCAGATGTATTCAACTTACGTCCATATATATCAAAAAAGTTGACCTGAAACCCAAAAATACTTTTCAACAAACCAGCCAGTTATGTCAAGATTTCTTGACTAATAAGAATATTTACCATTAAGTCGTAAAATTATATTACTGATGTACGTACCAAAAGAACACCCAAATTCTGCTCTGTGGAACGTTTCACCTCACGGAGACTCTGCACAAAAGAATGCGTCACAAAGTGGAAAACATGTGATGAATTGTAACTGAATAAGATTTACATATAACATAGAGGACCATATGAAAACAAATCTGCGTAAATGATTGTGGACTGAATCTAACTACATCAAGCTTGGTTAACGTGGATGAAAAATCATTAACTTTTAGAACGTTCACACTGCATCATACATAAAGGGGTTTTCTACAGTATACCTAACATGTTCTCCTGATTTCGTTCTGTACACAACCATTTTCTTCAATTAGTACACTACTTTACAAAACTCCGGTTTAAAATATGGGGATGAACAAACTCATAAAGAGAGGCGATGAACGTTATCTGGATTTACAATATAAGTCGCATTAAATCAGACTGAAATGAAGCATGTAGAACATATATACAACGTGACAGACACAAATAATAATAAAATCACAATTTATTTCACTTTCGACCTTATAAAATTACTGACATGGCAATGGCAACTGAAAATAGAAGAACTGTCATAGCATGCAAATACAATTCAAATTTATACCTGCAACATTGCCATGAGCATTGTAAGGAGTGCATATGACCCAATCCCTCCGGTATATACCTGTAAATTGAAATAGCCAATAAAAATAGGGCAAACCAAAACGGAAAACAAATAGTAAAAAGCACTATCTGCCAAATTGAATTACTACTAACCTCGTTTAGCTGTCTTTGCTGCAAAAAGACTTTCAAAATTAAACACAAAGGTCGTAGTGGGGGCCACTTAAGCATGGCATCCTGAAAAAATATCCACATCAGATATAGATATATAAGAATACCATGAATCATGTATCTCACACATGCATAATGCAGCTAAGGAACTTCTTTAATTTGAGTTACTGAATGATTACAAGTGGACCATGCATGTATATTGGTATACAGACACAAACAATAATTCTGAGGGTAATAGAAAGAAAGCCTCAATGGTAAAACCAACCTTAATGAACTCAGCAGCTTTTGGACCGTTCTGTGCATCAAAACTGTAACCCAATATAAAAATAGGTATTTATTCAGGCTTGGTTGACAACTAAAATGTTTCAAACACAACAAATTTCCCTACTTACAACTCCTGTACCTTACATCAATTGAAACACCGCTTTTCTTCTCCACAAATTTGATGATAGGCACACGTGCCTTTCCAATTACCTAAAGAATTAGCAACATATAAGATAAATAAGTAAGCTAACATAGCACCCTAGTTTCCATATGAAACTCACCTGCATCTTCTTTGCAATGCCTCTCTGGGATAAAGCTCTAGCAAGGGCTTGCAACCCCTTCTGCGGTACACTAATATTTGATTCCAAAATCACAACCTACAATTTAAAAATATTAATAAACAGCTAGTTCGGCTCCTTGGTAATTGATAAAGAAACACTGAACATACCTGTATCAGTTTTAAGTGACAAGGGAAACTCCTTTTATGATACTTCAAAAAAATAGTGACAGTAGATATCATGTGCAATGTGAATTTTAGGGTTATGCCTTGCAAATGATACTTCATTACACACATTACCAACAAACACCTTCTTACTTGGCCACATTCACATTGCAAATATCCCAACAGAAAGTTTAAATTCCTATGCAAACTAAAAGCGATTTAGAACATTCAATGACCCCCATGAAGCATTTCCATGAATGGCATTGCACGGAACAGGATTTATTAAAGACTATTTAATGAGTGCACTGTTTTTCCAATCATCTCATGTGAAGAAAAAAGACAAAATATATACTTGCATTATCCTTATAACTCCAATAAGGTATTTACAATTTCTGACGTTGCCTTGATAATTAATGTCTTTGAGATAAGAAGCACGTCTATACTATCATGAAAGAGATGATATCGTATATGTATGTGTATATATATGCGACTCTCGAAGTGCCCCCCCCCCCCACACACACACACACCAAACAAGAGAAGCAGCCAAGAAAAGGAGGTCTATAATATAGTGTGGAGGATAGAAGGCAAATAATAGTAATATTTTGATCATGAACACATTTAACTGTATATTAGTTCAGCCAATTCTGCCTGAGCATGTAACTGGTAAATTCATAGTGGCTTATATACTCAAACTTGATAAACCATTAATCGGTATTAATATTCTTACAAAATGATCCAATTGCAATTTCAAAGCAGTAAAAGGAAGATAAACAGTTAAAATAAGTTCAAATTGCATGAATAACTTAACCAACAGAGCAGTCAAAGATAAGAAAATGCTAAAAGAAACATCAGGTTTAAATGGTTTCGCAGGTAGAAATCAATTTTTCTACTAATGAGGGAAATAATAGCAGGATTAGTGCACATGTACAAGACTTTAAGATACCAAAAGGGGGAAAAGGAAGGAAAAACTACGAGGAAGCCTTATACCTACATCAATATCACTAGTTGGAAGGTATAGCCCAGTCTTGAAAGACCCGAAAACCTCCACCTGCAAAATGAGTAATATACAAACTTAAAAGAGTACATAAATTGCTCAAATGCATAAGCCAGACCATACACACACACACATATATAAAGAAAAGGAGCGGAAACCTTGCAGGTAGGCCATATATACTGAATAACTTCAGATACACGTTCTATCGCCGCATTCCGTGAATCTTGCTCATCTCTGGTTGGGGAGAGAAATTCGCAAAAATCCAAAATCTCTGTATTATCGCAAAATCAGTCAGTAAGGATATTATAGCAATATCTTAATTGATCAAGATCACTGAGCTAGGATAAGAGTTAATTCGATCTATGACTGCAACAGCGGCAAGAGGGCCAAGAGAAGTCATGTTCTTTGGACAACAATTTGCTGTCACTAAGTAGAAAGTATAACTATATGAACACTTTAACTGAATATATATTTCAAAATACAACTTCTTCATGTACAAACGTCTATATATGATATAACTATCTACTGCTACAATTACCAGATTCTTTAACAACTGTCTCTTATCACACAGCCTCACATTTGATAATTTGAGAAAACACATCTACATCCAGATAATTTTAGCTTAAACTAAAGTTAATTAGCACTAGCCTCACATTTAGAAAATTTAAAAGATGGATTTGGGTTTAAATTCATGTTACCTAAAAAACATTGTAAGATACTAAGATTAATATATTCAAAAATCTACAACAAACTCTTGAATGCTCAAATTCGGAATCCTGAGAAAAAATTGAGAAAATAACTTCATAAACTCCAAGAGCTTTTAACTAAATCAACTCAAGAACTACTGTAATAGTATATAATAAGAACCAAGAGTACAGAACTGTATATACAAATATATATATGTACATACACCTGACAGTTAACAAACCATAGGCAACAACTGAGAAAGCTAACTATTCAGTGGAAGATTTAAGCTATATTCAATTAACATAATACTTGACCCACAATGAGATTATTTTCTAAAATAAATTTTAGATGAAATTCAAATCAGGTTAGTCAGCACTGGCGTCACAATTAACCAAGTGACATTTAAAACAAGGAAATTTGGCTTAGATTTAAGTTAATCAAAATATAAAAAGAAGAAAACATTAAAAAAAACCATACACTCCGTAAAAGATCTATTGAACTTTGGAATACTCCGAAACTATGTGCAACAATTGAGAAGGGAACTACTTAAATTCCAAGAGCTTCTTTAATTAAAGTTAAACCTGAAATAACAGTCACAATGTCACATTAACAATTATCAAAATATACACAATAGTTGAGAAAGCAACTTGTACGTCTAAAGCTATATCCATGAATATTTCTATGAAATCTCGAACCTTCAAATTCCGAATCCTGGCCAACAATTGAGAAAAGTACTTAAATTTCAAGAGCTCTTTTAATTAAAATTAAGAAATTGAAAAGATAAATAGACTTATTAGCAATTACTCCGTATCATAACACACGCGACAATCGAGAAAGTAACTTAGTCACTTTATATATATATATATAAAAAAACATACGTAGAAAGGCAATTATCCAGCCATATGTAACAATTGCGAGGGAAACTATTTCTTTAAAAAGCTATATACAGTATAAATAAATAAATCTAAAACCTCCCAAAAGCTCACAATCCTGACAAACAACTGAAAAGTGAAAAAAGAACTACTTAAAATTGAATAGATTTTAATTAAAAAACAAAGAGTTACATAGACATTATTTAATTTAAGCAAAAATTGAGAAGGCAGCTACTCAATAAACACTCCTTAGAAAACTACACATGTTTATAATTATATAAATATGAATAAATCTAAAACCTCTCAAAAGCTCTGAGAAACAATTGAGAAGATAACTACTTAAACTCCAATAGTTTTAATAAGAAACAAAGAGATAAATAGACATTTATTTAAATGTACGCAACAACTGAAAAGGCAACTATTTAGGGCCCGTTTGGCATCAAATTTTTTTGGCCAAAAAGCTGTTTTAAAAAAGCAACAAGAAAAAAGTTTGCTTAAAAAAGATTCCGTGTAGTGTTAGCACCCCTGTAACTTTTTTTAACTTATAAGTGACTTATATAACTTAGATTGATAAGTCACTGGCCACCAATTTTAACTTATAAGTGAGTTGTACATGTTTAAACACATTTTATTACAAAGTTTATAATTATGGAAAATATAATGTGAAAAGGTTAAAAAAAAGGAAAATTCCTAGTTTCTCTTCTTTTGAGCTTTTTTTTTAGCTTTTTTGAGCCAAAAACTAGCTTTTTAAAAGGTTAAAAAGTTGACATACAAAACACACATGGATTTGTCAATCAAAAAGCTAAAAAACTAAGAAAAAAAGCTGTTGTAAAACATGCACTTAGTCAACACTCTTTAGAAAACTACACATGTATATAAATAAACAAATCTAAAAGCTCCCAATCCTGAGAAACAATTGAGAAGAGAACTACTCTAAACTTAAACTCCAATGAGTTAAATAGGCATTTATCAAAATATTCACAACAATTCAAAAGGTAACTACTTGGTCAACACTCCTTACAAAAAACACCGCTAGTATATAATCACACACACACACACACACATATATATATACGAATAGAGATAGAGGGAGACTTTTATGGAGCTGTAGCATGCAGTTTTATACAGACTTTCAATACTATTTGATTTTTTTTGTTTGATATATAAGTTCACTAATGTCAATTTTGTATGACAGACAACCATTGTGTTACAGGGCCGGTTTCGGCATAAGCCAAGTAAGCCGGATAACTTAGGCCAGAAAAGGCACGAATTTTTTAAAAAAAAAGTATATATATATATATATATATCTATACTATTACTTTATGTCTAGAGGTCTTATGAGGCCTTGAAATAAATATTTGCAAAATAGTATTGATAGTTTGAAAAATTACAAATAAAAAAACTGCTAATTAAAACTGCTAAAAAAAAAATAACTGCTATTTCACGTTAGCATCTCTCTTCCTTATTATCTCTCTACCTTTCTCTCTCTATTATCTCTCTCCCCCCTCTCAACCATAATTGACCCTCCGTTCATCGAAAATTCTACCAGGTTACAGATTTTTTCTTTGATTCACACCCATCGGGTGGGCAGGTCTGCTAGTATATATATATATATACAGAACGAAGTTGTTTTTACACCGTGATACAATACACGAAGAACCTACACTATTTGATGGTATATTTTGTGTAATGTAAAAGACAATACTTTGTTTTTATTACAAAATAGTTCCTGTGATTTTTTCAGACAGTTAAAAAAGCGCCTTAAAATTCCACGGCTTAGGTGTAAAAAGGCGCCTGACCAGCCCAGTGTTACACCACGCGATTCCGTTTGCTAATAATTATATATACACATTAATACAAATATGAATATATACATGTATATGTATATATATATATAGAGAGAGAGAGAGACCTGTATGGAGATGTAGCATGCAGTTTTATACAAACTTCCATTGTTACTTGATTTTATTTGTTTGATATTTAAGTTCACTAATGTCAATTTTGTATGACACACACTCACCGTGTTCCACCACGCGATTCCGCTCGCTAATAATTACTGTATATACACATTAATACATATATAAATCTAAATATATGGAGAGAGAGATAGAGAGAGGGAAGGAGACCTTTATGGAGCTGTATCATTGGGCTTTTAAACCCACAATTAGCGCGGAACCAACCGGACTCGAGCAACCGTTTCGTCGGAGAAGCCTCCTCCGGCGCCGGAGTCGACAACAGATCCTCCGGATTCTCGTCGTCTCCATCGGCGAAGTCGAGTGAGAAATAATCCTGTGCGACGGTCGTAGGCGAGTGGCGTTTCGGTGAGGAAACGGTTATCTCGTTACGGAAAACTATGCAAGGCTCGGGTTTAGGCTCGGAGTTAGGTTCGAAGTTAGGCTCGAAGTTGGGTTCGGAGAGTGGGCTAAGAGCCTCGTAGGTGATGGTCTCTATCACCATTAGAGAGGGTTTTTACTGTGTGTGTTTGATATGTATGTATGTATATTTTTCAAGGCGGCGTTTAGGGCTTTTTATGGGAGTGTTTGATTTTGTTATGATAAAATTATAATTCAGTCCTCTGATTTAAATAATTAAACAACGAGTACTAATCTGGAAAGTTTTCGTAAAGAGGCCCAAACAGTGACTTGTTTGTTTGGAGAAGGTTAAAAAATTGGGCCGTTTGCCTCCTGTTTTCTATTATTTCACGTGTAATTTTTTATTTTTTTCGTTTTGTTTTTCCGTCTTTGTAATTCCATTTCTCGTCCTAACAACTATGGTTTAGAATATTTGGAGTAAACAATTGGATTGCAAATATTTATAACGTCCACTTATAGCTTGTTTGTTTAGCAATACACATTAGACAACAAATGACTCCGATAAGTGTATTTTTTAAAACATGGTATCAAATATTAGTCACATCTTCAAATTATAAAAGTGACCAATAGGCAATATATATAGTCATACTTTTATGTAGGGCCGGTTTCGGTTCGATTTTTAGCAAAATCGAAACCGAAACCGAACATATTTTTCGTTTCGATTTTTTTCGGTTTCGATCTTTTTATTTTTTGGACCGAACCGGACCGGTTATTTTTCGGTCCAATTTTGGTTTTTTCGGTTATTTTTCGGTCTTTTTCGGTTTCGGTTTTTTTCGATTAGGTTTTATTTAAAACCGAAACCGATCCGAAAATTTTTCAATTTTTCGGTTTCGGTTCGTTATCGGTTCGGTTTTTCCGATTTTTCTGCGTATGGATTGAGATCCCATCATACAAATTGTATATCCTTTATAAATTATCATTTTACTCCATTGATTTTAACTCAACTATTACCTTTAACATCCTCATACTTTCTCAATAGCTACAAACATTACCAATTCATTCACTAAACTAATTCATTCATTAAACTAAATTAATTTCATGTCAGTTTAAAACATGTGATGTAAAAAATAATTGTATAACAGTTTATATCTGTAAGAAATCACTCTAATAGAGAAAAAAAATCATTTGTTTATCCTATACTTGTGTACTTGGACCGTGAAACAATTTTTTAAAAGAAGGTTAGGAGATAGTATTATACTATTAAAATTGATGTAGAGACACTAAATCTAAACTAATACTTGTAAAAGTGCAGTTTCTAATTTTATTTGGCTATTTTTAAGTTTTGTATATAGTAATTTATTTTCGCATTTGATCTTGTGGAATATGTTTGTAACTAGTGAGAAATTATGAGATTAATTAACGCAATACTTGAGTTAAAATTCATTGAAGTAAAAAAGACAATTTGTAATGGACATACAATTTGTCTGTGTATTGATAAACAGAAGAGGATCTCAATCACTTACGTTACATGTACGTACAGAGTATCAGAGGCGGAGCTACAGATGATCTAGATATGTCACATGACCCCCTGAAATTCTGCGAGTATAATACTATAATACTCATCTGCTCTGTATTTGGTAGGTTAAAAATGGTGATTTTTTGTTCACTTGCAGAGACAAGGGGGAGATACAGAGGAAGACAATAACTTTAGTTTTATATTTAGTTGATTGATGTGAGTACACGTATTTAAACCGAGCATATGTTTGGTTTTGGTTTTTTTGGGTTTGGCTTTTTTTATTTTTTAGATCGAAAACCGGTCCAGTTTCGGTTTTTTCGGTTTTATTTTTTCTTTTTCGGTCTTTTTTTATTTTGCTGAAAACCGAAACCGACCCGAATTTTTTTCAGTTTTTCGGTTTCG
Organism: Primula vulgaris; assembly: GCA_963920805.1. Taxonomy (NCBI): domain Eukaryota; kingdom Viridiplantae; phylum Streptophyta; class Magnoliopsida; order Ericales; family Primulaceae; genus Primula; species Primula vulgaris. The sequence goes on from OY987218.1 coordinate 30,773,860, forward strand.
GTCTTTTTTTTTTTTTTTTTGACTTATCGATTCAATTCGGTTCGGTTCGGTTTTTCCGTCCTAATTATTTGAGTAAATTGTAAAATGAAAATAGGACAGACTATCAAAAGAGTTATCATAGTTTCAATTCAAATTCTATTTAGTGTTTTTACTTCTATAAGATTACAACATTTTAAACATCCAATATAAAGTAAGAGATCATATCAATAAAAATGATAGAAAAATTAAGGGGTAATTAACAAAAACATATCATACACAGATTACAACAGTCCTTCCCATTTGAAAAAAAATATATGAAAAAATAGATTTTTTCTATGTATTTTAATTAAAACATTTAAATTTTAGTGTTTCAACCCTCATTCCGTAAAATAACTTCATATAAGGTGTAATTTTTTTTATATAGAAAATCAGTCTCTCCCATTTCGCAATCATGGTTCCGTCAATACAGTCGTACCAATTAAGAAAGTTTTAAAGGGTTAAAACATTAGATTCTCATATGGGAATTGTTTGTTTGGGATAATCACTAAAGTATAAAATAGATGCCGGTAATTATCTTTAAAAAACATATTTTTACGAAATACTACCTCCTAATAGACAATTTTGGATCATTGCTGTAGCTACATGTATTTCCTTACATTCATAACCGTTTGTGAGAAATTTATTTTAACAATTGATAATAAGTCTTCAAATTAATTTTCTGCACCTTATTTATCTTTGTATTGTTTTATCACTGGATGAAGCACAAATCATAAGGATGCAAAAAATATATATAAAAAACCATGCCAAGTTGATTTTTGTTTCTTTATACATATATTTTTTTTTAAAAATGCTAACAACGTATACTACCTATTAATGTCATTGCACACTCATGTACAAAATATTTGGCAGGACAGTGTTGAATGTCATACTAGGAAAAGTACTTCAACTTTGTTAATTTCCTAGTCCATAGAGGATTGAATAATGAAACAGTCGTTCCAACTTTCAAACTAAATAGGATTACATTACTTTCACGTAAACCTTGTACTATATATACAGCATAATAATTAAGCATAAGGGTGTATCATCATCCAGGCAAAAAGAGCACGAGATGGGTCCTCCTATAGGGATCGTCTTTATTTTCAATGCTTCGAGTTTGGTTATGCTTTTTCTCGTCATCGTTTTATGCTATATAGAGTGGAAACATGTGCAAAAAAGACGAGGAATTTTGGATATCGAGGCAGGAGAACAAGCTATTGATGATAACTGTCATCACCAAAACCATCTTTCCCAAGAAGTCATAGCAAAGGTAGGACGGGCTTTGCGAAAATTTAGAAGCTTTTTAGTGCGTAAAAGTATGGCTAATGCAGTAAATTTCGAGGAGTATGAGATAAATTCCAAATTCATCGACTGTGCAATATGTCTAGATGAGTTCAAAGAGGGCAAAACGTTCGGGATTCTCACATGTGGTCATGGTTTTCATGTAAAGTGTATCCACAAGTGGTCTGTATTCAACCAAACATGCCCGATTTGTCGCAGTGTAATTCTTTAATTTCGAAAAAGGTTAGGAGATGTATATACCATGACCAGGCTTAGTAGAACACATAGCATGTTAATTGTTAATATATGATGAATTGTTACAGACTTGCAGTATTACTTTTCAATGTTTCATGTTTAATAGTGTATGTTTATTTTGCGTTTCGTACAAATACTTCATTGACATCGTCAGTTTCATCAACTTCACATATGCTTGTTTATTTGAAAATTGAAACAGAAAAAAAGAAAGCAAATTAATTGAAGTATAGCTCGCATAGTTCGATCAAATCTTTTGCTGCAGACTAATAGCGGAACCAGAATTCAATTCTTATGATGATTGTTAATTTATTTTTTTAGTACAATAACAATAAACGGTATAAAAACTGACTTGTCCATTGATCTAAACATTTAAAACGTTGATTTTTTTTAATACAATAACAAGAAACGGTATAAAAAAAAAACGAAGGTTAAAACTTAGTTGACTTGTCCATTGATCTAAAAATTTCAAACAATATAGAAAAATTGATTACAAATACGAATTTATTAGTTTAAAGTTTGTTATAATATGACTATCAAACTACATGAAAACATTTATTTATAAAATCTTGTAATATTATAATGAATAAATTAATCAAACAGTACGTTAATGTTAATTAAATTAAGAGTAAAAAATAGACACAAAATTCGAACTAGTGACCTTATGACACAAACAAATTATGTTCACCATTTTAACTAAGTTACTATTTGTTCATTTGTGGACTATTAACGTATAAAAGCTTAAATCTCCAAATTTTTCTATATAATTTAAAAAAAATAAAAATTCGAGGTAACGGTGGCACCCCTTGCAACCCCTTGTTCCGCGGGTGGGTGTAGTTAAACTGAGACACTCGTAGACTCATAGTTCCCACAAAGATTGAGTAAATGACAAATAATCACGAGCGAAATAGTGCACTAGTTTTGAAAATTGAGAAAGCTAATTGTGTCAATGCATAATTTAAAAGCTTGTAGATGTTTGGTTTGTTTGATTTTTAAACATTAGCTTTTGGGTAAAAAAAACTAACAAAATCTTAAAAGCTAGGAATCTATATTTTTTTTTTTCATATGAAAATTAACAAAAAAAATAATAATAATAAAATGTGTTTATTTATTTAAAAGTACAAGTTCAATTAAGTAAAAAATGATTACAAATAAAAAGAAATGTCTCTTTTAAGTAAGAATTAAGGTGACGAACTTTCAAAAAAAAGAATTAAGGTGACGTTAAGAGCATCTCAACGAGCGATGGTCGGATGCATATCTGTCGTGTGAGGAGAAAAGGGTCACCTTCAACGGACGAGGAAGAGGAGGGATGCGCTAATGCGTTCTTTTAGTAATTTTTTTTTTTAACAAAAACGCCATACCAAACTAACTCTAGTATAAATTAACTTTCCTATAAGTTGGAACAACATCACATGTTCAATGGCTTGTGCTCTATACAGAACCCTATAACTCGCTGCAAACACGAAACAGTTTTTTTGTTTTGTAGAGTTAAGCTTTATTATCCAAACAAGGAAATCGCAAGTGACACATATTGCCACTCACAAGATAAAATAAAAAATACATTAGAATTACATCAGTTTAGTCATAGACAAGAATAAAAAAAGAGAAACAAGTTTTGAAAACTGAGTCTCAATTGTGGAAAGCAAAGGAGACGCAAAACTATCTGTGATGGACTTGGTAAATTACAACCAACATTACAGCAAAATTTGTCCTTCTGGTTAAACTTCCGTTGACTTATTTGAATGAGAATATCACCAACATTGACTCCTCTTAAAATTAATTTCACAAAATTTTCAAAATTAACTTTTATCATCCTTTTTGCCTTTAAGTTAAATTCATTAATCTTCTGGCACCTCCTTACAATGTTTCTCTGCCCAAATTGGTCATAAAACAAATTGGAAAACCTGTAAAGAATCCAAACAAGAGCACATCAAACCATCTTAGATCCAAAACACGAATGAAGGTAGAAAGTATTCAAAAACAGATTACCTAACAAGATCTCAAAAACCATGTTGCTAATTATTATTGAAAATATCACATTTGAGCTTCCATACCTTAGCCAAATAGGTGTTTCTTCTATTGAGCTTTCATACCTTAACCAAATAGGTGTTTCTTCTATTTATGTGTACATTGATTGTGCAATAGCGACGGTTCGTAATTTATGTTTTATTGTCGTAATTAAATGCTCCAAATTAAGAAATCCATTTTCAAATACAAGATTACACACTGATTGTGAAATAAGCGGTCCCCTATATATAGTCCTGACAAAATTTCTTCAAAAATACTGGTTAGGAAAAAAATTATGTCTCCGTTTCGCTTGAAAGGTCGAAAGCACAATAGCGGAGAGAGATTTTAATGTAGTTTTCAACCATGAGAATATAAATTACGAAAAAGGTCACGCTTACATCGTTAGCATTACAAAACACGAATAAAAGATAGTAAAAAAATATGTATTTTACTCGAGTAGTGAAATACTAGTTGTCATTAATACGGATAATAATGTTGGTAGTAATCTTCCGTTTCTTAATATGGTGATCAACACACAATTAGTTCATACTCTCCCCGTATCAATTTATATATCATATACGAAAGCATGTGTAAGTTTGACCGAATTTGAACATATAATTAAATTGCCGAAACGAAAAATTCGTTGACCATAGAATTTTGTTTCAGACTAAATCTTACTTGTTGACAATTACAAAACATATTTTTTTTAAAAGCATAATCGTTATCTAGAATCATTTAATTTACGGGTGGGCACGGGACGGATTGGGACGTATTTGTTTCAATACTAACCCAACCCGTAAAATAAATAGCGGGGCGGATTGATGAAATTTAAATCTCAACTCAACCTAATCCAACCCGTTACAATTAAAACTCTAACCCAACCCAATCCAACCCGCAAAATAAATTGCGGATTGGGTTTAGATTGATTGTTAAATTTTTATTTTGGTCATTTATTTTTCATAGTTTGCATAATCAACCCAAATTTTAAAATAAATTGAATATTTCAAACAGAAATATAAATTAAACTCAATCAAAATACGTTTAGAACATTCACGAACAAATAATAAAACTAAAATATAACAATAATTAAAGGTTGTTATCTTAAAATACACACAATGTATATATATATTGCGGGTTAAAACGGATTGGGATGGATTAACCCGCGGTTTGTGAACCTTAACCCTAACCCAACCTGCAAAATATATAGCGGATTGGGACGGGACGGATTTTTTTTTTTGCACATTCAACTCACCCCAACCCACCCAATCCATGTAAGCTAGGTTAGTGGATGAATTTATGAATTTTTTGGCACGGACTGATTTAAATTATTTTAGTATGTATCTTGTGAGTCTACATGGTACATACGATCGATGCGACGCTGAATATCGATTGTAAACGAAACAAAAGAAAGTCATATATATATTATATATATATATATATCTGGAAATTAATTAATACTTCCATTTAATAGTAGCTGAGGCGCGAATTGCAAAGACTATGGTCTCTCTGTAATCTAATTCACGAAATCATATCTCTCTCTCTCTCTCTCTCTATTTAAAAAAGAATCGAAGGCGAGACACGATCTTTTCTCTCACTATTTTCCCCCATTCACAAAGAAGACGTGAAAATAGATATAGAGAGAGAAATTGAGCTATCAACAAACCCATACGATGGAAAGAGATCATGTTCAGTCGTCCAGCAAGTATTAATCTCTCTCTCTCTCTATCTATATATATATATATATATTTATATTTATATAGATACATTTACACATACACACATATATAAGTATAGTTTGACAAGGATAACATTTTTTGGAATGATCAAATTTAAAAACTGATCATATAGAATATACAGAATAACGATGGGATTAACTCTGAATTTGTTCATTTTGACAATCTAGGTACTAAAATTGACAACTATTTTGGAAGGGGTATGTATGCATGTATATATATTTACATACATACACACACATAAGTATAGTTTAACATGGAAATCATTTTTTAATCTAAACTGTCAAAATTATTGGAATGATCAAATTTAAAAAAAACTAATCACATAGTTATACAGAATAACTATGTAATTAACTCTGAATTCGGTAATTTTGATAATCTAGGTACTAAATTTTGGCAATCATATTGGAAAGAGTATGTATGTATGTATGTATGTATGTATGCATGTGTATATATATGTTTGCATGTATGATGTATCTGATTTGATTGGAAAAAAAACCTGATTTGATTGAAATGGTTGCAGGAAGAGAGTTTTTTCGGGAGGGGATTCGAGGTCAAATTTCGTGAAGCCAGGAGAGGTAAGTTTATAGTGTTAGAATATGGTAAATTTGAAGAAATGTGTGTTTTGATCTGCTGTATCTTTTTTATTAAATACTAGTATTAATTAGCGTCGATGATTTTTAAGAAATCAACTAAGCTCGTAAACCTAATATACTAGGGTTTGTCATCGATGTGTTAAATAAAAAAAAAGGGTTTGTTTGTACGCTATTTTTAGTATATATTAATGAGGTCATTGAGGATAAGGTGGAGATTATGGTATCTTTGGATGATAAATTGAAGCAGAGATCCGATTAGTTTTGATGAGTTTGTACCTTTTGTAAGTGTACGGATTGTACGCGCTTCGCTTAGCTTAAAGAAAAACATACATGCAATCCTTCTATTACGTTAAGGCACGCTATCTCGTCCAGGGTGGTTCGGTATTATATGTAAATTAATGCACATTCGCACACATTTGCGTGTATCTTAAGCTGGTGTTCGGAAGTATGTATGCATTATGTGAATAAATTAGTTTTCGAGCCTAGATTAGTTTTTTATTTTCTGTATATCTTTATTAATTACTACTATTATTTAGCATCGATGATTTTTAAGAAATTATTAAGTAAGCTTGTATATCATGGATGTGTTACTGAAAACAAAGGTTTTTGTTTGTACGATATTTCTAGTATATCTTAATGAGGCTGTGGAGGATAAGGTGGAGATTACAGTATCTTTGGATAATAAATTGAAACAAAGATTCGATAAGTCCGATTAGTTTTTACCTTTTGTAAGTGTACAGATTGTGCGCACTTCCTTTAGTTTAAAATAAAATAAAATGCAATCCTTCTATTACGTTAAAGCACGCCATATTGTGCAGGGTAGTTCGGTATTATATGCAAATTAATGCACATTAGCACATATTTGCGTGTATTGTACGGTTGTACCGTATAAGCTGGTGTTTGGAAGTATGTATGCATTACGTGAATAAATTAATTTTTGAGTCTTAGCTTAGCTTAGTTTTTAATTTGCTCTATGTTTTTATTAATTACTACTATTATTTAGCATCGATGATTTTTAAGAAATTATTGACTAAGCTCCAAAAAGTAAGATACTAGTGTATATCATGGACGTGTTACTGAAAATAAAGGCTTTGTTTGTACGATATTTTTAGTGTATATTAATGAGGTCATTGAGGATAAGGTGGAGGTTATAGTATTATTGGATAGTAAATTGAAGCAAAAATCCGATAAGTCCGATTAGTTTTGATGAGTTTGTACCTTTTTAAGTGTACATATTGTACGTGCTTCGTTTAGCTTAAAGAAAAATATATATGCAATCCTTCTATTATGTTAAAGCACGCCATATCGTGCAGGGTGGTACGGTATTGTATGCAAATACATTTTTACATATTTGCGTGTATCTACCTTGTACTTTATAAGCCGGTGTTTGGAAGTATTTATGCATTACGTGAATAAATTAGTTTTTGAGTCTTAGCTTAGCTTAGTTTTTAATCTGCTGTATCTTTTTATTAATTACTACTATTATTTAGCATCGATGATTTTTAAGCAATTAACTAAGCTCAAGAAACTAAGATACTAGTGTATGTCATGCCGTCATGGATGTGTTATTGAAAAGAAAGGCCTTGTTAGTACGATATTGATAGTGTATCCGGAAAATTTCAATTTACACATATAAAGTAATTATATAATGTATTTTTTCTAAGTTTGGCTTATACACTAATTATTGTATTCTTTTATTGTTTCTGCAACTCCAAAGCTGAGTTTTCTGAATTCTCCTCCTCGGCAATCTGAGCTAATTAGATCTAGTCGTAACAAGTATGGATGAATCGGGCCTAATATCTAGTATGCAACGAAATTATATCGTAATGAAATCATTGAGGACAAGGTGGAAATTATAGTAGCTTTGGATAATAAGTTGCAGCAATAAATTTGACAAGTTCGATTAGTTTTGATGAGTTTGTACCTTTTGTAAGTGTACAGATTGTACGTGCATCATTTGGCTTGGAGAGAAATATATTAGCAAGTCTTCAATTATGTTAAAGCACCACATATCGTGCAGGGTAGCTGGGTAATATATGCAAATGAATGCATATTTGTGTAAGGTGGTGTTTGGAAGTATATATGCATCACGTGTATAAATCAGTTTTTGAGTCTTAGCTTAGCCCAGTACAAGCCTGAAAGATATAGTGGTTGATGAAACATAACAAGCTAGGTCTGAGCTCTTGTATTTAGGTTTCATTTATATGCATCCTATTTTAATTTATGTATAAAGATCTAATGGTGCGCTTGTATACATAATAAAATTTGATTTTCCATACACAAAGAATGTTAACACAGAGCTCAAAGCCAACGATTTTCTGGCGAAGTTTTTACATTTTCTGCTCTCATTTCTTTCAATGGCTTATTCTGAGTTCTGCCAGATTGTCTTTTCTGGAAACTGAAAAACGTGTCTTGAATTCTGTTTAAACTTGTTTGGCAGTTTGTTATGGGTTTTCAATGTATGCTTATGTGATATCGTTGGCATCTTCCGTTGTAATAATCACCATGAATGATGATTCATTTTCCTTAGATTTCTTTTTTAATGATATGTAAAGCTTATATAGACAACAAATGTAAGGATATAATGACAATTGTGTCGTTTCATCGTAACTGCTATTTGTTTAATTAGTGAGCACATAATATTTAGTAGCTTACTTTGTCATGTTCTCCATCCGTTATGCAGGAACCTTTGCCTAGTTTTGCATATGAACCCAGTTATTCAGCAAATGGCGAAAATGGGATTCAGAAACAGCAAAAGTCGTCAGACACAAAAAGCTACGATGCTGATTTCCCTGATAATGATGATGACTGTATAGACACATATCATGATGATCTGATAAACGATAGAGATTATGCTTTGCAAGCTCATTTTGATAGCAGGGGTATTCCCTCTGGAGATGAGGCTCCTATTCCTTGGTTTTTGTCCCCCTCCCCTAGTGGAAAACCCTCGAATCACTCGAGTTCAAATCTGCAAAACGAACCTGGAAAACTTACACTCCCTTTCAAACCGGATATTTATCCGTTTGGCTCATTTAGTCCTGTGAACTCGAACCCGAGACCTGAAATTATTAGTTATGAATATCCATACACAACTGTACCTCCATTACCCTTACCATCGTACTATAATAGCTATACACCTCCTCCACATGGTAGTACAGCTCATTACTATTCACCTTTACAAGCGATTCCTGCGAGGCCATTTTATACGACTTTTAATCCGCATAACAGTCATATGAAGTCAAATGGCAACGCTACCATGCCTTGGCCACTGGCCCCACCTATGTTTTCTATGCCACCAATGCCATCAATGCCACCAATGCCATCAATGCCACAACCTTCTTCAGTAAGTACACCCATGCACTCGTGGTTCGATGATTATACTTTTGGTCAACCACCGTTTGAGGGTGATGACGTTTTTTCCCCGGGTGGCTCTTTACCTCTCCCTCATGAGAGAGATTTGAGTTCTCACTCTTCCCAGGATCATGCTAAGAAGAGTGGAATGGCCGATGGGAGTGCTTCGATCCCATTTTCGCCAAATAATGATGTGAATGAAGAGGCTGTTATTGAGAAGTTTCAGAATTTCAAACAATTTGACACCGTTGAAGATTTCTCAGACCATCATTTTTTGAACAGTGTTTGTGCTGTGAAGCGGGTAAGTCTATCTCTTTAGGTTTTCGTTAAACTTTTATTTTTGTGTAAAAAGTGCTTCGTTTCTTACCTCTTACGACATTATATTTCGAAAGCTAATCGCGTCTGCAACTTAACCTCTACAAGTATTTTTCCTTTTTAAGAGTTTAAATCTGTTGTTTTGACATTTATTTGACAGACTCCAAAGAACTGGACGAAGAGAATACAAGAGGAATGGAAGATACTGGAAATGAATTTGCCTGGTAAATTATAAACTGACTACACTTAGTATAGTTAGTTCCGTTATATCAACAAAAAAAATGTGTCTTGATCATCATGTTTTCATTTAATTTACAATGAGACACATGTGGGAATTTATAGTTACATAAAACTTCTTGCATGCCCGTGTTTGTTGTGGTGGAGGAGGTTTCAGATCTTAATCTGCCAGACCTTGCTTCTTAATTTTCCATCGTGATATTTATTCCCAAAAATCTTTTGTAATTGATGTCTCAAAACTTTTTTTTGGTATTGTTAATGACTCATTCTTAAATGTTTCTTTTGCTGTTAATGGAACAGATAATATACATGTCAGGGTATGTGAATCACGGATTGACCTTTTAAGGGCCGCTATTGTTGGAGCTGAGGGGACTCCTTATCATGACGGTCTCTTCTTTTTTGATCTTTTATTTCCCAGTGACTACCCGAATGTTCCACCGGTATGTTAGTTTTTTTTTGGAAGTTACCGGTATGTTAATTTTAATATGCACGTTTGCTTTGACTTCCTTTGTTGCACAGTCCATGTCATAGTGCAAGCTAATTGTACAGCAAATTTTTATTTTTAGTTTCTCTTTGAAGTCGTGCTGCATTTTGTAGACCAGTCCAGCTTACAACTCCGAATATGTAATAAATACCGAGCTCAAAACCTGCAATAAAACAAGCCCTTATAAAATATAGGACAGTGAAAAAGGCTTTTTTGTTTCAAATGCCGGCTAAATATTACTTATGGGTTATAGCTAATTTTACCATTTATCCGTGTTCATTTTAGTTTACTAATTACCAACAAACTGCAGCTTGTGAACTACCGTTCTGGCGGCCTTGGAATAAATCCAAACCTGTATAGCAGCGGAAAAGTATGTCTCAGCCTTCTCAATACTTGGAGTGGTGACCACCAGAATGAACAGTGGATCCCTAATGTATCTACCATTCTTCAAGTTTTGGTGTCAATACAGGCTCTAATTCTGAATGAGAAACCCTATTTTAACGAGCCTGGGTTTGAAACCATGTCTGGATCATCAAGTGGAGAAATGCAATCCCAGCAATACAATGAAAGTGTGTTTACTTTATCGCTGAGAACAATGGTATATTCCATCAGGAAGCCGCCAAAGGTTAGTGTACGGGCTTTATACCTTTTCGTCTTTTTCGGTTTTTGTACCTTGTTTTCTTAATTTTTTTTTATTTTGACTTTTTTTTCAAAGTCACAAAAAAAAGCACGAATAAAGCCATGTGTCCAAGTTTTAGGCTTTGACTTTTGACAAAAAAAGTAGAAACCAAGGTGCAAAAAAGAAAAATTAAGAAACCAAGGTACAAAAAGGGAATAAATGAAGAAACAAATGTACAAACAAGAAAAATTAAGAAACCAAGAGATTTAAAGGGAAAAAAGTGAAGAAACGAAGGTACAAAAATGTATAAAACCCGTTGGTGTACTATGCTTGTCCGTTTTTTTAGATACGGTTAGTTAGTGAATTGTAAATTTCTTATTTCATCAGATCTTGTAAGTACTCCTACGAGTGCTTTTAGGTAGTTCATACAGAAATCAACTAATAAAACAGAAGTCGGACCTGTATAACATTGGATCGAAAACTCCTCAGATATCTTTTCTGAGTTGTACTTTGAAGAATATTTCTTAGGTTTTCAGTTTTGCATGAGCCTTATGGATTACCAACAAAAAACTCTAAGGTTTTCAGTTTTGCACGATTCTTTATCAATTACTATAAATAGTATCTTTCACTTGTATTGGTTAGCTTTGAGTTCATTTCTTGTAGCTGTACGTCTTTACCCTCTATCGTTTTAAGTTCTTTTAATGTGCTCCAGCACTTTGAAGATTTCGTCGTCGGTCACTTCTTCAAGCGAGCTCAGGATATACTTGGTGCATGTAAGGCATACTTGGAAGGTGTTCAAGTGGGTTGTCTTGTTAATGAAGGAGGTACCAACGATACTCTTAGCAAAGGCTGCTCGAGTTATTTTAGTGCTCATTTACCTAACTGTATCCCGAGGCTTGTGCAAACATTTTCTCAGATTGGGGCAAAAGACCTCGAGAAGTTCCTCTCTCTTGCTGATCAGGGTAAAAGTCAAATACCCCCAATGCCTATGCCACCTGCCTTTCCGTTTTCATTTGATCCATTTAGTTATTTGAATCAATAGTAGGAGTTGTTGATGGTTTTGGGATTAAGTTTTTATGGATTAGTCTAGGCTTGCGCCTTTCCAAACATCTCACAGTTTTTTTTTTGCGTTGGATGTTTTCGTACATAATAATTAACAGTTTGATATACATACATGTTTTGCATCAATGATAATACAATCTGAACTATCACTGGTTGTTCATATTGCTTTTGTTTTGGGTTCTTTATCAAAACTTTAGTTGTAACAATTTTTATGTTTTCTATTTTTGTTAGACCAACCATCTAAAATTGTAACGACACCTTTGTCTCTTTTGAACTATGTCATTAAATCGGCAAATTGTGAGATATTAAGTGTATCGGTATTTTTTACATTTTCGTCATCCTGGCTCTTAAATGTTGTGGTGGCCGATGTAATGACCCATTAATACGACGTATTTTTCCGTTTACTTGATTAATGCCTCTGGCCAATGAAACCATATCTGGTTGCCAAATTGCCCTCAGTATATTATCTCTACCCGCCCAGGAAAAAAGATATGGCAGTGAAGAAGCCATCATGGGAGAAGCTCCGCACCCGGCAAGCTCCCTCGCTACTCCATCTGCCGTCATGGCTGAGAGACGATGGTCGAAAGAAAAAAAAAAGACGGAGGAGGGAGATGAGCATTTATTATATACTAAAAAGGAGAAATCTCACGGTGATGTCACCAAAACGACAATATAATAGTATTATTTTCCGATCACACTATTAAATGAGTAGTTTCTCTTTACAATAACGCTTTTTTATCACTAGATGTTCAATGCGATAACCTTACCTCTTGATGTTTACCAATGTTTTTTGTTGTGTTTTTTAAAACAAATGACTGATTAATATATAATTTATCCATATAAACCGTCTAAGGCGGAATGGAAGAGGTGACAGAGGCTACAACCACCCCATATTATTAATAACAATATTATAAGCGTATATTTCACATATAAATTTATAAAAACAGTAGATCAACACGTCATGTATCTTGTTGGAATTCCACCACCCCATATTTGTATGCTAGTTTCGCCAGTGTTACACCGTCACGTGAGAGTGACTAATATATAAGTCTAAATCTTATATCTCATATTCTCTACTCCATTGCTTATTTTATGCAAAAATTTGTTCTAAAAAATTTGAAAAAAATTATACAATTACTATAAAACATGTATCAATATATTCCAATAATTATTTTTAAAATAAAATTCACACGCAATTTATTTTGAAATAAATATATAAATTAGTGTAAATTAAACATTAAATCTTAGAAAAATTGTCTAAAACATTATTATGTCCAAATGTTTAAAATTTTGAATACAATATAATATAAAAATGTTATAAACCTGCAGAAAAAGTTATGGAAATTTAAAATTTGAATGAAAATATGGCACAGAAGAGATAGAGAACCGGGATAGAAGATTTGGACTCATACTGTATGAATATAACTACTGCTACTAAATTGTAATTTCTCATAAATTTTTACTGTAATTTATTTAAAGGAAAAAACTTATACTAAAAAAAAGTATCCTCCTCCTCTGTTTAAATTAAGAGTCTGGATTTTTTCACTACAATTTATGTTTTCACGCTCAAACCGTAATTTTTTTATACGAACAGTAAATCTGACTTACGAACCATAAGTCATATTTACGGTTTGACTTTTGGTCAAACCGTAATTTTGACTTACGGTTTGACTGTGAAATTACCAAATTGCCCCTGCATTGAAATTTGAAAATTTTACAGATGCCGATCGATCGGCCAAGCTCTCAGAAATTTTTTCCAGAGAGCTAATTAACTCAAAAAAATAATTTACGGACCGTAATCGTGACTTACAGTTTGATAAAAGGTCAATAAATTATCTCGTTTCGAGTAATATGATAAAATGTCGTTTCGATTACTAATCATTTAAAAAAATGGTTAATTTGTTTAAAATGAAATTTGCCTACTTATCTCAAAAAAATATTTACGGATTGTAATCGTGACTTACAGTTTTATAAAAGACCAATAAGTTAATTTGTTTCGAGTAACATGATAAAATGTCATTTCGAATACTAATCATTTAAAAAAATGGTTAATTTGTTTAAAATGATAGGCGATTCAATAACGAACATAACGGTTGAAACATAACTAAATTTGGAATGAGTCCGAACGAATAATTTATAGTTTCACAATATATGATATCGGAAAAAAAAAAATGAATAAGTCACCATCACCGGCCTAATTTTCAGATTTCAACGTAACAATTTGGTAATTTTAAAGTTAAACGCTAAATCTGTCTTTGAGAAGTTAAAAAAAAGGTAGAGTGGAAACAAATACATTGCATCGGAAAAATCAGGCTCTTAAATTAAAAGAACTCGTTTTCTTCTTCCTTAGTCTCTAAGCCAAAAAGATCTATCTCTGTATATAAATACACACACAACACATACACATACACATACACATACACATACACATACACATACACATACATCTCTGATCGATCTCAACAATGGCGGGGAGACCACTAACGTTGATCGTAGCGAACACTCCGTCAAAAGATCTCGTCAACACAAACCTCGCCTACTGTTCTCTGTCAGATCTCCGTTACTTTTCCGTCTCTGGCTCCGACGTCGCCTACGCTATCCTCAACGATTCCTTCGTATTGTCCATATCATATCCTTTTATTTATTTATTCCTTTATTTTGTTAGTAGTTTTTTTTAATTCTAGCTTGTTGCTTAATACTTAAATTATGTTTTTATTCTAGAACGAACTAATTAACTGCAATACAAGCAAACATGTAATGATACAATTTACTGGGATTGAGTCGGTATTATTTGATTCTTTGAGGACTAACTGAATCGTAGTTTACATCGTGCTTATAATATCTTAAAAATTTAGGGACTGTGACGGTTATTTATCATGTTTTTTTCCCCTTCTAATTCCTTTATTCCTCCCTTTAACCGTTTTTCCCAATCCTTGTTTTGTTAGTAGTTTTTTAATTCTAACTTGTTGCTTAATAGTACTTAAATTATGTTTTTTTCTTTTAGAACGAACTAATCAACTGCAATATATTATGCGAACTACAAGCAAACATGAAACGATACAATTTACTGGGACTGATTCGCTATTGATTGATTTTTTGAGGACTAATTTTGTAGTTTATATCGTGCATATAATATCTTGATTTTTTGGGGACTACGACGGTTATTTATCTGATGAATATGTTTTATTAAAGTTTATTGGATCTTATTTTCTTGAATTGAATTTCTCAATTTATCTTTATTAAGTTGCAATGTGTTTTTTAATGCTTATATGTTTGTTAATATGATTTATAAGCTAGGACAATTCTATAGTTTTAAAGGCTTAGTTCATACTTATATTATGTTTTTTTCTTTTAGAACGAACTAATCAACTGCAATATATTATGCGAACTACAAGCAAACATGAAACGATACAATTTACTGGGACTGATTCGCTATTGATTGATTTTTTGAGGACTAACTTTGTAGTTTATATCGTGTATATAATATCTTGATTTTTTGGGGACTACGACGGTTATTTATCTGATGAATATGTTTTATTAAAGTTTATTGGATCTTATTTTCTTGAATTGAATTTCTCAATTTATCTTTATTAAGTTGCAATGTGTTTTTTAATGCTTATATGTTTGTTAGTATGATTTATAAGCTAGGACAATTCTATAGTTTTAAAGGCTTAGTTCATACTTATATTATGTTTTTTTTCTTTTAGAACGAACTAATCAACTGCAATATATTATGCGAACTACAAGCAAACATGAAACGATACAATTTACTGGGACTGATTCGCTATTGATTGATTTTTTGAGGACTAACTTTGTAGTTTATATCGTGCATATAATATCTTGATTTTTTGGGGACTACGACGGTTATTTATCTGATGAATATGTTTTATTAAAGTTTATTGGATCTTATTTTCTTGAATTGAATTTCTCAATTTATCTTTATTAAGTTGCAATGTGTTTTTTAATGCTTATATGTTTGTTAGTATGATTTATAAGCTAGGACAATTCTATAGTTTTAAAGGCTTAGTTCATACTTATATTATGTTTTTTTTCTTTTAGAACGAACTAATCAACTGCAATATATTATGCGAACTACAAGCAAACATGAAACGATACAATTTACTGGGACTGATTCGCTATTGATTGATTTTTTGAGGACTAACTTTGTAGTTTATATCGTGCATATAATATCTTGATTTTTTGGGGACTACGACGGTTATTTATCTGATGAATATGTTTTATTAAAGTTTATTGGATCTTATTTTCTTGAATTGAATTTCTCAATTTATCTTTATTAAGTTGCAATGTGTTTTTTAATGCTTATATGTTTGTTAGTATGATTTATAAGCTAGGACAATTCTATAGTTTTAAAGGCTTAGTTCATACTTATATTATGTTTTTTTTCTTATTAACAAACTAATTAACTGCAATATTTATTATGTGGACTACAAGAGAACATGTAACGAATTATGGGGACTGAGTTGGTATTATTTTATTCTTTGAGGACTAACTGAGTCGGTAGTTTATATCGTGCATATAATATCTTGAATTTTTGGGGACTACGGCGGTTATTTATCTGGTGAATATGTTTTATTAAATATTACTGGAATTCAAGTTACGGGGACTAAGTTGGTATTAATTGATTTTTTGAGGACTAACTGAGTTTGTAGTTTATATCGTGCACATAATATCTTGAATTGTTGGGGACTAGGAAGGTTATTTATCTGGTGAATATTTTTTATTAAGTTTAGTGGAATTCAAGTTTAAGGATGCAATTGTTTTTTTTTTATTTTTCATCTAGTAAGGATCTTATATTCTTGAACTTAATTTTTTCAATTTATCATTAAATCGGAATGTGTTAGTGCTTACATATTGGTATAATATGATTTGTACGGTGGGCCACTTCTAGGGTTTTGTAGGCTTGAGGTCATGATTTAATTACGTTTTTCTTCTAGAAAGAACTAATCGACTGCAATATATAATGCGCACTACAAGCAAACACGTGACGATAGAATTTACCGAGACTAAGTTGGTATTAATTGATTCTTTGAGGACTAACTGAATTTCTAGTTTATATCGAGCCTATAGCATATAATAATATATCTTGAATTGTTGGGGGACTATGACGCTTATTTATCTGGTGATTTTTTAACATGATTCTTAAGCAGGGACAGTGTTATAGCTTTGCAGGCTTAGTTCATGCGCATATTATGTTTTTCTTCTAGAACGAACTAATTGACTGCAATATATTATGCACTCTACAAGCAAACGTGTAACGATAAAATTTACCTGGACTGAGTTGGTATTAATTGATTCTTTGAGGACTAACCGAGTCGGTAGTTTATATCGTGCATATAATATCTTGAATTGTTTGGGACTACGACAGTTATTTGTCTGGAGAATGTTTTTTTTATCATTAAAGTTGATTGGAATTCAATTTACGGGGACTGAGTTGATGTTAATTGATTTTTTGAGGACTAACTCAGTTTGTATTTTATATCGTGCATATAATATCTTGAATTGTTGGGGACTATGACGGTTATTTATCTTCATTTTCTTTCTAATCTGTTAAGGATCTTATATTCTTGAACTCAATTTCTCAATTTATCTTTGTTAAACTGCTGGAGTATGTTTGTCAATGCTTATATATTGGTTAGTATGATTTATAAGCTAGGACAGTTTTATAGTTTTGCTGGCTTAGTTCATGCTCATGTTATGTTTTATCTTCTAGAACGAACGCACTTAAGCCAGAATTTATTAATTTGGGGACCAACATGTTGAACAATACAGACTATGTGGTCTGAGTATAGATATTAATATGTATAATTGAAGCTCTTTTGAATCTGAAGCTAAAAGGCCCTTGGTGGCCTAACATTGTGACTGGGACGATTTGTAAGAAGTTGTTTCGTATATCAAGTCCTTGTATATCTTTATATGTGGGTTTTACAAAATTTTGATTTGCATTTGTTTCTCTCTTTGTTATGGATTAACCCTTTTAGGGAGAAAAACGTATGTATATTGTTCGAGATAGATGCACATTACTGAACATGGTTGGATAATGAATGTTGAAAATGACCGTGTACTTGTTTATTATATATATTTAGTTGGTCTCTGCAAGTGTGGTTCATTGAGATACTTTATTTTTTAAAAGGGTTATAGGTCATTTGATAGGAAGTTACAGAAGCTTTTAACAGTCCCCCATATAGTATACTGTCGAAATTTTTCAATATTCAAAGTATTTTATCGACTATTTAGTTGACTGTAGCTAGCATTAATTAATTATGCATAGTTAAAGTCTGGATAATTACATTTACTGGAGTTTTTCGTACTATGCTTCATTCCGTTCTACTCTTTTTTGTGTGTTATTACTAATTGTAGAATTATTATCGCTGCTGTCATTATTATGATTTGCAAAATAGTAATGTATTAGTAGACTGCCTATGGGATACTCTTCGTTATCATATTTCGTCTCTCTTGTAGTTAGCCTCCTCGTGCCACCACCTAGTTCCTTGAATCTTTTTGTTAGTGTGACGATTCATATGATTTTTATTTTAGTTAAATCGTCCTTCAAGATTTTGTAGTAGTACCTTTGTTTCCTTGACTAATGCTTACAGCTAATGAAAGCATATCTAATGGCCACATTGCTCTCAACGCCATTCAGCGTCGTTTCGCAAGAATTTCTTCGGGGGATTCAATATCTGTTAGCAGGTTGTTGATAATCTTTGATTGTTTAAAGGCTTATTAGATTATTATATGTAATGATTTTACCAGTATTGTAATGCTCTGTTTTCATGTTATCAAGATTCCTTCCTCCTGATGATTTTAACCTAGCATTGCTTACTCTTGAACTGGAGTTTGTTAAGAAAGGAACGAGAGAAGAGCAGGTGATGGTTTCCCTTGGTAGTATTATTTTGTTACACTTTATCCATAGTGTTCTACTAAGCACTTTATGTTTGTGATGGCTCTTATATTCTTGTATACTTGGGCATGCTTTGTCCGAAGTTTTAATATTTATTATATCAAATATGCTTTTGCAGGTTGATGCCGTTCTGTTGACTCAGCAGCTTAAGAAGAGATTCATTAATCAGGTAAAAAATCACTGCAGCTTTCAGTTTCTTTTTCTTTTTGTTGAAAGAGTTGTATGTGGTATCTTGTTAATTGACAAGTGTCTACCTCCTTATCATGTGTTATTATACATGATCTTTAGGTCTTCTATTGAGAGCTAGAGCAAGATAAATTATTTGAACAGAATTTTTACTACAAAAGTTCTGGCGAATATTGAGAGGGTCACCAAAGCATTTTCCTATACGTTTTTAATCCGATTAGTTTTACATTTGACCGCCTACTTGATTATAAAATTGAAAGTTAGTATGACAGAATTATAGAACTAAGAGTGTCTCCCAGGTGTTGGAAGTTTGAATTAAATTACATGTACAATGATGGGATTTGAGTGGAACTTTTAATTTTCTAACTATTTATTTTTGCTAGTTCAGGTTATGACTACAGGACAAAAAATTACATTTGAGTATCATGGAATTGGCTATATAGCAACTGTCAGTCAGGCTGTTGTTGAGGGGAGAGAAAAATCCAAAGGTCTTGAACGAGGGATGATTTCGACGGAAACATATATCGTCTTTGAAGCATCAAACTCAAGTGGAATAAAGGTAATATCTGGTCATTTTGGAGACGAGATAGTTCCACTAGGATTGTGCTACTTCATTTTCATCTATCTATGTATTAAGGGTAACTACGATGTTGAACATCAAGCCATCATCTTTATTCTTTAATACACCGTAGTCGGTTGATACTATTAAAATTCACATTTTAGTCATTAATTAACATATAAAACCACTGCTACACCAATCTATCAATATATACAACTTAGACATCAATTATTCAAAATCGAACAATTAATTAGTGCACCAGCCTATCAAAGCTCACAAGTATTTCAAAGCTCAGTTTTGAATGTTAAGTGTACTAATTATCAGATTTTATGCAGATTCGGTTGTAGCACTAGTGTATACCGACACTTAATAAATAACAAGCTTTTACGTTGAGCTTTTAGCGCTGGTCTACCGACTGTTTTGTTTTGCAAGATTGGTGTCTAATTTGTGAAACCTGATAGCATTGTGTGCTTATCGTTAGAACTTAGAAGTCCATAGTTTGGTGACAAACGTTAATTAGTTTATAAAGTGTAATAAGTTAATTTACGTTTACCATATTTGTTGTTTTTAAATTTGACATGAATTGTTTTATATGTTCTGTGCAGGTTGTCAACCAACGTGAAGCTGCCAGTAGCAACATTTTCAGGCAAAAAGAGTTTAATCTTGAGTCACTGGGTATAGGTGGTTTAAGTGCCGAATTTGCAGATATATTTCGAAGAGCTTTTGCTTCCAGGGTTTTCCCACCACATGTAACCTCTAAGTAATGTTCGAGCGATGCATTCCTTCACATTTCTTTTTTAGTTTTAAGTTATCTACTATATAGAAGTTCACGACTGCACCCTTATTGCCGTAATATTATTTGTTCAGATTGGGAATTAAACATGTCAAGGGAATGCTGCTCTTTGGTCCCCCTGGAACTGGAAAGACATTAATGGCTCGCCAAATTGGAAAGATGTTGAATGGAAAAGACCCAAAGGTATGAAGATGCGTCATGATTGCTTTACATGCATCTCATATAACTATTGCTCGTTCTAATTATGCACAGGCTAAGTCTTTTAGAACCTCATTGAGTTGGAGTTGGGTATCTTTTAGATTGGTTTTATATTTTAATTTCAATTTTAGAATTTGGAATATCTATGGAGTCGGATATAATACTTTAAGTACAATATATCAAAGATTGTTGAGCATCTTGAAGTCTCTATAGTCGAATGCAATTATGCCTTTTCCTTTATGCACTAGGCAAGGTGCTGAAGTGTCTATGGCCATCATTTTAGTATTTCATCTCTGGGCATGATTACCGCTGCTATCATTCCTTACATTTCATTGACTAACTACAACTTTCTGATGTTTTCACAGAATCTTAATTATATATTGTTTTTTATAACTATTGTATAATTTAATCTTGTTCAAGAGTCTCTCCTTGTTTAGATTTTTTTACACGGAATTATGTTCTATTACACGGAATTATTGCCTGTTTTTCCCCTGCTTGTGGGAAACATTATCTGTTTTTCGCGCATATTTGTACTGCTGCATCATGACCCTGCTTCAACGAGTTATATCGTTTTATTACCTTCAAACCATACTATCTTTATTAGTTATCATGTTCACAAATTCATTAAAATTGCTTAAGATAATTAAATACGCCTTTGTTTGTCTTGTCATTGACACCCCTTAATACAAAAATCTTAAAGCTGATATCAAATAGTAGTTAGTATATATATTTTTTATCGTTAAGCAAAATATTAAGCAAATACACAATAAAATCTTATCAATTTGTACCTAGGATAAACAAATTTTAGTGTTAGGAGTTCATTAATAATGTAAAAAAATGATATAAATTTTTAGATTGTTATTGTAAAGTAAATCATAGTTTTCAGAGTTTTGTGAGAAAATTAGTTATGCAGGTACAAAATTGATTTTAAAAAGAAAAAGGGATCACGAGTAAAAAGCCAATTTTCTACTAGATCAATTATGTAGAGGTGTATGAATTAAGAAAGAGGGTTGTGTTTAGTACTTCCATATTGTTAGTTCTATACTGTTAGTCTTTCATTTGTAGAGCTAGTTATCCCACTAAGCAACCAATTTTCCATTAAACTGTAGATTGTAAATGGACCTGAAGTTTTGAGCAAGTTTGTTGGTGAGACTGAGAAGAATGTGAGGGATTTGTTCGCTGATGCAGAGCAGGACCAAAGAACTCGAGGTAAGGCAAAGTTAACGTTGCCTCTTTTAATTTAGTCTTCTTCTGCCTTAGCTTCTAATTATTATTTTATTTCATATGTCTCAGGGGATCAAAGTGACTTACACGTCATTATATTTGATGAAATTGACGCAATTTGTAAGGTAGGAGCTGTGCCAGTTCATTTTAATTGTTGGTTCACTTTCTTAGGAATAACAATCAAGTGGTGTATATTTTTCGTAATTTTGTTATTATAGTTTTTTTAAGTCAGTTGAATTTTACGTGTTCAATGTATTTCATTGAAGTGGAATAGTTTGTGAAGATAACTTGCAGTCGGTCAATATCATAAGTGTGGGTTTGAAAGGTTAATTTTAAAATATAGCTGTGTCCCAGACTTTCATGCTATAGAAGAGCTTCATTTTACTGCAAGCTTGCCTGAATTTTCTTATAATCTGGTCTAGACAAATTATTCCAGTCATTAATTCATTGAATTTTGTTAAAGCTACTTATCCATTCTTATACGTATTAAGTATAATTCTCAGGAGACCTTTCTGAAAGATTGTTGAACAGCTTTTGTTAGGTCAAGTCAAGTCTACTCCAAGGTTTCATATATGTTTGAACTTTGAAGCCTCTTAAACTGGCACCAACTTCTAAATAATTTATTTACAAACATTTGTTTGTTTCTGTTTTACTTGCCTTTTTTTTCTGATTGATGTTTTAGTGTTAAATTGATCCTTCTTGACGCTGTCAGTGGTATGATGTCTGAATTTCCATAAAAAAATATTCTTTTTTTTTGGGTTGTAGCCGTTGTGATGGGAGTGGATTGGCATCAAATTTCCATACTTTGTTATCAAGTTTATTATGTGGTTTTCCCTTGCAGTCAAGAGGTTCTACTAGAGATGGCACTGGAGTTCATGATAGTATTGTTAACCAGCTTTTGACTAAGGTTGGTACTTTGTTTTCTCAACTTGTTAGTCAACTTATGGGAAAGCTTTACTCTGGTGAAGTTATACCTGGGGGTGATCAATTTTAAATTTTAACATTATGTGTTGTGTAGATAGATGGTGTCGAGTCCCTAAACAATGTTTTGCTGATTGGTATGACTAACCGGAAGGATTTGCTTGATGAAGCACTTTTGAGGTGATTGTTTTAGTTCCTATGCTTAATGAGATTGTTCTGTTAATGCTTCTACATTGTGTTTATGTGAAAATGAAGTACTGTTATTCTTGGATTTAAATTGGAGTCTTTCTGACAGGCCTGGGCGTTTAGAAGTTCAAGTGGAGATAAGTCTTCCCGATGAGAATGGACGTTTTCAAATTCTTCAAATACATACAAATAAGATGAAAGAGAATTCATTTCTTTCTCCGGATGTTGACTTACTAGAACTAGGTATCTACTTACTAAT
This sequence comes from Primula vulgaris, assembly GCA_963920805.1. Classification (NCBI taxonomy): domain Eukaryota; kingdom Viridiplantae; phylum Streptophyta; class Magnoliopsida; order Ericales; family Primulaceae; genus Primula; species Primula vulgaris. The sequence continues at coordinate 30,797,057 of OY987218.1, forward strand.
TACGCCCTCCCCAGTTCTTTTGTCTTACTGACATCGTCTAGACACTACCTCTAAACTTCCAAATTATAAAAGTCATAAAATCTATTATTGCTGGCTATGCTTTTAGAGATCAGAGCTTTTAGGTGGATGGATGGATATGTATGTTGAGAAAGTTATATTTTTTTAACTTAAAAAGACATCAAGAGTCCCTAGATAAAGTGCAACCTTCAGAAGTTAACTCGGCCTTTTGGTTAGAATTTAAGATACCTCTCTGTATACAATATCTATATCCATTATATAGTATATTTTTTATAATTTTAATCTATTTTTGGAATATGGGTTTTCTGTGTCTTGGGAATGGTAAGATGTTGAATTACTCCTGAATTGGCTTTCACGCTCTTGAAAATTTACGTTTTAGGTTGTTGGATTTGTAAGTTGAGAAATTCATAAACTTAAAAGAACATTGTTAGTCTCTGGACAAAGTGCTTTCGTCAGAAGTTAAGCTTTCTTTTTGGTTATAATTTAAGATATCTATCTATATGTCTATCTCCCTCCGTCCCATTATAACAGTTCAGTTAGGTTTTACACGAATATGAAGAAACGTTGGTTAGAGTTAATTGGAGTTATAAATGTGTATCAATTTTCAAAAATATACCCTTAAACTATTAATGATATCCATGATTTGCAAATAACAATACTCATTATATAAGGGTATATGAAGAACTAATTTTTTTAAAAGGCAATTTGGACTATTATGTTGGGAGTCAAAAAACACTCTTTACTAGAAGGAGTATATTTGTTTGCATATCGTGCATATAGCTTCAGCGCTTTTCTCTGTCTTTGTAATAGCATGTTCTTGATCCACTCTTTAATGTTGGCTTCTATTTGATAAATTTGTTCTGCCACATTAAGTCATTTACAGTAGATTTTTATATGAGATACGTGATTGGTTCCTTGTACTTTCTCCATTATTTGTTTTGCAATCTTCTCTAAAATACAGCTGCTCGGACAAAGAACTACAGTGGTGCAGAGCTTGAAGGTGTTGTAAAGAGTGCAGTCTCATATGCTTTAAATCGACAATTGAGTATGGACGATCTTACTAAGCCTGTGGAGGAGGAGAACATTAAGGTCACAATGGAGGATTTTCTTAATGCTGCCAGTGAGGTTATACCTGCATTTGGAGCTTCTACTGGTGATCTTGACCGGTGCAGGTACGCCTATGTTTATTAATTAAATTTTTGGTAAAATGTAAATAACTCACTCGAAATGTATTGAACTTTGAACTAACACCATATTATATTTAACTTTTTTGCAAACAACCGAATATCCAAAAATAAAATGATATATAACTCTGTATTGTTGTGCGTGTTGGATATATTTTTTTTATTACCTGTACCTTTTCGACATCTATAATCCACAAGACACCAGATGTGATTTGACAATATTTCTTGGAGTACCTTTTTTTGTTAACCACTCTTTAAAGTGCATGATAAAAAACAAAATACACGTGTCACAAGAACAACTGTCCAAAACGGACCAATGTGCATAAGTTGTGCCGTTTTCAAGTTGAAAATTGGGTCTTGACTGCAAAATTTAGATAGTATATGGGTTTTCTAATTGCGAGTTATTAAAGTACTAGAAGAATTTGCTTCATTTTGTTATCTCTAGTTCTCTACTCTTATTTGTTCTATACAAGAACCGTGAGTGCATATTTAGTGAATACATCTCTATTCTTGAATTGTTATACATTTTGCATTCGGAGTTGTATTTTTTGCTCTTGTTTTTTTATTGATCTGAAATTGCCGTAATGTAAAATAACCAAATATACCTACTTGCTATTCTGGGCTGCAGACTCAACGGCGTGGTTGATTGTGGTTCACGTCATGAGCACATATATAAGAGGACGATGTTGCTTGCTGAACAAGTGAGAGTGAGCAGAGGGAGCCCAATTGTTACTTGTCTTCTAGAAGGCCCTAGTGGCAGGTAAGCGCCTCGCTGTATATTAATTTCACGATTTCTTTCAAAAAAGTTATCTTAATTTCGTAATTAATTCATTAACAGTGGCAAGACTGCAATGGCTGCCAGTGTTGGTATCGAGAGTGATTTTCCTTATGTCAAGATTGTAAGTTTTTTTTTTTTATTGAACATTCATAGTGACGCCTCTCTTCCCCTTTCCCCTTCGTTCAAGGTTTTTAATTTTTGTTTTCTTCTGGTAAATGCAGATCTCAGCAGAATCAATGATTGGGCTTAGTGAAAGCACTAAATGCGCTAAAATTGTCAAGGTGTTTGAAGATGCTTATAAATCACCACTAAGCATCATTATCCTTGATGACATCGAGAGGTAATAGGTTGCTAGGCAGTCAGATGCAAATCTAATATGTTTATCCTTATAATAGATTAGTGATTAGAGATTTTTTCTGCTGATCAATGCAGATTGCTCGAGTATGTTGCCATTGGACCTAGGTTTTCAAATTTAATTTCACAGACATTGATGGTCCTTCTCAAACGGCTACCTCCAAAGGTTTTTTTTGCTTTTTGTAATTACTGAATTTGGTTTAACACTGAATATTGTTGATTGAACATTTGTTAAATAATGTTTTGTAGCTTGATACACCACCCAAAAGCCTAGTGGCACTATACTTTACAACTACATCTATTTTAAGGCTAAACCATTTGTTTTTGCATTTTGGGTTATTTTACCACTGAATTAATTTTTCTGTATAGAACTAAACAACATGAAGGAGATGTTTGTTTTATCCCTTTATTTTCTTATTTTTAGATACCAAAGATAGAGTTCTGATTTTTACACAAGGATGATAGAGTTAATAAGTCCTAACTTATTGTTCTAAATTTCCATATTTTTGTACTTACAAGGTGGTCGTTACTCGTTTAGTCCAAAACGACCTGCCTATATAGTGTTGGGTATAAACTCTAGTTGATGAAAATAATGAGCCAAGCAGAGAACGTGCAGAAATTGATTAATGGAGTCCTAATTGCAGATTATAGTATCAAAATGACTGGTGTTGTCAAAATATATATTTTTAACAACAGTCCATACTCTTAGAAGCAAATAAACAGTTTCTAGGACATCTTTTGGCACGCTTACACTCACGTGCTGCTCTGCGGACTTTGATATTCACTTTTTCAGACATCTTCTTTTACGACCACTAAAGGATGATTGAAAACCATTTCTTTCTAGATATTGTGGTTATGAATGAGTTTTTCATTTTGTGTTAGTGATTTTGACTTCTTTGTTTAAATCTTTCTTTATTTAGGGTAAAAATGTCCTTGTGATCGGAACTACCAGTGAAATGTCTTTCTTGGATTCGGTGGGCATTTCCGATGCCTTTTCAGTGTCATACCATGTTCCGAAGTTGAAGACAGAAGATGCGAGAAGGGTAAGTCGTTGATAATTATAAGTTCGTTGGCTGTACATCATGTGTAAACCTTCTATGTATTTCATATATATAGATTTTTTCTTCCATTACCTTCTCGTAATTTTTTATTAGTCTTCTCATAAAAAGTCTCCTGATTGTAGGTATTGGAACATCTTGATGTCTTCTCTGAGGGTGATCTTGATGCTGCTGCAGAAGCCTTAAATGATGTAGGCTTTAACTTTTCATCCATTCTTGATTTAAGTTGCATTTATTTTCTATCTCAATATCTATCATTTTCGGAATGATTAATTGATTATTCTGAAAGGCAGAGTTAACTTTACCTAAAACCAAGCTAAATATCAAAAGGAAAGAGACGAATTATGTTCTTCTTTTTCGTTTTCTTCTTTTCGCAATGCCTTATTTTCATTGCAAAACTACTAGGTGACGACATAACTTTATTTCTTATACTTGGTTGTTAATGTGGTACTTTTATAGATGCCAATCAAGAAGCTTTACATGGTGGTTGAGATGGCTGCTCAAGGGGAATTTGGAGGAGGAGCAGAGGCCATTTACTCTGGCAAAGAAAAGATTCAAATTTCTCATCTCTATGATTGTCTTCAGGATGTAGTTCGCTACTAAACCATTAGTATATCCTGTGCTTCTTTCCGGTTTCACGTTGCAGTGTTGCTTTTTCTATTTTTTTATTCTTAAAAATATGAGCATAAATGCAATTTTGGGCTTCTTTTTTTTCCTGAAAAAATATTTGTTTTCTGTAGCATATTGAGCAATAGCTTTGTGAGTTTTCATTTTCGTGCTTTAGCAGTTTTGTTAAAACATGACTTGATGAACTCAGACTGTGGAGAAGATTCAATTATAGCCTTTCTGTGCCAGTTACCTCACACTTTTCCTCATATTTAACTTAATTAACATCACTTTTCTATTTTTAGGGTAACAATTTAACTTTATACATTTTTCAGCTTCCCTATCAAATTTATTATCATAACTAAATATTACTATGTTTTAATATACTTTTATCAAATTTTTTCAACCCAAATTAATTTACTACAACAATCACATTAAATAACTTACAAGTTTTCTCGTATTTAAAGTAAAAAAATACACTTTTACAACTTATAAGTAAACATTTTGTTTTATACAAATTATCAGTTTTTTTTAATCAATTTTTCTATCAAAATTATACAACTCATCTTTTTGTTATTTTATTAATTTATATGTGAAAAGTATAAATAAATGAGAGAGAATAAGAGAAAAGTAAAAGAGATAAATTATTATTTTAATTATAAGGAAACATGTTGATCCCTTGTATTTGAGGGGATATTTGAGTTCATGTAAATTTAAGGTAGTGGATAGGAAAACTGATGCGTGTACAATTTTTGAACAATCTACTCATAGTTAAATGAGTCATATAATATAACTGATGCGCTTGCTCTTAGAGTGCCTTTAAGAGTTGCAGGGATGGGTTTATGCAGAGATTAAGTCACTTTTGTACCTTGTGTTTGTCACAAAAATGCAATTTGTACCCCATGTTTTTAAAAACTTGATTTAGTACTGCAGGTTTGTTAAATTGACTTGATTTAGTGACTCCCGCGATTCAGACCAAAAAATACGTCGGAGACAGTCTCTCATTAGCTAAAATACTCTTTTACCCCTACTTTTTGAAGAAACTTCCACCATTATCTTTATTAACTTAAACCTATCTAATATTACGCCGGAGACACGTCTCTCTGTTTGTCGGAACTCCGTGACGGATTTGCCTTCTCCTCATGTCTCTATATATCTCAATATGCGACTCTCTCTCTCTCTCTATATATATATATATATAATCTCTCTCTTTATATATATATCCATTTATGTTTTTTGGTATTATTTATTGTAATTATGCAGGTTAAAACGAATTGTTAATTAATTTAGTTTACATTCGTAATTAAGAAAATATAGTGAGGACAAATTGTTAATTAATTAGATTAGATACGTTGGTAATTATTAAAATAGAGTGAGAGTATTTTCGAAAAAAATTGACAAAATTGGGCAGTCTTATTTGACTTGGTTTACTTATAATTATTATAATAGAATGATATATGTATATAGTGTAATCTGTGTTCCCCTATTTCTCTCTCCTTTGTATCTCACTCTCTCTGGATGACGACAACATGACTCTGGAGGTGAAAGTTTCGTCAGTGGCCTATAGCGGCAGCGACATGTGAAAGCAGGTTTAGGATTTTTCACTTTGAAAACATTTATTTTAATTTATTGGATGTTAAATGACTATTTTACTTGAGGTAGAGTGCCTTCGGCAAGTTTTTTTTGTCTAAATCGCGACCATGTCAAGTTCAATTTAACAAACGTGGGGTAATAAATCAAGTTTTTTGAAAATGTTGGGTACCAATTGCATTTTTGTAACAACCACGGGATACAAAAGTGACTTAATCTCGATTTATGCATGTATGAGTGTCGAAGTTGAACTAATTGAATTAATAGGGCAGTATTTTTGCTTATTTAACAGAAAGTCAATTTCCCAAAACTTATTTTGCCAAAAGTCGGGAAAACAACCTAGAAAAGGTCCTTACAAACAAAAGGATTATGGAAACTATATTATATCATCATCTAACTTCAAATGCGGGCAGAAACTTTTCCCTATTCTCGTGTGGTTGCTACTCCCCCGTCTTTACTCCTGTGCGAAAAAAACACTCAACTCTGGCAAGATAGGAGCTCTTTGTAGAGTGAGGAAGAAAGAAAAGGGGAGAGGGAGGGAAGGAGCGTTAAAATTTCTGTCGGCATCTCAATCAACATCTTGACATTTCACAACTCATCAAGATCTACCACGAGTGGACGTATGCGCCAATGCTATTAAACATTATCCAGGATTCCCGCAGACTTAGCTCTCTTAATTATTATGTGCCCTTCATTGATTATGTATAAAGCATTAAGAAAATGAAAACAGCTTAAAAATGTATTCTTAGCGCTAGCAAGGTATGCCCAGGCCAGTTCTTAGTGATTTGAGCCTGCACATACAATTGGTAGCCAATCTTTTCACAATTTCAGTAATATCTCTATCATTTTGGTATCAACGGTTCTATTATTATTCACATGACTTTGTTTGTGATAGCTTCTACAGAATTTCAATACAGATTCTTTGTGCAATAAAAATAAATCATTGATCTTGACTCGTTATGTCGTGTTATGAAATTGACTACTATTGAGTATTGAGTATAATTTTTCGTGAGGATAAACAGAACTAAAGAAAGAGAGAGAATATAAGGTCATGCTTTGATTGATGACAAGCATCAATAAAGGTTGGCCAGGTGAAGAAGCAATTTCTCCACTATCCACCAAAAGAATCTCTTTTTAGTCTCCTTTGAAATCCCTACCCTGGAGAAAGAAATCTCATTCGAAAGGTGGGGCCGGACCAATTTTTTCCGGTAACAACTTATTCACAAATATTCGCCGGATTTGTCATCAAGTAGGAAAAAATGCTACTGAAGTTTTTGATGAATTCTTTTATCAAGTCGTGTTTTTAAGCTAACCATATACTACAGTTGACGGGAGAAGCAAGGTCTACGGGAGTCCAAAATGTCTGTATCAAATGCGAAATTGACATAAGAAAAATATCGTCCCTTGTTAGAACGCATCATTAACATCTTTGTTCTGCAGTCGGAGTTTAAAACGTAAAAAGCATTAGCTTTACGAGTTTTTCATAAAAACTTATTCCTCTACAAATTTAAAATAATAAACAAGCTTTTTGAGCTTCAAAGTGAGCTTTAGAAAACAGAGCATGAACATATTTACGCACAAAAAGAATCCAGATTATTTTCAGGCGACAAGAACCAAGGATAAGCAAGCTCAATTTTCTTAACCTTATTAGACTTGAGAAACAGAAACCCTCGGTACAGAAGCTAGGCAACTACACCAAACTCAGAACAACTTAAAAGCAAAGGGCGAAAAAGTTGAGCTAGATTCTTCGGAACAAGCATGATAGATGTATAAACGGGTCAAGTTCAACTAAAGAGAAATGAAGATGACATTAGAGGAGGAGAAGAGGCCAGCCATAATATTGAGATTCCTTCTTTTTTAGACTTTACCAAAGAGGAGTGTGCTACGTTCATGCCCTTGAATGAGACACCTTAGTTTCTTTCAAAATCTACTACCTTTTCACCATCTATAAATACAGAGGCAAAACTAAGAAGCTTAACCATCCATATTCACATTCACCTTCATTCATTTCTAATATCAACCCCCTTTACTTCCTTACTCTTTTACCATGTCGGACAAGTGCGGAAACTGCGACTGTGCTGACACCAGCAAGTGTGTGTGAGTGCTTCTTTCTAAACACCTATTCACTATCACGTTTCCATTTCATTTATACATATTCCTAGCATATAACTCACTAATTATGGTTTTGGATGTTGCAGGAAAAAGGGAAACAGCTATGGTGTTGATTTCATTGAGACTGAGATGAGGTGAAGTATAAATTACAACTTCTTCTGATCTCTACAAACCGTGCAAAGATAATCTCACGGAACACCATACTAGAAATTTCCATACTAGTACTAATTTAGGACACATACATATTACCCTTAGGCTGTAACGGTTATGAATAACCAAAAGATAAAACAACATGCCAGATCAAACTCTTCCGAGATTAATTGGTGAAAGTATATCATAATATTGAGTAAAGATTGGACCCTGCGACATAAAGATTTGTGTTGATGCAGCTTCAAGCAAATAAACTAGTTTATTTTAGGCTGAAAAAAAACTAGGTTCAGTTAACTAAAAACCCACAATTTCAACTTTTGATTGGCCAACCAAACGGACTCCAGCTTAGAAGTTCTGAACAAAAAACAAATGTCTAGAGCCTAAAAGCTACATGAACCAAGCAAGTCTACCATTTTAAGGAGAACAAAGAAATTTTCATCAAAAATAAACTTGAGAAAAAGGAAAGGAAATGAAACCTCTGGGCCTATTGACATATCTCCTACCCTCCATAATAAAGATGCTAGATTATAAATTTCCATTAGAAGGCAGCACAGATCTAATGATTTGTCTTAATCTTTATCTGATCCTTCTTTCTTTCGCTCTATAGCTACACCGATGGTACCATGATGCAGGCTCCAGCTGCCGAGAATGACAGCAAGTGCAAGTGCGGCTCAAACTGTGCTTGCGTGAATTGCACATGCGGCAGTCACTAAGTGAACACAATGATATGCTAATGTCCAATGGTGTCCTAATGGTCTTTATAATAAGTGTGGCTTGTGTTGAATAATAAGTGTCTATTGTCCTGTGTTTCCAAGACTGTTTATGTTCAAAGTGTATGCGTGTCTTTGTGGTTGTGTAATGGTCACTCCGTGACCCTATGTTAATGTAATTTTGTTCGTGTCGCTACTTCTACTTCTTCCTGTAACGCTTTATCTGATATGCTCAGGAAAGGAAAACCAAATGAACAGCTTAGGCAGTAGCTTTGGCCTTTGTAACATGATGAATCACTAAGCAAAAAAATAAATAATAATGATATAAGAGTAACAATCATCACACAGCAACAACGTCAAACTAACAATTTCAGTGAAACAACTCAGAAATATCATGTTTTAGACGGGATTATGAGGAAAAACCAACGGGACTTGGTCATAAAAATAATCATAATTCCATAACCGACTATTAGATGTAGACTTGCCGGAAAAAAATAATTACTAGAGGTAGACTTACCGGAAAAAAACAACTATTAGAGGTAGATACTAAATCGTTAAAACATCTGATTTCACAACAAGATTTTTATGAATCCCAATTAGACCAAAATTTTCCAACATTCTTAAGATAAAATACCCATTAATTCAACTGTGAATTGTTCAACCAAACACATTCCAGCTTAGAAGTTACAAACAAAAAACAAATGACGAGAGCCCAAAAAGCTACATGAACCAAGAAACTCTGCCAAGTTATGGAGACAACCAAATTTTCATCAAAACTAAACTTGAGAAAAAGAATAGGAAACGGAGCCTCTGGGCCTATTGACATACCCCCTTCCCTCCATGGTATAGATGCTAGATTATAAATTTGTCTTGATCTTTATTTGTTCCTTTTTATCTCTCTCTCTCTCTCTCTCTACAGCTACACAGATAGTACTATGATGCAGGCTCTAGCTGCCGAGAATGACGGCAACTGCAAGTGCAGCTCAAACTGCACTTGCGTGAATTGCACACGTGGCAGTCACTAAGTGAAACACAATGATTTTTCATGCTTATGTCCAATGGCGTCTTAATCGTCTTTATAACAAGTGTGGTTTGTGTTGAATAACAAGTGTGTATATTGTCCTGTGTTTCCAAGACTGTTTATGTTCAAAGTGTATGCGTGTCTGTGTGCTTGTGTAATGGTCACTTCGTGACCCTATGTTAATGAAATTCTGTTCGTATCTCTATTTCTTCCTGTAACACTTTTATCAGACATGCTCAGGAAAGGAAAACCAAATGAATAGCTTAGGCTATAACTCTATGACATGATGAATCACTAAGCAAAATAAAAATAAAAATTGATGATATAAGAATTGATCACGCGGCAATAACGTCGAACTAACATCTTCAGCGAAACAACCCAGAAATATCATGTTTTAGACGAGATTATAAGAAAAAAAATCAATGGGACTTGGTCATAAAAATAATCATAATTCCATAACCAACTATTAGAAATGGATACTAAATCATTAAAACATCTGATTTCACAACAAGATTTTTATCAAATCCCAATTAGACTAAAACTTTCCAACTTTCTTAAGCTAAAAGCCTAAAATACCCAAAAATTCAAGTTTGAATTGGCCAACTAAAGGCACTCCAGCTTAGAAGTTACGAACAAAAAACAAATGACCAAAGCTTAAAAGCTACATGAACTAAGAAACTCTACCAACTCAAGGAGGCAAATAAATTTTCATCAAAACTAAACTTGAGAAAAAGAATAGGAAATGAAGCCTCTGGGCCAATTGATATATTCCCTTCCCTCCATAGTATAGATGCTAGATTAAAAATTTCAGTTAGAAGGTATCGCAGAACAGGAACTAATGATTTGTCTTAATCTTTATCTTGTCCTTCTTTCTCTCTCTCTACAGCTACACCGATAGAACTATGATGCAGGCTCCAGCTGCCGAGACTGACGGCAGGTCAAAGTGCAGCTAAAACAGCGCTTGCGTGAATAGCACATGTGGCAGTCACCAAGTGAACACAATGAGTTTCCATGCTTATGTCCAATGGCGTCCTATTCGTCTTTATGATAAGTGTGGCTTGTGTTGAATAATAAGTGTGTATATTGTCCATGTTTCCAAGACTGCTTATGGTCAATGTGTATGCGTGCGGTTGTGGTTGTGTATTGGTCACTCCCTGAACCTATGTTAATAAAATTCAGTTTTTATCGCTATTTCTTCCTGTAACACTTTATCAGACATGCTCAGGAAAGGAAAACCAAAATGAATAGCTCAGGCTGTAGCTCTATGACATGATGAATCACTAAGTAAACATAACTTTGATGATATAAGAATGACACTCATCACACAGCAATAACGTCAAACAAACATCTTCAGTGAAACAACTCAGAAATGTCATGTTTTAGACGAGCTTATAAGAAAGAATCCACGGGACTTGGTCATAAGAATAATTATAATTCCATAACAAACTATTAGATATAGATAGTAAATCGTTAAACATCTGATTTCGCAACAAGATTTTATCAATCCCAATTAGTGAATGAGTAATCCAACAAAAACCTGTAGCTAGCATGATGAGAAAGTACTGTTCACCAATTATTCTTTATAGTTTCCATACGAACTACCAAGGTGTAAGTTGTAACAGCTACCAAAACATATATCTAAACCATATTTCTCGAGATTTCGATCCCAATCAACTTCAAACATTAAAACCTTCCGAACGAAGACATTTTTTGTGAGCCTCGATCAATTTAGAGCAAGCATCTTCCCCATTCTCCACAATACATTCATCTCTAAGTCTCTTAGTATCTGGACAAGCACAACATATTTTCTTCTTCGGTTTTGTATCCTGTCCAGTTGTTGTGGTTTCTGATCCTTGCTTATTTTGATCTCTAGATATAACCACAACGGAGGATACACTCTCAACCGCCACCTGACTCATTTTTACAGAATTCCTACAAAACAATATGTAGGAAGAAGTTTATATAATTTTGTGGAAGTTTAGCATTACAACAGCACTCAGTACAATAAACACCCCTAATGAATAGCAATATCGCTCCATATGGGGAGGAGAAGACCAATGACTCATTTGTCCAATTTTTTTTATCACAGCCCCAGGTCAGATGACACAAGTACGTTAGAAACTAGAACAGTAAAGTCAAGAATGATCCAAAAATCACATTAAACACTCAGGATAATACAGATAGAGTGTGGGCAACACACTCTAAACTCAACTTGCCCCACCCCGGCCATATTCTTATTTCTTAGGTCATATCCAGTTTTGAGAAATCTTATATCCAACGAAAATAAACATAAAATACCCCTTCAACATGCCACCACATGAACTAAAATCAGCTACATCTCTAATCTAAAATAGTTGGATTACTCGAATGGACCCAAATAGCACTCAGATTACAACTCAAACGACCACGATATGCACAGTCGGGTAGCCAAAGTAGAGGCTGAATCTTGTTATTACATACATGTGAGTTGTGACATGACTCATAAACCGGCGTTTAACTTCAGACTTATCTAATTGTCAAAACTATGTTTTCTTCAGTTTGTTTAGCTTGTTCTTATCACTGTTTTTTAAAAAAAGCGCTTCATAGTTAAAAAAAACTCGATTCAAAACTTGATAAAAGCTTGATTCAAAGCTTAAAAAAAACTTGAAATTCTCGCTTTTACGCTTTTAGCGTAGCTCTTGCAAAAACGCTTTAGCTACGCTTTTTAAAACACTGGTTCTTATCACTATAACATATCCAGGCCATAGTAGACAATTCATATCCCTGTTTCCATGTTTATTACTTTGACAAACAGATTCTAAATATGAGGTGATTTTTTATAAATAAAGGTGATGCAATATCATCACTAAATCATTTTTTTTTCACAAAAGAGTGACAAATTAGGCCTATTTCCTATTTTAAACACGGTAAAAAAACACCCTAATCGGATTCTTTACGCGTTCATTTGTAGAGAAATCATACCTCATGCAAACCGCATGAAAAAAAATAAAAAAGCTTTTTTCTCCACCCTAAAGCAATTGAAAGCAAACTCAATTATTATTTAATAAAACAGCTTTTCTTCAAATTGGATTGAAGAGACTCTAAAACCAGCCCTGTATAACTTTATGATTCTCAAATTAAAAACAATATATAAAATTTTCATTAAAATGATTTTCGTCCCACAATAATAACAAAGGCCATATAATCAACCAAATGGGTAAATTTTAAAAGAAAATAATCAGAAAGCCTGAGTCTAAAACCCTAGCCTAAACCTCAAATTCGAGTAAATAAATAATGCTAATGAAAAGAATAAAATTCGATATAAAAATAAGAATTAAAGATGAGAGATTGAGAAATAAAGTACCTTTTCGCTTCTTTGTTGTATTACTTAAGAAATAAATAAAACTCTCTCTAAATATATAGAGTACTGTAAAAGAGAATATTACCAAAACTCTTTTCTTTTCTTTTTTAATTGAATAATCAAAAGGTATGTCTTGTTTTTCTAAATGGATAAATTATTTGGTCAGATCACATAACATTAAAAACGGTGCTGACTGATTTATATTTTTATACTATACTTTTTCTGAAAAAACGCACAAATCGTAAAAAAAATCTACAGTTTACAGTGTTTTTATGCAAACCGTACATTTAAATGTACTGTTTGCACAAAATACATGCAAACCGTACATTTTAATGTACGGTTTGCATGTATTTTGTGCAAACAGTACATTAAATATACGGTTTGCATGTATTTTTTTTTATTTTTTTTTTGTAATTTCAATTTGCAAAATAGAAAAAAATATATAAAATATGCAAATCCATAATTCACTTAGCTATATATAATTGTTTGTTGTTTGTTTATATTAATTATAAAAATTATAATAATTGTTGATATTTGTCTATTTTTGCATTATTTTTTTTTTTGTAATTTCAATTTGTAAAATAGAAAAAAATATATAAAATATGCAAATCCATAATTCACTTATCTATATATAATTGTTTGTTGTTTGTTTATATTAATTATAAAAATTATAATAATTGTTGATATTTGTCCCATTTAATAAAAAAATTAGGGTTTTTATTCAAATTTGTGTTATTTAGATATTTATTACCAATGGTTTGGTTATGATGTTACATGTTTATGATGGTTATTTGTTTTGATTGAGAAAAATAAAAATTGTTACGCTTTATTAATATTTATCCGTTTTGAAAATGAGGGGTTTTATAAAATTATGTTTTTTAATTAGTTTGTTTGCCCAAATCACCAATAAAAATTGGGGTTGTTGATATTTTATCCGTTTTATAAAAATTGGGTTACGCTTTATTAATATTTACCTATTTTACAAATTGAAATTACAAAAAAAAAATATATATATATACATGCAAACATGTACGGTTTGCATAAAAACACTGTAAACTGTAGATTTTTTTTTACGGTTTGTACGTTTTTTCATAAAAAATGTATTATAAAAATCCAAACTCGTGCTAATTACACAATAAAACTATTATTTCATCTACACACTAAACATCATACTAAATTATACGGAGTATTCTTTTGAATATTCTTATTTTCATATTTAATAATAATCTTGTATATTATATTTCCAAATATTTAATACATAGTATATGATATATTCATATACCATTATTCATATTAATTTTATAAATTATACTTAGCAATGTTGTCAAGAAACTAGTAATACTTAACTAATGGAGTAATATTTAATAATATTATTCATTTTTACATAAAATAATTATGTTTATTACTGCTAGACATTATTAGATGTTCAAACTTCAAAATATTGCTATATCTATGTGAACAATAATGTTTACTTAGGTAGACGACAGTGTAAAAGGATATTAAAACATTAGTCAATCCGTTACTATTTAATTATCCATTACGAAACTGCGTGTAATTTTGATCGGACAATAACTTGTATCAAAATTGTCGGAATGAAATTTTTTAAAAGTTTATCATATAGTTCAAATGTTAAATTTTATGATTATATTTTTAAAATAATTATCCCGACAATTTTGATACAAATTATAAACCGATTAAAATTGCACTTAGTTTCGTAATGAACAATTAAATGGAAACGGATGAAATACTACATCATAAGTGAACATTGTTTAATTAGTTTGGATGGACATTGTTACACTAGTATAACGTAACATATTGCTCATTTGCATCAAAATGAAGTTGTGATGATTTCGGAGGAATCATGTACAGACATTCTAACCACATATTTGTTGAGAAAAGAGATGTCCCTGATTGTGTAAAGCACAGCACAAAAACCGTGTTTAGTTATGCACCGTCTGATTCAGTTATATTCAAAAGATCAGACGGTACAGACATAAACACAGTCAGATGTCTCTTTTCTTTTATTGGGCATCACAGTCCAGTATAATTAAAAATATAATAAGTATGTAGATATTAGATACAGTTAAACCTCGATAAATGAATGTCCGATAAACGAATAACCTCGCCAAATGAATAATTTTCTCCGGTCCCGACTTGGGCAAATGGGCTAAATGAATAACCTCGCTAAATGCATTAACGAATATTTTTTTTTGAATCCTTAAAGACCCCATGTAAATATAAATGAATAATCATTAAAATTCATAATATATATATATATATATTTATCCTAAAAACAAAAATATTTCTTCCAATCAACAATGTTCATACAAGAAGTCATTTCTTCACAAAAAAAGCGTCTAAAGTTGTTTGTTTTTTCAAAATGCATCACATCTGCGACTTTTTCTAGTGCAAACACAACTTCTGGAATATTCTGCTCATGCTGTAGCAAATAGTTTCGTAGGGTGATTACTGTTTGAAAGGCTTCTTTTGATGACACATTTGGTGTGACGCCACTATCATCTGGTTCTGGATCATTCTCATCATTTAGTACGGAGTCGATAATTTCTTCGTCTGTAGGCAATTCCATAACTGCATTATTCTCGTTAGGATAGTTCAAAAGATGTTCGACGTCCATCACATTTCTGTAGCGTAAACCAAGACTCTAAAAAAATATATATATTAGTTTGTAGGTAGGTTAGGTACATTGTCTTAGTCTCTAAGTATTCCATGCATAGAATATTATTATTAGTACATGTTGCATGTATTTAGACTCTAAGTATTCCATACATAGAATCTTATAAGTACATGATGCATGTACATAGTCTATATACGTATTTGTACATTAGCTGTAAAATAAATAATCATACGAAAAAATAAAAATGTAAAAATACTATCTAAATGAATAAAAATTCATTTATCGATAAATGAATAATATATTCATTTATCGATAAGTAAATAAACTCACTAAACGAATATTTTTTGCTAGTCCCAACAACATTCATTTATCGAGGTTTAACTGTATGAAGGTATGAGAGAGTCTTCAAGAGGAATGAAGTACTCAATGACTTGCTTTCGTTTTTATATCAATGATACATATAAACAATCGTATAGATAGAATCTTTTTGACACATTCATACAAATACTCATTCACAGTCATTTGATCAAATTATATCGGGCCATATTACTACTATTTTTTTTAAAAAAAATTATCAACCGATATTTAGTACTCCTCCCAGTCCAGAACATTGGAATACTTATTCTCTATGCTATGCATTTAAAATACATGAAATTTGGAGCTGACTAAATCCAGTTTAGCTTCTATTCCAGTGTTGAATCAAATCTCTAGTCCCTACCAGTTTTTCATAAGCCTATAAAATATAAATGCAGCATCGTCTACCATACCACCAGTTGCACTTTAAAGTCTTTCTTCCATTTGAGCTACCTCATGGACCATTAACTACACTTTTACAAAAATTGTATATATAATAACAGTAAGAACGTAGATGGGTCAAATCTATTCCTAGCCTTCCTAGTTGTCAGTGAAACCATACTATTCGTTGAACCAGCAGTTTTGAAATTTAATTATAAATGTTGACACTATGGTAATTTTGGATCTGAAAGAGGATTCAAATCTCCCATGAGCCTATTGTAAGTTGGTTGAGCGATGAGGGGTAAATGTTTGCTTAAAACACGAAAAAAAACTCTGAAATTTCCGATACCTGTATTAAGTGCTAAATGAACACATCAAGACCAATACAGGCGATCATGCTGATACTGAATCACTGAAGTTTGACCCTTTAACATAACTAAGCATTATTTAGTCCTTGGTTATATAAACAAAAGGATCTTATAATAAATGTAACTCAAGAAAAACTGAAGAAACCTTTCCAAATTCCAATGTGTAACATTAACATAACCAAATACTATAATCAATCAGACCATAAGCAATTTCAGTCTCACAAGCAAAAGACTAGACTATAAGTGTTAAATGAACACACCATCATTTATTCATGTTGATACTGAATCACTGAACATTGAATTAGAAGAGCTTTTTGAAAAAATTAAGCAGTATTTTGCCCTTGGTTATGTAAACAAAAGGATCTTGTAATATATGTAACTCGAGCTATACTGTTTTACTAAACTGAAGAAACCTTTCCAATGTGTGACATTAACATAACCAATGGTATAATCAATACAGACCATAAGCAATTTATGACTAAAATGCAAAAGATGACTATGAACAAGTTTCTGGAAATAGTATATCTCATTATTCATCAGGATTTTTTTTACAACAAAGGCAAATCGACAAATTTACGAAGTAAAACAGAACAATCGCTTTGTGTATAAAACGATGTAGATAGAATTCCTCGCTATATCTATCCAGAAAAACTCACACTCACACTATGGCCCAAATTCCAGATTCTACAAATCACTATATATCCCTCTGGGATGAAGATGAAGTAAACAACAGACCGATTTTAATCATATTTTTCTTTCCATGAATATACAAGAAAGAACACCCAAGAAAGCCCCAAGACGACATCACCAACCACCTGTCTCAGCCAGTCGTGACCAAGCTCAATGAGTTTTCTCTCAAAGTAAATTCTCCAAATTGCCATAGCAATGTGTAGAACCACGCACCCTTTCGCGAAAAAGGCCTGAAATTTCAAGTCCTTAACGAACGCCACCATAAATAAAAGCAACCCAATCGCAAACATAAGCAAACCTGAAAAGGAATCCGAGATCTGGACCAACAGTTGGTCTTTAGGTGTCGATCCGATAAGCTTGCTTGCTATTTCATCCCCATGGGTAAATTTATATGCCTCTTTGGTGTAAAACATCATTAAAGCTCCACATGTTATAGCAACTAAAGAGTGGAGCATACATAAAATGAAAAACACAAAAGATCCCATTTTTTTACCAAAACCCTAATCCCCAATTCAACTTATATAGTGATATTCAATTCAAATTGATGATCTAAACAAAACCCATCACTAAAAACTCATTTTTTATGGAGCTGGAAAAGAGAGCTGAACAAAAGCAGTAAAATAAAAATATTAAATTTGATTCCACTTTCTACATAATATAAGCTTCTTGAGACAAATAAGAATTAAAAATTCAACTTTACTTTTTTTCCACAGAGTCACTGCTTAAAAAATTATGAAAATGAACAAAAGTTATAGTTACCACTAGAGAGAGAAAAAAAAAGGATGAGAGATAGAGATAGAGATAGAGAGAGAGATACAAAAACCTGTTAAATGAAAGCTCAAAAGGGTTTATACAGAGTAAGCGTTTTGGGAGTAGTATTTTTTTATCTTTCGATATTTTTTACTTTTAATAATTTTATTTAAGACACTACTTGTAATACAAATATATTTAAGTACTGATTCAACAGAATACCATGACTTCCTGTTTTATTGAATTTTGATGAGCAATTATAAAGATAGTGTAATGCTAATTTCTTGGAAAATGCTTCTAGATGAATGCTTATGTGGAACACACTATAAAAAAAATACCTAAATAGCGATAGAATTAATGACGGTATTTTTTGTTACGAGCTTATTAACGGCGGTTTTTATGACGGATTTGTGACAGTTTAGTCAATTTGCGACAGATTTGTGACAATTTTTTAAATTAGCGACAGGCTTGTAACAACTTTTAACTTTTACTAAATCAAACATTATTTTATAGTGACACTTGAAAGGACCAAAAAAGTTATGTCGCATTTTGCCCTTAGGCTTAATTTTAGCTGGCTTAAAATGTGATTCCAGAATTTAGGACGCTCTAATACAATTATAGTATATTTAAGTATTTGATGAAACAGAATACCATGAATTCCTATAACTTTGAGCAGGTAAGTTAGGAGTCCATGATCATTATACATATATATATATATATATATATATACATCTTTATATACATCATTTTTAAAAAAAATCTCTATATACATAATTTTAAAAAAAATCTCTATATACATCAATATATTTCATCTATCGATTTGTTTATTTATTTATTTTAAAAGCTCTATATGTTTTTTTTTATTAGTTGAGTTTTAAATTAACGATTGAATTAGATCCAATGTATATAAAGAGTTCGAGTAAAGCCGGTGATTCTGAGATAACTATCTCACTTCCTAATTTTGATGGGCAATTTTAAAGATGGTGTAAATACTAATTTTTTGGAAAATGCTTTTAGATGAATATACCGTGTGGACCGGTGGCATCTTTGTGTCAGCATTCGTTTGGTTAGCGGATTGACACTTCGAAGAAATGTTTGTGGACACCGTTGGCTAATGTTTGGTGTGTATGAGCGTCAATGAATTAAAGTTTGATACGGTTCAAGCTTTGGGCAGGTTTGAAGCAAGGAAACACGTTCGATATGGTTCGAACGGACCACTGGTTTTGAGTCACGAGAACGGTCTGTTTTGGTTACATTGCGTGTTGATTACGAGAATCAAAATGGACTGAGCATTGGACATGTTGTAACTGCTGTAAAGTCACTTTAGAAGTGCTAGACACCTTCGGAAAAGGGCGGGAACGGTTACTAGAGTTGCTGCTGCAGTTTTTTCACTATTTTGTAACCGTTAAGGCAGTTTTTGACCCTTATTTTATGCTTGTAACTGTCATGTACGAAATTATAAGTAAATGGGCAGATTGTATTTTGTTGATGGAGCCAATTTTAGGAGAAAAAATTCTGTAAACGAGTCCTTGTAATTATTAACGGAATTATAATTTAAAGGTTGACCAATTGGTTGTAATTTCGTGTTCGTTTACTTATGTTTACTTGTTTATATTCCTGCATTTTCTGTCACAGAAAACAACCCATTTTGGGTTTGAAACGGGCTACGTTTGAGAGCGATACACGAGTGTTGTGAGTGAAACACGAGTGTGTACGCGAGTGTTGGTTTGGCTGAGCGAGTCGGGCAGCGATTAAGTCCCGGTTCGTGCCATCACGAGGGCTGATTTCTGGAGCGAAAAACAAACCCGTGACACCAAACATAATGAATTAAATGATATGCAAGCAAATTTACATACTTTTTCAAAATTATACAATACTTTCTTGAATAAAATACGGTATAACATAAATAGCATTGTGACCGAGAAAGTTGGAATATTTTTTCAAAATTATACAATTTTTCGGTAACAACGGGAGATAAATTATTGTGTTTTCAAAGACTCGTTCAATACACTCCACAGGCGCCATGACTCGAAAAATGTAAGGTACCAAAGATATTAGAGTATTTGATCTAATCAGTAAAACAAAAATAACTTTACAGTATTAGCAACATTGATTTATGTACTGGAAATTAGCAAGTTGACGAGTGCACTAAAATCTATATAATTAGCCGTTTGCTTTTAGGGGCAATTAATAAAAACATACCCTACCTCTATTATATTACAAAAAACATACCTTCAAAACTTTAACTTACAAAAAACATACCTATATATACTTATTATTTCTCTAATTCTAATCAAACCATAATCTAACCTTTCTCTCTCTAACCGCAACTCTCTCTCTCTAATCGTACATCTCTCTCTAACACACGATAATCACACATCTTTTTAACACATGCTAATCACTCATCTATCTCTCTCAAAATGACTAAAAACTCACAAAATATTCATATACTAATTTTAAAATGTCATACCCTAATTTTAAAATGTCATACCCTAAATGTTCTGAATCACAATCAAATATCTAAAAAAGAGTTCATACCCTAATTTTAAAACTTCATACCCTGATTTCAAAACTTCATACCCTAATTTCAAAACTTCATACCCTCATTTTAAAACTTCATACCCTAATTTCAAAACTTCATACCCTCATTTCAAAACTTCATACCCTAATTTCAAAACTTCATACCCTAATTTTAAAACTCCATACTCTACATATAAATTTCTCTCAATACTATACATATAAATTCTCCTCCTTCAACTTTAAACTCACAAGTTTTACAATAGTCTCAAAGCTCAATAAACAGAAAACAATATCACCAATTTCATTTATTTTTCATATATTACGGGATAGAAAACAATCTCACCAATTTCATATATTTTTCATATATAGTTAGTGACGAGTTTTCGTGGTGGAGGAGGGGAGAGAGATAGAGTGAGATATAAAATAAAAATATAAACAACAATGGAGGAGACAGAGACTAAGATGAGAGAGATGTAGAGAAAAATTGGTGAGAGAGAGAAGAATGGAGGAGAGAGATAATAAGGGAGGAGAGAGAGAGTAAATGAGAGATAGAGAAAGAAGAGAATAAACATCATTAAAATTGTTTGGTATGTTTTTGATAGTTAAACTTGTAAGGGTATGTTTTTTGTAATTTAGTTTCAAAAGTAGTATGTTTTGTTAATTTATCCTTGCTTTTATTGTAACGAGATTGCTTCCCACTCAACCACTCATCTCGTGCTAATTTCTATTTTTCACTTGGGTCCACATTTGCCCTTTATAAATACACACTACAGTACCAAATACCAAAACTTCAACGTCGACATACATGCATCATAATAATGAGCCATAAGGTTTTGGATATTTTTTCCAAATTATTTGACTGTAAGCCTAGTTGTTGTATTGGATAATGCATGTTTTACATGTCCTTTTCAGAAAAAAGGAAATCAAACAGAATATCATGTACACCCCCATTACAATTTGTAGTTTTCTATAGCTCTCTACTACATGTCAAAAAAGAGATGGAATCGATAGTTGCAATACACCTACCGACATATGCATAACAAAAACAACTTGAATTTTAATCCTTAGAACGTCTCATTCACAAAATTTTATACAAGTAGAGAACAAAGAAACAATAAATTAATATGAAGCACCTAGAAATGCATGTCCATTGAAAAACACAACTAAATTCTACAATACGTGCTAATTGCTTCCTGAGAACATAGCAACATAAACAAAAAATACTTTGAACCTGTGGTATTTACATAGAAATTAATGGATATCGACAGTTCTCAAACAAGTTAATGGGACAATTTCTTAGTCATTTAGTCCTTTACTCCGTAATGCTCTACACATTGCAAAATTTTCCTGCGTGTGATGAATTCGGAAAATAAAAAATTACAAAAGAAAGAAGGATAAAGAACTTTTCACCAGAATAAGAAACTCAAACTGCAATGGCGTCTCTACTACCGACAACAACTTTACGATGGCGCCTTGAACCGGACTTTCTATCTCTTCCACGTCTACCAGAATTTTTCTTTACTGAACTTCTTCCAGTTGGACGTTCTCTAACTGAAACTGGAGGAGGATGAAGCTTACTTATAGCTATTGTTTTCAATCGCTTAATTACATCTCTGTGGTATTCCTGCAAGTTATGTTCCCAACTTCAGTATAATATATACACGCGTTATGCAAAAAGATATCTGCTCACAATACTGAAGTGTGCAAAACTAAATTTTGATGAGTAAAGACATCTTCGTACATTGCTTTTTTCAGGCAAGCCCTTCCATGCTTCACCCAAAAATAGAACACATAAAGCAGCTCAGTTTCCATTTCTTAAAGCTCTTTCGATGATTATTTAAGCTGATAAGGTAAACAAGGAAAATGACTTTGTTCGGCCTTCCGTCTTGTATTTATCTAAATTTTGCTTTTCTCTTTAAATTTAGCACGTCAATACTTCATCCACGGACATCATACTAAGTTCTAATGTTCTAATACGCAACTGCTTTCAAATCAGTCATGAATAACTAACTCAACAGCTAGCACCGACTCGACAATTGCATATGTTGTACAGGGAATTGATTTCATAGATGCTCGAAGTTCAAACCAATTCCATAGACCATAATTAAATAAACTTGTAATGAGATAGTTCCAGTGCAAGTACAATTTGTTTAAAAAAAATCAGGACTGAGATCTACAAGCTGAGTAACAAAACCAACATGACCAGGTGAGGAAGTTTGTTCTGAAAATTAAGAAAAAGTTTGTGATGCATATATCTTCTTACCTGTATCACGAAATTACGCCTTTCACAATCCAGAAACATGTTGACCCCCCAGCCAGTGTTGGACGATAATTTATCCCTTACGGTTGAAAAGCTCAACTGATCTCTAGAAGTGAAACGATCAACTTCATTGTACCATAGGCAAGTGAAAAGATTTGTTATGGGAATGTGTTCCTTTATGATCACACAACCTTCGGGGACATCTGCCAAAAGACAGAAAATAAACATGAAGCTTAAATTGAATATTAAAAGAAAAAAGAGAAACCTGACACCACAATTTGTGTGCCTACCACTAGTTATAGGAAGCTTAGCCTCAGAATACGGTGTTACGCCCTCTGCTTTATAGAAATCAACCTGGTAATTAATAGAAGCATTGCTATATTTCCCAGCAGCCTTGTTAGCTTCAGCTTCCTCAAACACGTCAAAGCGGCTGTAGTGTCTAGAAATAGCAAAAGTTGCATTTTCACGCCACAAGAACCTGAAATACAATATCTGATATTAAAAAACTATCTTGATGATGCCAGCCCTTTCTATAGACAGAGGTAAGAGTTTCACTGAATGAGAGTAATACTTAGACATTAAATTTGGTTCGTACTTTCTCTAACAACACAAGCATACCTCTCCAAGATAAATAAAATTTTGGCTGAATATATCTCGTAAATTGAGGTAAGTGTAAAAAGCCATTTATATGCAACCACCTGTTTTTAAGAATCACTTGTCTATAACTTCATTTTCAACTTTCCACGCAGATAATGCAGGGCTTACCTTTCCAGTATTTGATACGGATCCGCAACAAGCCGAAGCTTTCCATCAATCCATATGGAGTATCTGACATTAGGAAAAAGTCTGTGTAATAGTAGTTTTGGGACCTGCAACAAGACTCTCTTTGGTCATATAGAAATACAAGAAATAAAAAATACATACACATACACATTGAACGTTCTTTCAACTACAAAGAAATGAGCGGGATTTGTACGAGTCACGCTCTAATAACTTCCTATTTTCATTTTCATTAATAATAGTGTTCATGAAACAAGAGTTGAATCACGACAATGATAAGAAGTTGTAAGAAACAAACTTACTTACCAGTGTCACGAACTACCTTAAAAATACTATTAAAGTATGGCCAGCCCAAGGGTGACAATTGAACAATCTAATAACTGAAATAACTAGCCTAAGCAATACTATTATACAAGCTCCAGGAAACAATTCCACATAAAAAAATTATATGACCACATTGACCAGGACATATATCATGACAACCCTATGCAACATACAATAAACAAAGGCAGCAGAACCATATATTAGCATCAAACTAGTCACTCACTAATGCCTGGATTCGTATTCTATGTATACAAATGATATGGTTTCTACAATATGAAATATATCCGTAATACATATAAAGGCAAAAGTGGCTCCAAAGAATGGCATTGTGCATTGTCAGATAGCTTTCTTTTTGGCAATCTTCTAATGGTGCCACAGATTCATGTCCCTCATTTCTTTTACACAGACGATAAAATATCCATTAAAGACGAAGTAATCCCAATTTTCACCATAAAACATTATAAAATCTGGCAAGTGCCAATCACTTTAAGCATGTTATGAGGCCTGCATAAAAGATAAAAAGAGTAATATATATGAAAATAAAAGGGGAACGGACCTTTCCATTCCGTCTCGGATCAGTGTAGGGGATGTTGTGGACAACAATTATTCTCCACAATCCAATTCTCTTGCTACTGTCCAAGCCACTAGAATTCTTCATGTAACTTTCAGTTTCCTCATCAACAAACATATAGAAGGGCATATTTTCCCTTGCAATTTCGCTAACATTCTCAGGCTGTTGTATCATGTCATAGTTTCCTAGAATCGTTAATCAATCATGAGACAGACTGTCCATGTTTGTACAAAGAAAGGAACGAAACAACATTTACTAATTAAGAGGCATTGGATTAAAAAAAAGTTTTAAGGCACTATTAAAGCTCAATGGTAAAAAAGTATATAAAAGATAACTTTTCTCATTTTCTCTTGATTAACTTTTATAGATTGAAAAGGATGTTTACAGCTAGTACCAAATATGGCTGATGCAACAATGACGTCATGGTACTGCTGTAATTCTCTCAGATCAGCTTCATCAATATCAAACCCAGTCAGGTGACCTGGTCTGCATCCTTTAATAAATCTGGTAAAAATGGATTAAATGCATATTTAAAATAAAATATAATGCTATCAAGCTATTATTTAAGTCTACTAAGTAAACAACGGTTTACAACAAATTTTAAAAATTTACCCGCAGTGTACTGTCATTTTTTCTTTGACATTAAAAGAATCATTTCTCTGCTTTAAAGTAGGGAAACCGCCAAACTCAGAGCCTCCATGTGGTTCAATTTGCTGTGGATTTTCCTCATGAAAATAAGTTAATTGTTTAAGCACGGGAGATATTGATGGGTAACTTGGCATCCTAGCTATGGCCTGTTCAGCAGGAAGGTAGCATACTGGACAAGCTGCAAAGATTACAAAATACAGCAATGTTAAATAGCATAAGATACATGATAATTTACACATAGATTAGCACAAATTTCTGTCACGCCTCACTTTCTCAAGCGTGTTTTTGCATTTCAATATGTTAAAAAACAATTTACTGTTTACAGAACATAGGCAGTATCTAATGAACCAGTACATATTATATGGGATGTCTTATACATCCACCGTCAACATTTTCAGCCCAGGCCTTATTTGGTTACAGTTTTTAAGCTCCTCTTTTTTGCTTTTCTGGACTGCATTTGGTTGAGCCGCTTGAAAGCTGAGCTTTTTTATGTTCTTTTCTTTTCCAAAAATTTAGAAGCTTTAAGCTGGAAGAACCCAAATCTTCTCAAAACCTAAGAAAATCCAGCATATTTGCTTAAGAGGTGCAACCAAACAACCCCTCACATTGCAACTTAGCATTTTCAGGCTAGAAATTAAATAGAGAGAAACAAAACCTAACTAGGTCAAGATGGTAGAATACTAGTATGTGTTTGCGAAGAGAAAAATAAAATCTGCAAGATCATAATGAGCGATTGAAATTAACCTAACAAATATTAACAGAGGTCTCAAAGAGAAAGAGCAAACTTACGGCGTGGCCCAATTCCTCTTCTATGACCAGGAGGAGGAGGGGGAAACACAAAATGTTTGCACGGATGGTCAGAAAGAGAAGCGGATCCTTTAATCGCAACACCTGCTAAAGAAAGCGGTTGCGGTTGAGGCTGGATCTTGTTTTCTTCACAAACTGTAACGGTATTCACCTTTCTCCCCATGTAATTATTCAACATTTGATGTCTCGCAGCAATGTCAAACCTATCCATTCCAGATGCATCTTCTATTAAAGGAAAGGGGGAAATTAAAATAAGAAGTTGTTAACAAAGGTAGTCAGAGCAACAAAACGGGGTAAGATTTACCGCACGTAAATTATCGTTATGCCCTTGACTAAAAATAGCCTGAATAAGCATAAGAGGAAAAAACTCTATTTCAATTTTCAACCAGACGTAGGTTTTTATTATTCATTGTCATTATTTAAAAATTATTAGTTACATGCACTGTTCTCTAACCAACACGAGCCTCGGAAAGTGGCTGATTTAAAACTTGTCAATTCAATGTAACTTTCAAATTTTGGGTGTTAGATGCATAAATGCGCCTGTTGATTCTCTAATAGTCCTAAGATCTTAACAAACTACGAATACACCCAAAACAAACAATAAGTTCTTCTATTCTCTCATGAGACTTTGGGTAACATGAGCATGAAAGAGGCAAACATAAGAACAAAAAAGGTTAACCAACTTACCAACATACAAAAAATAGTGCATAATACCAACTAAATAAACTAAGTTATTGACACTTGAACGGCGTGTCCAATGTCCAAAACAAATCTTAATTTGCATCATCAATTATCTTGACACTTAATTTAATACTCCCTCCGTTCCTAAATAAGTGTCCACTATTCCTTATTGGCTTGTCCCTAAATAAGTGTCCGCTTTCTCAATTTGGTAATTATGAAGTATCAAATTTACTCTTTTACCCTTTATATAGTCTAAAAAAAAAAGAACATTTAAGAAAATAAACATAAAAACTTGGTACACTTACCATTTATGGCTATAATAACAACAATTTTTAGGAAAAAAGTTACCCCCATTAACTTTAATTATACTATTTATAAGGGCATTATTGGTACTTTATGTTTTAAAATTTGATACTTTTAAAAAGCAGCAAATTATAAGGGGGCACTTAAAAAGGGAAGGAGGGAGTAGAAATTATTCCAACACTATACAACAACTGCTCTAAAAGAGACAATCCTAACAAACAAGCTCAAGGTCTAAAAATTATTAGTTAATGTCACTGTTCTCTAACCAACACGAGCTTAAAAAAATAGCTGATTTAAAACTTGTCAATGCAATGTAGCTTTCACGTTTGGGGGGGTTAAATGCCTAAGTGTGCTTTTTGATTCTCAAATAGTCCTAAGATCTTAGCACAGCATATAAAACATAATTAAAATATGCAGATATAACAGAGAAACGAACCCTTGTTCACGGCAATGAATCCAGTCAAAAATATCAAAACACCAAAAATGACCAAAACCAGCATCCCAACTTTTCTCCTTCCCAATATTCTGAAAACAAAAGGGAGAACGATCCTTTCTTTCTCTCGAATGCCGGAGAGAGAAACCCTCGAAGGCTTACGAAGACTAAACGAATTCTGAGTCTGCAACACGATATTACTCTGAGGTGGCGGCTGCTGTAGGGATCCGCAACTCGCCGTTCGGATCCCCAACGACGCTCCACTCATCGTCTCTCTCTCCCCTTAGCGTGCCACGTCATCTCTTATCCCCCAAACTTGCCTTCATTCAACAAATGATTTACAGCAGCGTATATATTACAAACTCAAATAGATTTTAAGTCCCAGTATTCAAGCTCGGAGTATACAAAGCACTACATTTACCATAAACAGTGCTTATATTCTCGTAAATCACCTTATATTTACTAATTCGTGTACAGAACCCTCAAACTATGAGCTATGAGTACCTGCAAATAGAAATCTAATTCAGAACTTAATCATCTTATCATGTACAAATCGACATTGAATGAAAAGACAATTTAATAAATATGCAACAGTGTAATTCTTTTACAAACTCGAATAGTTTAATAGTCCCGCTATTCGACCTCAGGATACACATATTTAAGCACTACATATATATATAAGCACTACATTACCAAAAAAAAGGTTCTTATATTCACGAATCACGGTAAATAGTCTCGAATATACTAATTCGTATACAAAACACTTGAACTATATGAGCTGTAAGTACCTACAAATAAAAATTTAATTCTGAACTACTGAATAAAATACAAATTAGAATCAAATATCGCATACATCTAGTAACATTATGCAGATCAATCCGATAAATGTATAAAACATTAGATCAACAAGTAAACTCGCAACAGTGTAATTTACATACTTAAATAGCTTATATAAATCCAGTATTCAAGATCAGAATAAATATTTAAGCATTACATTCACCAAAAACAGTGCTTATAATCCAATTCAACAGCTCTAAAAAATATAAAAATAAAAATAAATAATATAACCAAATAACGGATAAATCAAGTAATTCATTAATTTGTCTTCATCAACAAATAAACCTGTAACGGCTTATTTTACACAATGAATAGCTTATAAGTCCCGGTATTCGAGCTCGGAATATATATTTATATAATTATCTGTATATATATTATATGTGTATGTACATATATATAAACACTACATTTACCAAAAACATAGCTTAAAGTAACGTAAATCGTCTAATTTATACTAATTCTTATACAGAGCCCTCTAAATATGAGCTATACGTACAAAAATTACCTGTAAAATCCAATTCAGCAATAATAACTAGAAAAGATATAGAATAAATTAACACTAATAGAATCAAATAACGGACAAAATAAGTAACATTGTGCAAATCGATCGAAATAAATGTAGAATACGAGTATAATCAACATCAAATGAAAAGAAAACTAATCGATTAATGTACCTGGATGAGAATCGTCGCTTTGACTTATAAATCTAGGTTTTTAGAGAGAGAAAGAGATATATCGTACAATATATGTATTATTATATATGCAGTTATCTTGTTCTGGGCGTGATGAGAGCGCCAATTTCTTTTCTTATAAGTAATTTGATTGAAATTTGATCTTATCTATCAAATAATATTAAGATATTAATATAATGGAGTAATAAAAAATGAAGAATTAGTTTCCCAATTTTTAGGTTCCTAATTCAAATCCCAAAGGGGATGTTTGGAGGAGGCATATAGTTGGGTGAGGCTGTTTTCTTTGTTTTTATTTTTGTTGTTATTTTCTTTTTCTTTTTTTTAATGTTTTTGGTACATTTTGAGTTGAGTTTTTTTTAAGTCCATGCCCAAATTAAGGGATGGCTTAATAGGGTGTATTTTATTAGAAAATTTGTTTTTCTTCTCGCCGTGAAATATTAAGCGACTCGCACTTTTTTTTACTCTATTTCATAACGAGCAAAAACAACTCTGGCATTTGTATTGAAATGTATTTGAATGTATTAAACAATTGGAGAACATGGTATCCAAATGTTTAGAATATGATGGGACCTAAATAATAGACAAAGTCTTAAATTGTTTCTAATTAGAGATGTATAAAAAAAGGTGTAAGCATCCAAATTTGAGAATGTTTCAATGGAAGTTGTTTTTCTCATTTTTTTAAAATCAAAATTGGAAAATATTTTTCCGAATACGAACACCCATAAAAGCTTTATTGTCAAAAAATACGTCCTTCCCCACTTTTTTTTAAGATGGAATGTATTCGAGTAAGATAAAAAAATTAAATTAATTGGTTAAAAAGAAATTTGATGAAATGAGACATCAATATAAAATATATTTAGTTTTATCAATATTGTTAACATATCTCCATTGTCGTCCAGCGGTTAGGATATCTGGCTTTCACCCAGGAGACCCGGGTTCGATTCCCGGCAATGGAATTTTTTTTTTTATTTTGAACTTTTGAAGCTTTTGTGCCAAATGCTTTACAAATTACTCTTAAGTTATTGTGAATATCTTTTGTTTCGGAAACTTTGACAATTAAATTTAGCATTTTATTTATTTAAACCGTATAATATAATATTTTAACTAGTGAAGGTTTCGTTAAAATTTCTCTCTTCTTTCCATGCCTCGTCAAACCAAATGTTGTTCACGGCCCTATCTTCGAAAACAAGACATTGTTACCCATACAATTAAAGAGGGTTGCAAATGAGTTGATTTGACTTAAAGCATGTCTGGTTTGCTCGGGCTTTTCCAGCCTCGACTTGTCATTTGATATTATGAGTACGGAAATCATGTTTCGACTCAACGTGTTAGAAACTCGAGAAGCTCTAACGAGCTATCCAATCGCCCAAGTCTACAAAGCTTATTTCGATTCATGAAAATCAATCTTGTTGAGATAAAGTAATTAACTAAAATAGTAATTTTCACACTTTAACTCTTCCCCGTTATCTATGTTTTATTCTGACACCTTTAAAGTTTTAATTTAAATTGATGTACTGTATCATGAAATGAGAAGAGTGATTGTTAATTAGGTGAAATTGTATTTAACTATTCATAGATTACGTTACATAAATAATGTATACCTTTAGCCACTCGAATATAGTTTTTAACTAGGCCATGGCAAGTTTGTCCAAACTCGACTCATTTGTAAAAACACAAATAAAATAGTCTTTAAGGAGCCGCACACGACTTTATTTATGAACAACTTGATTCATTTTGTACCTCTGTCTCAAGACGTACTCAATTTACACAATCGACGTATGTTGTACTTGTTTTCTCAATAAAATATTCTACACTTCAGAACTGATAAAAATCGAATTAGCCAAGAAGTTGACTGAGTAAAAAAATGGTTAGTTTCTTTTCGAGTATGATTTCCCCCTTATATACGTAAGAGGGTGGATTAATTAACCTCAATTAATCTTAAAAAACGCGTAAACCGTAGATTAAATCTACGGTTTACAGTGATTAACTGTAAACCGTAGATTAAAATCTACGGTTTGTGTGTTTTGACAGATTTTTTGAAATTAAAAATAAAAATAAAAATTCTAATAATTAAAATTAAAATACTGAATATTTTTTTCAAATTAAACATGATTTTTTTAATAAAAAAACTAAATGCCTTATTTTTAAAATTTTACATAAAATAAATTACCAATATTCTAACAATCTCTCAAAATAAACACAAAATTTACACAAATTTACACAAATAAAGTTGATTTGATAAATTTTATGTTTGATATTTATTGTATAAGTTCAAAATTTTACATGTTATATTTTTGTCAAGTGTATAAGTTGATATTTATTGAATCATTAACTAAATCGTCATTTTTTGTGAAGTACCTTTGGTTTGTTTTTAACACTTGTATAACGCAATATGAAACATTAACTAAGTCGTCAATTTGGTGTTAATCATCAATTTTGTTGAATGAAACAATCATAAATTATATAAATTTCATAAAAAAAATTAACTCAATATGCAAACATGAATATCAACTTATAAATTTCATAAAACAAATTTATTAAACAAAATTTACAACAAAATTTACAACAAAATTTCATAGAACTAAATTTCAGAAAACAAATTTATTAAACATTTGTTTACATCATATAAATTTACAACAACTTGGAAAAAATAGTAATTTACATAAAATTAAAAATAAAAAACTGATTATGGAATTAGGTCTATAGCTTCATCTTCATTTGCTTTTTTCTTTCCCGATTTCTTTTCCAGCGCCATATATAACTTGAAATTAGGTCGAAAAAGTTCCTTCCATGGCGCAGCTGTCTCAGTGCGTGTTTGTTCCCACCGTGCTATAATTCCTGGCATTGGGAATATCCCTTCTTCTTTAGGAATAACCTGAGCATAGTGACAACTGTTGACGAACACCATTACAGTCGGGATGTAATGTGTCGTTCCCCGAGGCGGACCAGTATAAAGAGGTAAAAAAGTACTGTTCCACACGTTTACCTCTCCATTTTGATTTTCCCATAAGGACAACAATACAATTGGCATATTGTAATGAGAAGCAATTAAAAAACCATAGGACGGAAATCTCATCCATTTGTCAGAAGGTGCGGGATTTGTAGCATGATAAAAATTTAAACTTGATAAAATGTAATCATACCGGTAAGCTTCAAAGTCAATATTCTCAAACAGCTCATAATAAACACCTTTCATTTGCTGCAGCTCTTGAAACAATTCACATCTTACCGCGTACCAATCATCTTCCCCATTCTGTTTACCCGTCGCATTTGCAAGTACCCGGAACCCACAGTTACCATCCCCACGCACATCATAAACCGTTTCGATGTAACTATGTAACATGACCCATATTTGGTCACTGTACAGGAAGGTTGGCCTATTGGGGGTTGGTTTAGGGTTCTGGTTTCGCGGCCTCCTAGTTGAGTTTACCCTTACCTCCGGTGTTTCATCCGCCTTGCCTTTGCCCTTGTCCCTACTAGCACCAGCTCTCTCTTC
This sequence comes from Primula vulgaris, assembly GCA_963920805.1. Classification (NCBI taxonomy): domain Eukaryota; kingdom Viridiplantae; phylum Streptophyta; class Magnoliopsida; order Ericales; family Primulaceae; genus Primula; species Primula vulgaris. The sequence continues at coordinate 30,829,508 of OY987218.1, forward strand.
CTCCACATACTCCCATCCCGACTTATCCCTCTTACTAGATTTGTCGCCTTTTCTAGGTCTCCCCCTATTTACTCTCACTTCGGGGTCACTGATGGATGTTCTGGCTGGTACGGTTATCTCTCGGAGTTGTGTTTTCATACGCCGTTTTTCAACATTCGTTTTGCTAGCATAAACACTTTTAAACTCTTCTAGATCACCCTCGACCCCATAATCATCGGTGTTCCCATTATCATCAATTACGTCTAATTTTTTCCAGAATGGATGAATATATTCTAGAGGAAGAGGCTTCCCGAATAAAATATGTTCACTCATAATATGATGACAAGGTAAACCGTGAGACAATTTGAAACCGCAAGAACAATTCTCATCAGCCTGGCCACTACATTTTTTGTGTTCTTGAAATAATAAATCAAAGGCATAGCGTGTGATATACGACCTAAGATTTATAAATAGAGGTGTTCGTTCAGAATGTGGAAAATAAGACTTGCATTTATCCAATTTCATCTTAATATCCTCAAACTGTTTTTCTAGAATTCTATTCACCTCTACCCAAACAGTTTCAAGCGTGCCAGTATTTGTGGAAAGGGATCTTTTCAGCTTAGCATGTTGTTGTTCGGCTCGATTGCTAGTTCTGTTACCTAGATGTGTTGTGTGGTTGGTATAGCATGCAACAAACTTTTCAGCATAATCATTTAAAAGCTTGTCTACATACTTAATCACAGCAGGGTACGATTTGTAAGAGGAATTGAAATAAGTTCGGTTATGATTGTACTCCTCTATCGACTCAGAATCAACCAATAAACCCCAATCATCTAGAAACGTTTGCCACTCCTCATCAGGGATTTTTTTACGATAGTTTTTCAAAACATTTTTTGCAATATGAAAAGTGCACAAAATATGATGAGAATCGGGAAAAACAACGGATAAAGCATTTGATAAGGCCATTTCCCTGTCGGTTACAAACACCCTAGGTAGTGTACACCCCTCCAATGTAACTTTAAATTTTTCCAATGCCCATATATAACTTTCCTTTGTCTCGTCACTCATGAAAACAAAACATAAACAATATGTTTGGTTCGTTGATGTCATTCCTACGACTTCTAGAAATGACATATTAGAACGGTTTGTCCTATATGTACAATCCATTAACAAGACATCAGGAAAAGCTTTGAACATCCTTATAGAATCGGGGTGTGCAAAAAATAAGTTCTCAAGGGAATGGGTTGATGGGTTCATATTATAGTAGAATGTGTAGCGATGGCTATCCAACAAATTAAACAGTTCCTGTATCGGGTTTCTACCATCTCGTTCTTTAAATTTCAGTCCGGCCAAAAAATTATGTATCGTTTTAGTGTTTGATACATTGTCAGGATTTCGATTTTTAATGGCCTCTAATATTGCACCAACTTTAAAACTACTTTGCCTTAAAGTTTTAACAATTTGTTTTTCATCTTGGGTTAAACGAGCACGTCGTGCTTGCCCTTGGAGGTAAGTTGGAGGTGGGTGGTTATGTTGTTCATTTTCTACGTGACACATCCATTCACCATTAACTACCTAACATTTAATGAAAAATGGACAATCTTTTTTCTTTGTACCTGATTTGACGGAAGTTGGTTTCTTTTTTTCGTATACCCCCGATTTATCACACACAATATCAACATACGGTGTTCTGCTCCCATCACCCCCTCCAGACCTACGAATCGTAAGGATGAAACCCCAATTCCCAGCCACATCAGCAAGATCAGAAAGCATTTCATCCCTTATTTCCCAAGTCAATTCATCAACTTCAAAGTGCTCTGAATAATCAGTTAGCTCATCGTTTGAGCCACTGGATGAATTCGCATTGTTGTTATTCCATTGGTTGTTGTTATAACCATAGTTGTAATTCATTTTGGAAAAGTGTTTGTTTGTATATTTTATTGGGGAGAAATGAGGATTTTTTTAGAGATTTTGAAATGTGTTTGTGTTTGATTTTATGGTTTGTTAGAATTGGCAAAATTGAGTCATATTTATAGTGTAAGTTTACACTACAAACCGTAGATTACTTTTACGGTTTGTAGTGAATTTTTGGTGTAGTCATTTCCAAACTTTAATAATGCATTGAGTAGTCATTTTCGGATAGGGTTGTCAAATCATAATAATTCAAAAGTGATAAGGTGTTGTCGGAATTATTTTGATAGATATGGTATCCAATGTCATTTACACTACAAACCGTATATTACTTTTACGGTTTGTAGTGTTTTTTTTGGTGTAGTTATTTTCAAACTTTAATAATGCATTGAATAGTCATTTTCGGATAGGGTTGTCAAGTCATAATAATTCAAAACTGATAAGGTGTTGTCGTAATTATTTTGATAGATATGGTATCCAATGTCATTTACACTACAAACCGTAGATTATTTTTACGGTTTGTAGTTTTTTTTTTTTTTTTTTTACGTTATTAACGGTGATTCGGTGCAAAAAGTACATTCGTAAAGTGGTGCTGCTTAAATCAGGGTTACAAACCGTACATTACTTTTACGGTTTGCACAGAATACATGCAAACCGTACATTTAATGTACGGTTTGTATGAAATCTGTACAAACCGTACATTAAATGTACGGTTTGTATGTAAACTTCAGAATATTTAGGGTTTTTTTAGGGTTTAGGGTTTAGGGTTTAGGGTTTAGGGTTTGTAATTTAGGGTTTAGGGTTTAGGGTTTACGGTTTGTAAAAACTCAATATTGGTCCTATCAATTAAAATACAGAATATTTTTTACAAACATACAAATCAAACATACGAAGCAAATTAAACTTACGAAATTATAACGTACAAATCAAACATAGAAATCAAATTAAACGTACGAATTTGTAATATTCCAACCCTAGCTAAGAATAAAACTGACAAATCAAACATAGAAATCAAATACAAAAACAGTGCATTTATTTTTTTTTGTAACGACTAAATGTTTTAAAGTTGGACATAGGGAGCATCTTTCCCGCCGATGTTAATCTATCCGATGACGGCTCAGCAGACTCTTCGATTTCGTTTAGCTCTGTACGGCGTCTTTGTCGCTGCTGCGATTCTGGATGCGGCGCACGCTCGTGGGATGTAATTGTCAACCCCCGACTCCAACTGTCGGTGGACTGATGACTAGGATGATGCTCGTACGAACCAAATGATTGTCTATGATGATCGAACGGAACATCGGTCTGAACGTAGTCCGACCCAGCAAAAGAAGAACGACGACGATGACCGCTTGAACTCGGACCCGGACCCTGATCTGTAGTCGGGTGTCGACCTCCAGTCGATCTTCTACCCCCGCTACTAGATTCGCCTCTTTCTTCGGGACGCCGACAACTTGAAGCCCTAGTGTAAGTTCGTGGGTCATAACGTAGGTCGTCATCACCATCGTCGTCGTCGTCATCCCCCTCCGACTGTTCATCAGCTGACCCATACGGATTCATACCCATTTGAGCGAACTCCGCACGTAGTAAGTCCACGTCCGTTTTAGATTTCAGCCGTTTGAACGATTTGAAACTGCGGCGCAACATCGCTTTCTGAAAAAAAAAACAATACAAAACGATTTATTAGTATTGAAATATACAGAAAAAGAAGTAACGATTTATTAGTAAAAAACGATTTAGTAGTTACCATTTTATTGAAGACACCCGTATTCTCCCGGAAACCGTGAGGGGGCGGGGCAAGTTCAGGTGGGTTTATGAAGATGCGGGTCCTCTCTCTATACCATCTCATGTAATCCGGTGACGTCCCTGACCCATATTCGCCGTTAATAAGACGGGTGTGGCGGTCATTCCACACGGCTATAAATTCTCCACAAAGTAAAGGCCAGTCGTGTTTTTGCCCAATCCCATATCTTCTATCCTTGCCGTGACCCTGTCTTGGTTTCTAAATATATGTAGGGACCCGCTGCACAAAACCGAACTGTCTTATGAACCTGTCCGCGGGGTGGTACTCAATCTTCTCATTACAAATGAGAGGCACAGAACAATGCCACATATAACGGCCCCGCGTGCAGTATTCCGGATACTGATTGAGATCCCCGTAAGGTTGCCACACTATCTGTAATCATCAAATTAGAATATATAAACAATGGTTTAAAAATAGACGAGTAATAAATTCTGCGAACATAAGACCAATGCAAACATATACAACATATAATACGTAAGTTACATATAATACGAAAATTAAAATTTACCTGTTCAGGCGACATATTGTCAAACTGGTCACGTATGTGGACCACATTATGTCCGTAGACATATGGCGTAAGGTTAGTTTGCCTCCACATCTTCCATCTGTAATATACAAACAAAACCCGATAAACAATAAATATAACTGGCAGCTAAGTAAATGATAGATGACACAATAAAAAAAAACCACAAATCCAAGACAAAAACTAAATAATATCATACCTGTAACCGAGGGGGAACCTAGGCAAGCCCTCAGCTGGCTCGATATCTTCCGGCAGCTCTTCACATGGTCTAACCGGCAGTAGTCTGGTAATCGCCCACATATCCAGAAACATCACCGCCCCGCTTACTCCGTTTGTCTTACAACGTACCACCCTGCATAGATTAGCCTCTAACCAGGCCAGAAGAGCTGATCCCCAACTATACTCAGCACATGTGTCAAAATCCTCCAGAAATGGCAGAGGCCAGAGTGGAATCTGATCACTGCTCTTATCCGAAAACACATGTGCAGCCAGTAATAATAGCATGGCAGCCCTAGACTGATATAGCAAACGCTCCTCACTAGGGTCGGGGGGTAATTCACCGAAGGTATGTAACATCCAATCAAGTCTAACTGTCAGACAGTTTACATCGACTTGATTGTCAGCCGGCCTAACACCCAACAAACTCTCCATCATAGCCAACCTGTTCGCCTTCGTGTCATTCCGCTCCGACCGGGTCACAGCAAGACCATCCACCCTCAGACCAAGCATAATCTCTACATTCTGTAAAGATATCCAAACCGTAGATTTAATCTACGGTTTGTATTAAATTATACAGACCGTAGATTAAATCTACGGTCATTGCGTTTTAAAAGAAAAAATGTAGTGTATTAAGTGCACCTCTATACGTAAAGAGACCAGAATAAAAGGTTATGATGTATTTACACATACACGTCATTAAATATTTTACATCCTTACTTTCAAAAATAAAATAAAAATGTCCTTACTCAATATATCATCACGTAATAAGATAAAGTAGTTAATATGTCAAATGACGTTATTGCCTGTTGTCTGCGAGAAGCCTCGGAATACCACCGATATTCTGTTCATACTTTCCTCGGTGTCATTATAGTTGGCATTTCTGTCAACCAGTTATCATAATTAATTTATAGGTACAGTTCTAAGAGCTAGATCAAATCGAAAATAGAAGCTAAGTGAGAGCCAATCAGTGTAACTTCGTTTTCTATTACAAAAATGGTGTTTAACTAATTCGCCACGAGTTGGCTAGCAAAAGTGCGTAACTTCAGATTTTTACGTTTGTTTTATTTCGGCAACACAGAACTGGAATCTAAGCTTATCTTGTAAATTTCTTGAAGACTGAAACTGACTGATATTAATATTTTGCAACCGAAACTGTGACTAATTCATAATCTACGTCAGACTGTACGATATTTAATATTTATAACCCAATGTAAGATAGACCCTTTGGGGAATAATGTACATTAAAATCCATATGATAGGTGGACTCTTTTATTACACAATCAATTTTTTTAAGCCTACTTTTGATAGACATAACTTTCAGTTAGGCAGATGACTTATGCCATGATGTAATGACGAGTTTCATATTAATAGAATTTCTCTGTTAGTGCAAGTTTTCCTTCATGATTTAGTTCTTAAATTATTTGATCGTTTTACTTGCTGTAAACATCTCACTTTCCAGTCTTAGTCAGATAAGTTTGTGGAATTAAAAGAAATGTTGAAAGACTCGAAACTAATTTCCTTCATTTGCTAATGGAATTTGACCTTCTATTCATTAAAAGTGGTACATCCCCAAACAATAAAAAACACGGAAATATATTTTGTCAAACTTCAAGATAAGATTTAACAAGCACCAAAAAGAGGAGCGATCAGTATAACAAAGCTACCATCTTCAATACACAAATTTAGTTCTTACAAGTATGTATATATATACTAATCTTCGCTTTTTCGGAAGATAATAACTTCTATCTGCACTGACGACGTTTAAAGTTATCCGGTAAAAGCAACCTATTGATGAGGCGACGAAGCCTCTCAGCACCAGGGCCCGGTTTAATTTCATTAGGATTTCCGACTTCAGAACACAAAGGTTTTCCATCACACCATCCACCGGGGGTAAAAGTCCCGTTTTTACGGCCCAGTAATTTCTCATCGATCCTGTCCAACACAAGGTCATTTCCTTTGAATTTTCTACCAAAGGGTGCACAACTCTTGATCATGTTAGATGTGTCATTAATAGAGAGAACATGAGGGTGTTGTTTCGGTGGATTATCCCAAGCGATATAATGCATATCGTGGTTAACGACAGTGTTACGAAACTCTTCCACGTTGCAAATAACTGTTTGGAAATAGCCTTCTGGTGATGATACAAAGTTTGTGTAATACATAAGTAATAGTCTCGGGAGATTATCCCATCCCCATATCACGTATTCTACGAATGGACGAGAGAGGATTGTCCAGGCAGATCCTGAAAAAAAAATGTGTTACATTTAATTTCAGCTGAGAAATTAATATCTGAAAATAGAAAAGAATTCTCATGTAGTGTAAAATTTTGATATTGTTATCACTTCTATTACATAATAACTGAGGTTGTTCCTGAGAGCGATATAAACCGACTCATTGTTGCCAATTTGTTTCCTGTACGATTAAGGTAGTCTAGAAAAAGAGGCAAACAGCACCATTTAGACAGATGATGAAGAGTTTCCAAACAAAGTATGGACTTTACTGGAATGCTAAAATGAACCTTTTTAGCTAAAGTTTACACTAATAGTCTCTGAAAGTCTCAAATTGCACGTCACATTAATTGGTAAAAACTTTGCTATTTCGGTCATATCATACTAAATTATGAGCCTAAATCTGTTATATCTGGTATTCCACAAAAGAACAGAACAGAAGATTTAAAATAATGAATCTACCTCTCAATTTGTAATAACTGCAATAAGATCATTTAAAGGAAATTGTTCTACATTTCATTTACAAAATTTTAAGATTTAATATAAGGTAAAAGTAACGATATTTAGTTACTAACCTGCGAATAATTTGAAGGCTGTGGGCAATGTTCTTTTTGGTGTCACATTGAATATATTCTGCTTTTTCGTTCCGTATAGCCCAGGGTCAACAATCAAAGGCATCGCTCTAAATCTCCTAAAAATGAAAAACCAAATTAAATTAATTAATTGGAACTTCCAATTATTGGAAAAAAAAAACATACTCGCTAAAAAAGAAGACGGGCTTACTCCTTCCAACCTAGATGGCTCGTGTGCTCAATGAAGTTCAGGTTTCGGTCCAAATCAGCAAACGTGGATATAAGATCTGATATACAAAAAATATATTTAAACACAACAATCATATTAGTCTAATGATGTTAATAACGTAAAGATAGAGGGGAAATGTAGAAACTAACCATCTTGGGTAACTAGAGGATAATCGGAGGCGCTGAGGTTAATAAACCAATCCCAATCCTTACTTTTCTTGAGAAGAATAGCACAGGCATGAAGAGTATTCGCTACCATAGTTGGCCCTCTATAAGTAACCATATTCGCTTTCGTAATCATAAGAACGTTCCCAATATTATTAAACATCGTATTATTCTCAACACGAGATCTCAGCTCAAGTCTCTCCTCAACTGGGGATTCCAAGTCTAAGTGAACAACATATTGGTTTAACGGGTGATACAACGATAGCAAAGTTCTCCAAAGCTTTTCCAAATCGCCCTTGGACCCTGAAATTAGGTACGCGAAACGTGGAATAGCAGGACCCGTTGGCGGGGTAGTAATATTAACTTCTCTATTCTCGATGTAAATATTTGTATTCCCGGAAAAAATATAATTGAATTGGTGAAACGAAGAAACAAGTCTGGTGTTGAAAGAGGTCCCAAGGAAGAATATACAAAGGACCGAGATCGAGATGAGGGAAAATAGCCATTTTCGGTCAACGTTCACAGCGACTAGATTAAGCTTCTTCATTAAGTACTCCATCAATTTAGTCTTCTATACAACTTGGTAATTTGTTTCCAAAATTTCAGTAAGGTTTAAGCTTGGATCAAACTCCTTGCTTGGACTCCTCAAATCTGTTTTGAGAAACTATGAGAAATTAAAATAAGCTTATATATGGTGTGAAAATTATGCTTGATGAAGAGAACAAGTCTACTTACTATTAAACAAAACAGTGACAAAATAAAGGTTTATACATATTACATACTATTCATGTGGACATGAGGTACCGTGTGTGCATATGGATAATATTAACACAAATTTATTATCATGTTAGGACCTTTGTATGATGTTGTCTATGTCTCTAAGCATAATCTTGCTAGACAAATGCACCAACAAAAAACAAAAACAAAAGTTTCAACTGTCAAAATGAAAGTTGAATAAACACAACTTTAGCAATATTGGTAATTGATTAGTTGAATCAGTTAGGTAAATATAAAAAATATTCATTTGAAGTTAAAATATTTTAAGGACACTTGACACTTAACCACAACGTAGAAAAAAACAAACTTCTGAAACTATAGAAAAGTAACAAAAACACAAACTTGAAACAGAGAAGAAAAGAAATGTACAGTACCTTGAGAGAGAGAAAGATGACTAATATAATTTTAGACGTGGGAGAGTGATTTATTGTTCTTTTTTCAAGAGAATTCAAAAGAATATTGATACGTGCAATTGAATATCCAATAAGAAAGTTGGTTCGAAAAAGTTAATAAATAAACTATTAACCAAATCTAAGTATTATTCGGATTTATATGTTTAATATAACAAACTATCTGTTTTTAACGATTTGTATATCCATTTTTCAAAATTTTTAATTTGGATACCACACTATAATAAATTTTCAATTTAGATATCACTGTTTAAATTAATCACGTAATCATGTCACGTGACATTTGACAACGTTAATTTGATAGGGTAATTTGATAATTTTGTACAAAAATATATTATTCTAGAAAAATATTTTCCCCAATTTCACACATAACAAAAATTTAGATTATGTGGTAATTTTTGTTATGTGTGAAATTGGAGGAAAAAGTTTTTCTACTATGATATATTTTTGTGCAAAATCATCAAATTACTCTATCAAATTAACGTTTATCAAATGTAACGTGAACATGATTCCGCGATTAATTTAGACGGTGATACCTAAATTGAAAAGTTATTATAGCGTGTTATCTAAATTGAAAAATTTGAAAGATAGGTATACAAATCGTTAACAACATTATAGTTTGATGTAAACGTATATTTTTTCGCTTCCATTAAAGCAAAATTAGTTAATAACATGCTACTTGACAGCTTGTGGTTCATCAAATGTTTAATTAGCAGACTGATTAAATTTCCTGTGATTTAAAGTAGAGTCTTAACTCTTACAATTAAAGATTAACAAAAAGACGAAATAAAATTCATTTAGTTGACCTGATCATGTAACGTATAGGAAAGGGGGAGTTGGGCAAAAATATTGTTAAAATTCCATTCAGAGTAAATAGTGGGGATAGTGGGGTTAGCCGGTCGTAATCCTTCTATTATCCTTATATTATAATAACCCAATAACCCAACTAAAAATGAACGAACATGTCTGATTTTTTCAAAAATACACTCGTCATGTTTTAATAATTATCAATATACCTGATCTAATTAATTAACAATTTATACTCACTGTATTTTTCTAATTACGGATATAGTATAAATTAATTAGCAATTCGTTTTAACCTGTATAACTACAATAAATAATACCAAATATGAATATTATGTTCAAAATAAAATATATTACGAGATTTATGTTATTACGCGTCTTACAAGCAAGGCGTGAGTAATAAACTAATCAAAGACAAATGGCACTGTCCAATTTTATCAATTTTTTTTAAAAATACCCTCACTATGTTTTAATAATTACCAATATATATAATCTAATTAATTAACAATTTGTCCTCACTATATTTTACTAATTACGGATGTAGCCAAAATTAATTAACAATTTATTTTAATCTGCATAACTACAATAAATGATATCAAATATGAATATTATATTCAAAATAAAATATATTACGAGATTTATTTCATTACGTATTTTACACGCAACGCATGAATAATTTTACTAAATCACGAATACATATAAAATAGAATAGAGCACTAAAGCACGGATACATATAAAATAGCAAGTTGAACAAATCTTTAAACATGCTAATGTGTCGATAAAGTATGTAATTTATTGTTTTGTTTAACGGGTTCCACATATGCATCTGAACCACACAAAATTGCCATACTTTATTGTTTTATTTTACGGGTTCCAATAAATGTATGAAATGAATGTAGATATGGAGAGCGACTCCAAGACAAGTACACAATTTTTTTCTTTTTGCGCAATAATCACGATAGGCCTGTTACTTTTAAAATATACACAATTTCTCAACGTGTGACACGGTTCATTTAAACTAATGGGTGTATCATTTTTGTTATCAAAATATACTTTGGTGAGAACAATATATAATTTTGCCAGGGGCGGACCCGGAGGGTTGAAGGTGACCATGACCATCATGGCGACAATTTTTATTTTATTTTTATACACGTAATTAAAAAAATTCTGAGATATATACCTTGATGACCTCCCAGTTAAACAAAAAAGTTGCTGGTGTAACGGTAAAATTATGTTAGCTTATTTTTCTAAAATTTGCTGTTTTTTACTTTCAAATTATCAAATTTTCTAAATAACCATTGTATTTTTTCAAATAAGATTACATAAAAAATTATTTTATTATAGAATGTCATCTGTCTTAACTTTATATTTATTTTATATTATGTTAAACATAAAAAAAAATTATTAAAATATAATTTTTTTTTCTATTCGATATTTTTTTTTTACACGATGGCAAAAAAAAGTTATTCTTATTCCAATGTTTAGTTGTATTGTTTCTTGTTGTCTCCGAAAAACAAGTAGTAGTAGAATAATGGAGAAGTAATTATCTGCGGCGAACCATAGTATTCAATGCAATGTACCAAATTAAAGTGTAAGAAAAATAACATTTTTATAGCATGATCGTCACGGCAATCACAAATGTGTGGCCGCAATTGGCTTGACCAATATTAGCTAACGTCTTAATGGGGCTTATTGCAATAAAAGTCTCGTGAATTATTTGGTACCCAGGGAAATAATTCATCGTTTTACAAAAAATAATTACTTATAATAATTATGTTCATGTAAAACTATTTGGCCTCCTTCTATATAAATAAAAACTATGTACAAATGAATTTCGACCGCCCAAAATATTCGTGCTGTAATTAAGTAGATTGATTACTAGAGATTGCCAAATAATTGAATCCAGAATCTATTGATATCATTGGAAAATGTCAATCAAAATTAGGAATCTCTTATGCATCTCGAAGATAATTATAAATTCTGCTTTTCATATTAACTTGTAACAATTTTGGGTTAGCACTTAGCAGTCAAATTTGTCATTGTTTATGTCGTGACAGTGATTATATATATTGCCCTGCTCAATTACAACTAACAAGGAAAATTGCTCTTGACTTCAAATTTCAAACTCCCCATATACTCACTTTTTAACAGTTTCCTGAAAGAAAAAAAAAGAACTATATCATTTAATTGTATATAAAATATATAATATTAATAAGATAAGCTTACTTTTTAAGTTCCTTCTCATATTGATGACTATTCATAGTCTTTCACTTTATTGTAGTATTTTCAAGTAATAACATAATTTTTATTCTGTTACCTATCAATTGGCTTTTCCAGTTTCCCTGGAGTAGTTTTTAAAACACGTTTTTCCTTTGTGTTTTCCGGTTCGAAAACTAACAACTATGGTGAAGCTTCCCAAAGAACTCAGATGTTTTGGATTAGATAAATGTAAGGTCGGTAACATTTGCGCTGTACTTTCTCGATTTTGTCATTATGAATCCGGGAAAAAGATATACACAGGGAGTGTGCTTTTTACAGTATATATTTGCATACCCAATAATAATACCATTTCAAATTTTCACAAATATAACAAAACAATTGAATTGTGCATCCGAGTTTATTTTTTCTGGTTCTATTAACGCTTGATCTTAGTTAAAAAGGCCGAGAAAGGTATCCCGGCTATATACACTTCCATCACGTCTGTATGTTTGTGTGGCATCCCGGGATCTAAGACTCTAAGGTGCGTTTAAAGACAAACATTCTACCAAAATGTCATTATATTTCAAAGTATTTACTTTTGTACCTCTTGTCTCTTCGGGTAACCTTAACACACCGACTACGCTAGATTTAGTATACCAGTTCTACCAAAGATCTGTTTTGAAATTTTGAGAAACTTAGCACGGTTACCATTATTAGCACCGATACCACCAGAAGTTCCGGTACAAGTCGGTAAGAATATTATTAGAACTGCTAAATATCAAAACCTTATTATATTCACAATTATTTTGATTTTTTGCCAAGAAAAGCTTTATTCTACCATAATGCTTGAGATGTCAAGGTAATGCTACGAAACTGGATTATTGAAAAACATAGAAGGCCTTAAATAAACTTGTTGCTAGCATGTTTAAAAATTGATCCCTTATCTTATACTTATCAAAGTTCTTAATTCCATTTTAGGAACCATATTAGAAGGGGGAAATCAACAATCAGAATGACAAGCCGTCGACGAAGCTTCTAAAAATCTATGCGAAGAAACAGTAGAATGAAATTATTTCTGCTTCTGAGAACGATAACTAGTGCACTCACAGTCGAAAAGGATTTGGAAAGTAAGAATATGGAACTGTAATTAATCCAAAAATGAGTAGTTAAAAACAGATAATAAAACTGTTCAAACAATTCTCCTTGTCATACAAAGCCGGGAAAAAGCTGAAACGTAACAAATAGAAGGCAAAGAAACGTAATAAGTAGAAGGAAAAGAAAGTATTGCACAACATTCCAATTAATATAGTAGAATGATATTAGCGTGTACCTATATTTTAGTATTTTTTTGGATATGTTATCACATGTACCAATGAAATACTATTGGAAAAGTAGTCACCTATGAAGAAAAAATTTAAACTATTCATGGATTACAAATAAAGTGTTTTAATTCTCTCCAATATTTCATAAAGTCGACATTCATGTGTTGTTTTGGAAAGTTACATGAATCATTTATTGTTGTTTCTATAGGTAAACACAAAAATTCTATGAAACCAATCTATTCAGAATAACAGATTTTGGTTAGTTTAATTAAAATGAACACACTTGGATATAAAAAGTGCTCAATTAAAAGATGAGTTCAGGCCTATAAAGGAACTCGAGTCAAGAGTATGTCTAATTTGTATTAGAAATAGATCACTCATTCAGATAATGCACACGCGAGTGATTTTGCATGAGTTTTTGCTTGCTAGCTATATCATGTTACAAATTGTGGTAAAAGTATGTCTTTTGCAGTCTCTTTTATGAAAGGTTCATTTAAAGACCATCAGGATGGAAAAAGCATGAATTAATGCGAGTCTGATATCATTCTATTATAATAAGCCAATCCAAGGGAATTGAGTCTGCTCAATTTTGCCCATTTTTTTCAAAAATACCCCTATATTGTTTTATTAATTACAATAATACCATCCTCATATAAAAAAATAAAAATAAAATAAAAACTAATAACATTATGTGTTCCTCTTTAACAACTAAACATTATTTTAAGTCTTATACTATTTTTTATTATTATCCACGTATTTGTATCATAACTACACTTATTTTTTATATTTTAATTGCATTACGCGTCACACACGCAACGCGTGGGGCACGATTACTAGTATATATATATATATATAATATTTCAGTCATAATTAACTAAACTGTGTATCTTATTGAGTCAAAGCAATTACCTTTCGATAACAATATAGATTCACGGGCTAAAATAAAATTCAAACTAGCAGATCTGTCCATCCGATTGGTATAAATCCAATAAAAAAAATCTGTAATCTGTTATGGTAGAATTTTCGATAAAGGGTAAGACAATTATGGTTGAGGGAGAGAGAGGGGGAATTTGATGGCAGTTATTTTTCTTTTAATTTCTGTGTAAAAGTGTTTACTATTATTTTGTAATTTTATAAATTAATATGACTTTTTTATAAATAATTGTTTCAAATTTTCATAGGTCATTTTCACATAAATAATAGTATTATGACTGAGACGTAAAATTGTTTAGACTCAATAAGACACAGTTTAGTTATGGTTTCACACAAGTACTTAAGTCAAGAACGTGACTTGTTCTTATTTTCACTTCAACTGGTAACTAATTTTCTTTTACTACCATATAAACAAATTCTGATCAAGCTAAAGCAAGCTTAGCTGTTTAATAACCAAGAGAGGGTTTTGATGAAGTTTCCTTCAAATCTCACAAACTATGTACAAACTTATGTTGTAGAAGTATTTATAGAACCACATCTTGCTTTTACATATATTGCTCAAGCTCCCTGCTAGCGATTGGGGAAATACTCTGTAAGTAAACCCACGTACGTGTAATCGGTATCGAATTGTTTCGATGGTTTTCATGTAAAAGTAAAGACAAGCAAGCAAAAGGAAATCACACATGCAATGATTATACAAACAAAACAGTGGAACCCTGTCACACTTTTTGCTAGCTTGAGAGCTCTGTACTATCATCATCTGTTAATTCAAATATGAACTTCTAAGACAAAGAAGATTACAAGAAAAAACTTCTGGTGCCTGAAATTAAATACTTCGTATTAGAGAGCATCGCTCCTTTAGTATAAGAGTAATTATAAGTGGTAAGTCAATGAAATAACAAAGCAAAAAGTAACAATATTCTTATAAAGAAAATATGTATACCCAATACAGGAATGCAAAGCTTGAATCATAGATACAAATGTGTAGATCTATCCTTTATCAGCAAGTAGCTGACAAACCTACATTATTACTAAATCCCATTTTTTTCATCATTTTAAAACACCTCAAATAAAACCCAAAAATCCCCAACTCATAAAACATTTAATAAGCATAACCACATACCCCATTTTCGCACTTTTTACCAGGCTTGCATTGCTTAAAACACTTGCCACAATTATAACGATTAAATAAAACGTCTGTAGGTTTTCCTCCACAACATTTCTGGAATGTCCCAACTTTGTGACCACACACGCCGCAATTGTTTCTGTCACCGAGCACGTTCCTACAATGTTTTTTACAACAATGCAAAATGCTAGTTCCGTTATTGGCTGAGACTCCGTTACACACATTGTTGTAAAGAGCGTTGCATTGCGTGCCTTTTTTAATAACGGCTAAGAGTTTGTGCCTCAGGTAGGTGCTTGGAGATGGGTTATCAAGAATGTAGTCTTCCTCATCAGAATCGGAATCTGATGATAGGGAAAATGAATGGAGAGAGGGGAGGAGGAGGGTGATGAGTAGGGTGAGCTTGAGTAGAGAGTTGGCCATGTTTTCTCTAAACCAAGCTATGTTTGTTGTTCACAAGAATGTAAGTTTATAAGAATGGGATGTTGTGAGGGTGTTTTAAGTCTTGGTTTTGACATAAACTTGCCTATTTTTTAAGTAAAGGAGATTTATTGATTGATAATTGGCTTTAATCACAATCCACTCGGTTGGACTTTTAGTAAGGTTTTGCAAATATCTAGGTCAATAGTAAGAACTAGCGTAGTGTGATTAAAATCTTGACTTTTAAATTAATAGTTAACTAGAGATGGAATTCCATGCTAAAGAGTTTGTTTAGTGGTCGGCTGTATATTGGGACAATTTACAATTTTTTGAAACGATAAAATTTAACCTTGACTTATATAACAAATACGTGAGAAATAATTAAAATCATAATTACTGATGACCAATAGGTAAGTTGTAAGCAGAAATTGGGTTCAAGGCTTCTAGCTTTTCCTCAAATCAAAAGCCAAGTAAAACTCACTGCTATAGCAGTATGATTTAATGCAAAATAAAATAAAATAAAGTTGTAATTAAGCGGTCTTCAAAAATATGCAAAGAAAAATGGCGTTATTTTGTACATATAAAGAAAGTCCCGAATTACAATCCAAGTCTTGCATAGAAGTATTAACATTGTAAAAGCTAAATACGAAAAAATTATATTTGCATTCAGGTATACAGTAATTAGTAAATATATACATGAATGGGCCAATGGGGTATAATTTATAAAAACGGTTATTCGTCCTCAAAGGAACCTGTTTGTAACAAGAAAAAAAAATGGTAGAATACTTCCAAACAAAATTCCATTTCAAATAATAAATTATCATAGCATAAAAGCTTAGCATATTTAAGCAAGTGATTGTGATTGTGATGAGTAATGATGAATGTAGGGCTGACCGAAAAACCGAAAAAACCGAATCGAA
Source organism: Primula vulgaris (assembly GCA_963920805.1). Taxonomy (NCBI): domain Eukaryota; kingdom Viridiplantae; phylum Streptophyta; class Magnoliopsida; order Ericales; family Primulaceae; genus Primula; species Primula vulgaris. Next base: position 30,846,042 of record OY987218.1, read on the forward strand.
AAAGACCGAAACTGAAAATTCGAAAAAAATTCGGGTCGGTTTCGGTTTTCAGTAAAACCGAACCGAAAAAAATCGAAACCGAAAAAAACCGAAAAATCAAAAATAAAACCGAAAAAAACCGAAACTGGACCGAAAAAACCGGTCCGGTTCGGTCCAAAAAATAAAAGACCGAAACCGAAAAAAACCAAACCGAAAAATATGCTCGGTTTTGATTTCGGTTTTGCCAAAAACCGAACCGGATCGAACCTGGCCCTAGATGAATGTATGATGCAATCACTAGGTGATTTTCCTTAGATTGTACTAAAAGAGAACTAGTACTAATTAATCTCAAGTGTTAGTGACACACGTGTTAATGATCTTGTATTCCGGCGAGTTAATTGCTAGAGGCAACTGAGATTGCATTGCATCAAGTAAGCAAACATACATGTGGGACTTATAATTTATAACTGCATACATGTCACCTTATGATTTGCTAATTCATAGTCTCACTTTAGCTAATTAAAGTAAAAATGTACAAAGTCCAAGGTGTTCATAATTAACCACGCACCTCAATTTGCTTGACTTCATTAGTTCTAATTTTAATATTATGATCTCTTAATGGTGAAAAGAATTTCCAACCAAGATACGTGTGTAAACTCACTAATTATGGTTTAGATAATTAGACTATATACTCACTTGCATCGTAGTTTGGACCATGTCATGTTTTTCTAAATGCCTTCGTATTCTCTTGATACGGTGTCATTGGAATATAGTCGGTGGATCCATAATTTAATTAGACAAGTGACTGATTATGGGGAGACAATATGTAACTCACTTTAATTTTCAAATTAAGAGTGTATAATGTTAATAAAGAATTATTGGACCACTGCTCATATCGATCGTCACCTAGCCTATAATTGCTGCATTTGACATGACTATTTAATTCCTCTCTTTTCAATATTTCTACTAGTATCTTAACCCTCCAAAAAATAAAAATCTAGTGTCTCATTTGGGTCATAACCATATATACTACCAGTTCGCTGAAAATCCAATATCCCCATCCCTCTCAATAGTTTCGGAAGACCTTAGAGAAATATGAGGCCGGGAAACCAAAGGGAACTCGAAAAACGTTTTACTATGTTAGTTGTTAATCGTTCAACTGGGGTTCATAAAGTTTTTAAATGTGAAAAATTAACAATATTTTTTTTTATTATTTTCATGACTTCCGAGTTTTGCTTTGCTTACAAAAGAAAATCGTATCTTGCGGTTACTTTTTGCAAAGAAAAATATAGAATAAAATTGTATCTCTAAATATATAGGACAACATCAGTAATCCAAAAGATTTTGTTCAAGAACTAGAATTGCCAGAAGACTGTAGAATGGGCTCAAGCGTTCAGAAAATCACTACTACGTCTTAATATTCCAAAAATAAATCGGGCTTCTGTGAGCTATAATGTAGTCACTACTTTTGGGCCCCAAAAAATATGACTTGCATAAGCAGTGGTTACGTGCTCAAAAGAATAGTGAAGGACACTGCTTAATTGATTTCCATTTACTTAGTTTTTTCTAATACTACATTTCTAGGGATGTATTGTTTACTCCCAAGGGATGTATTGTTTTGTAGGCAGTACACTCGTATAGTACATGTGAAAAATGACGAGTTTACGTAAACATCAATTTAGACATTAATTTGGATATTTTTTTTTTTACAAAAACGTTTCAAATCAAGATTTGATTAATGCAAATCTCTACGGTTTCACGACGAAAACACAAATATGCGTCTTGTTTTTTTTCCGAGATGTATAATGACATGTTTTAGAAATTGCGATAATATTTAAAATTTCAAAACATGTCATTATATATCTCGGAAAAAAAAAAACAAGTGTTTCTGTCGTGAAACCGTTAAGATTTGCATTAATCAAATCTTGATTTGGAGCGTTTTCGTAAAAAAAAGTGTCCAAGTTGATGTAGAAGTTAATGTCCATATAAACTCCTCCGCAAAAAATTGGTGTATCATTCTATCTTATGGACCTTGAAATTTGGTTGGGAAGTTTACTTAATATTTTCTATTTAGAGCTATGAGAATCTGCAGTTGTGAGGAGTTCTAAGCGATGAAAATGGTACTGTACTATTTGCTGATGCTTCAGCTTTTGCAGTGGAGGAAATTTCTACCTTATTTGCAGAAGCAAGAGCTGTGTTAGTGGACTTACAAATTTGATATAGTTCGGGCCTTAGTGATATTAGTTTTGAATCGGATGCTCTAATTTTGGTTAATGGGCTTAAAAGTGAATTTTCTTGTTGGACTGCTTAATATATGGGATGAAATATTAATGCTAAATGATTGGGTAGTTCAAGATGTGATGCACATTTATAATGAGCAAAACAAGTTTGCTGATTGTTTGGCTATTTCTGGATTAAAGGGCGAGAATTTTACTGTTTTTGAGGAAATAAAACTATCTATCTATGAGATCACATGTGTTCAGACAATATGCTTTTGCCTTAGGTTAAAATAAAGAAAAAATAGCTTTCTTGGACCTGCATATGCTGGATAGTTGATTGTTAGCTGCTGCAAATGAAGAAAATCGTCTCAAGTTGGAGAATGAAGCGCTAAAAGATGAGAATGATCATCTTCGTGATGATAATGTCTACCTAAGAAATGAAGTGTAAATGCTTGAAGATGTGGTGAAACAACTTAGGGACTAAAAAAAGACTGTAACTTTGCTTTTCTTATTATTTTTGCCGTTGCAAATGCGTGTTTTCTGTAGTAAGTTTTTTATAAAGATGTTTAGCTTGTAATCTGCTTCTGTACTCTATGTTTGTGAAATAAAATGTTTGGTTGTGTTAAAAAAAAAATCTGCAGTTGTGAGGCTTCTTTTCACGTTTTGTTATGGTTTCTCTATATATCTAGTTAAGTGCATCAATGTTTTTTAACCGATCATCTCTGATGACTATGGAAGGGTCTACTGTTTTTGCACAGTAATTATGTGCACACACCGCTCACAATTTTGATAAACTCATTTTAGATGAGTGGGGACAAAATCTTAATCTTATTGTTTTACTATTTAATAGAATGAATGTACTATTTTATTTGCTAATTTTTAAACCTTTTTTTTTCAGTTTTTTTTTTTTTTTAAGAAATTGAGATGCAATCAAGATATACAACGAAAATATTAGAAAACAATCTAAAGCAACGATATGCTCGGACCTACAAATATTTACTAAATCCTCGACCTGTTAATAAATAAAGCACACAACCTAAAAAAAGACACCATCAACTTAACATCTTTCAACCAGAATCTGTCTAACTTTTTTTGTTTGTAAATACTCAGATAAATGTAAAGTGGCGGCGGAGCCAACATTACAATAAATAGATTGCTATATAAGAACTGGTGTGTTTTTTTAAACACACGTTATTCCGATTTGTACTAAGATTTTTCGAACAAAATTAATTTTTATAAATTATAGGATTGTGTTGGTAACATCATGTCCCTCGGTTGCTCACCACTTGATGTCAAGCAGCACAAGCCTATAAATGTTAATAAATAAATTTACTATGTACCAAAAGGAAAAATAGATTTAATTAATCTCTTTCAGCTAATTAATCGATCATATTATGTTCTACGAAAATCATAAAAAAATATAAAAAAAAGTGGATGAAGTTTATTTTCTTCTAATTTAGCTGCAACTCCAAGACCAAATTGTTTGTAAACGGACACAAAGACTAACATCAACATCTCCCATTCTCTTCTAATAAGCACTGCAAAAACTCAAAAAAAAAAAAAAAAAAATTCACTTGCTAGGGGTGGAATAGTATTATTTGATTTTATATAAGTTTATTAAACGAGCCACGTTTTCTATAGTACCATAGATTAATTTGGTTGGTGCATGCACTTATGAACCATAAATTGTCATCTTGAGATACAAATGTTTTGGCTCCTTTTTCCATTTGGTCAACTGTATCATTAACATATTGCCAATATCTTAATCCCAATTAAGACCTGTCAAAACTGCTACCTAACGCTGGCAATTTCCATGTATGTTTATTCAAAACTGGAAAAAAATTATAGTTTCTAATAGTATTTTCGCTTTGTGAATACTTGAAAATCCCATTAGAGGATTCCATCCAATGCAAACTTGACACCTATTGCATGACTGAAGATATTGTATGGCATTAATTTCTGAAATTATAATTTATGCGGCACTGAAATTAGATATTGTATATTAAAATAACTGTGAACAGAAAAGTTCTGCACCAATATCATTATTTAGACGTCTATTGTGCGAAACATGATAAACCTCATCACGTTTTCACAATTTGTAATCCATTCCCTTGAGATGGGCGGAAGGCGGAAGGAGGATGGTTTTTTTCGGAGGGTCGTGATATAAAAACTATGTCGAAAAGAAAAAAGATAGGGTCTAATACAATTTTTTTTTTCTATATTCAACATAACATAAAATAAATATGAAATCAAGACAAATGACATTGAACACTAAAATAATTTTATATGTAATTTTGTTTGGGAAAATACAATGGTTATTTAGAAAATTTGGTAATTTAAAAAAAAAAAAAAAAAAAACATGATTTGAACTTCTAAACTTTCACTAACTTATGGTCCAATTTTACCATTACACCAGCAACTCCTTTGTTTAATTACGAGGGTCATCAATGAATATATATCATAACATCGTCGCAGAGGTGGTGACGTCCACTCAGAGCCCCCTCGGGTCCGCCCTGGATTACCATCACAATAAAATAAATTAAGAACCAACTAAAATATTTCAAAATACATGGACCATTAGGATTTCGGGCAATCAATTCCTCCCATCACTCCAAATCTAAAAACTAAAGTTAAAGCTAAAGTACAATTCGGTACATTTTTCGCAAACTTGCTACTCAACCTTATTTCTTTTTCAACTAAAGCCTTGTGTTTTCCAGCTCTCTTTTTTTTCTCTCTCTCTATTAAACATCAGTAAGCCATGTAAAGTTATAAAATATAAATTACTACAAAAGTTCAATTTGTGCGGACAGGTCCGGCCTGACTCCATGAATTGTCCAAGGCTTAAAATTTTTGGTTGCTCATAGTATAATTTTCAAGCAAAAAAAAAAGTTTTTTTTGTTTTCAATGTGATTTTAAACTTACTCCTACATTTTACAAAGCTAAATTCAATTCTGTTAATAACAATAGTAACAAATTTTTGGGCTGAAATTGTAATTCTATGTAATAGATGATGTAACACAAAGAATTTTCTTTTCATAGCGGTTTGAATTTTGGAAGAGTTACAAATATCTACATACTATTCAACTTGATTACAAAAAATCCACATATGTATACTTTTTTATAATTAAATATATATATTTATTTACAATTAGATACATATTTTATAACAAAATAACAAAATATTAAAAAAAATAGAAAATAAATAAAAAATCAAAATTTTTTTAAAAAATAATTCAAAAATTTCAAAAAAATTGTACACAGTTTCAAACAGGATTAGACATGATTAGATAAGATTAAACAGGATTAGACATACAATATTTGACAGGATTAAACAGGATCAAACAATATTACACATACATGATTGAACATGGTTATAAATGATAAGACAAGATCACACAAAAATCGAAAAAATTCAAAAAAATCAAAAAAATTGTACACAACATCAAACAGGATTAAACATGATTAGATAAGATTAAACAGGATTAGACATACAATATTGGACAGGATTAGACAGGATCAAACAAGATTAGACATACATGATTGAACAGGGTTATAAATGATAAGACAAGATCACACAAAAATCGAAAAAATTCAAAAAAATTGTACACAACATCAAACAGGATTAGACATGATTAGATAAGATTAAACATGATTAGACATACAATATTTGACAGGATTAGACAGGATCAAACAAGATTAGATATACATGATTGAACAGAGTTATAAATGATAAGACAAGATCACACAAAAATCGAAAAAATTCAAAAAAATAATTCAAAAAATTCAAAAAAATTATACACAACATCAAACAGGATTAGACATGATTAGATAAGATTAACCATTAGACAGGATCAAACAATATTAGACATTGATTGAACAGGACTATAAATGATAAAGACAAGATCACACAAAAATCGAAAAAATTCAAAAAAATTGTACACGGTATCAAATAGGATTAGACATGATTAGATAAGATTAAACATGATTAGACATACAATATTTGACAGGATTAGACATGATCAAACAAGATTAGACATACATGATTGAACATGGTTATAAATGATAAGACAATATCACGCATATTTTTTGTATAAAAAATATATTTTTTAAAATTTTCGTTTTAAATTTTTAAATTTTTTTTTGGATTTTTAATAACATATGTATCTATTTATAAATAAGTTCATAAAATATGTATTTTTTTGTAAAAGATTCATGAAGTTCAAAACAACCAGTATTTTTTATAAGTAAATTTATAAATATGAACTAAATTATTATTTTTCCTTACAAGACTTACTGGTCTTCTACTTGGTCCGCCACTGTGTACCGATATCACTATTTTTGACGTCTTTCGACTTTAGTCAAATTCTAGTCATCTATGCACAATATGAAAATCAATATTGCATCAATAAAAAGATAAAATGACCAAAGAGAACATCACAAAACGCACATGGGCCATCCGTGCAATCAACTCCTCCAATCGCTCCCTAAAGTGAAAGATAACTTACAATTTTGACATATTTTCACAAGACTTCTAGTCATGTCTCCAAAATCTAAAGAACCACCACCATATTAATAAAAATATATAATAACCAACTAGAACATTTCAAAATACATATGAACCATTCATGTAAATCAACTCTTTCAATCAGGCTAAAGCTAAAGTACAATTTGTCCCCTATTTCTATCCCTTTTCGTCTCCTCTTATCTATTTAACCTACAAATTTTGTTTAGAAAATTAAAAAAAATTCTACAAACATGATTATTTATCGATTCACTCCAAAAATAACTTTTAAGAAAGACATTACATATAGCCTAATTTCGAATAAATAAAAAAACTAGTATAAATCAATTATTGAAATTAAGAGAAAATCGTTTAGTGCAATATTATATCCAAATTTTATGACATTTACATAAAATTTATTATAAAAGTGCTAAACAAGTTATTCAAATCTTAAATTTAGATGAAAATAAACAAGGAGACATAGGATTCGGAGTCCAATTTTAGTTCATTTTACAGCAAGAAAACCCAACTAGAACATATCAAAACACACAAGGATCATTCATGCAAATAAACTCCTTCAAAGGCTAAAACCTAAAGCTAAAGTACAATTTTAGTACATTTGTTCACAAGACTTGAAATTCAACCCTTTTTCTCCTCTTCTTCTCTGTCCTTCTCTTTCAACCCCCTTTCTCTCTCTCTCTCTCTCTCTAACAATGGAGATCACATCCAGACCCCAACACCAAGATAGAGAAATCACCCAAACCCAGACCCAAATCCCGAGCCCCCGACCCGATAACCCGACTACCCCACCACCTTACCCAACCACCTTCGTCCAAGCCGACACCTCGACCTTCAAACAAGTCGTCCAGATGCTAACCGGATCCTCCCAACCCGACCCAAAACCCGATTTAAATCCAACCTCCAAACCCCATCCCCCTATCCGTAGCACCGGTGTCAAAAAACAAAATACTCACAAATTATACGAACGCCGTAACAGCCTCAAGAACGGACTCATGATTAACCCTTCCCCCGGGATCTTGCCACGTGGACACGATAATAATAGCCTCTCGTCGCCTGTTATGTCACCGAGTATGTTGAACTTTCCTTCGCTTGTGCTCAGCCCAGTTACGCCGTTGGATCATTTCAACAACAGATCCTCTCCGTCTCCGTTGGTTGTTGCTGAAGAGGATAAGGCGATTGCGGAGAAAGGATTTTATTTGCATCCGTCTCCAAGGAACGCGACAACGCCTGGATCTGAGCCGAGGCTGCTCTCTCTCTTCCCCCTGACGTCGCCGAGGGGGGAGGTGTCTGAGTCTTCTTCGAATTGAGGGGGTGAATTGAGTTAGATTTTGAAGTCTATGTGCATTTCTGTAATTGAATCAAAATTGGGAGGATCGGAATTCGGAAGAGAGGTTTACCGTTTTCTTTTTTCTGTCTTTCCCTTTTGCTTTACTTAAAAATGAAGGAAGAGGAAAAAAAAGGTCGATTTCCTAGAATTAAGGGGGTGGTTGTGTTAGGATTGGGAACTCTATGTGCATTTCTGTAATTGAATCAAAATTGGGGGATCGGAAGTGAGGTTTACCCTTTTCTTTTTTTCTTTTTCTTGGAAATGAAGAGGAAAAGAAACTCGATTTGCCTTTTTTTTACATGTTATTGAGTTTTTAGTTTTGTAACATTAGCTATATCCGAAAAAGAGAACTTGCTATCGTTGTACAAATTGAGGATAATTGGTAATTGAATGAATGTGCAAGTTGAGGGGAAATGAGTTTAAAGGCTTGTTTGGTTGCAGCTTTTAGATTGTTTTTACTTCCTTTTTTGGTTTATTACTTGATTGGGCACTTACAATTTTTGTCTAGGGTTCAGAATTACAAAAATATCTCACCTGATTATGTTTTCTGGGCAGTGAAAACCTTTTGGAATTTAGATCTTAGTAACTCATTTTGTAAAAGAACTTTTTGACTTAATTATATAATTTTGGCAAATTACTCTCAAGTGACTAAGTCTCAGCCGTTGTTGAAATGAGGAAAGATTTAATTTGCAAGAATGTCCAAAACTGTTAGGAGAAAAAGACATTTGGGGTCAATTTGTTCAATTTGGTAGGAATTTTCCTTAAACAGTAAATAAGGTTGGAATTTGCTAAAACAATTCTACTATGCACTTTTTATTTCATTTCTTTAAACAGTGAAACAGTGTCTCTGGCAATTATTCACAAATGCACTTATGATTTGATGGAAACAAAATAGTACTATTAACCAATGGGCAATGGATGTGGTATAAATTCTATATCTAGTCATATAATGTTAATTTATACCATTAAATATAATAATATATATAACGTATCGAATTTAGATCATTTATATTTAGCTAGTGGAAGTGGCATCAAATTCAGATTCATATATATATATATATGCACATATATTTTATATCTACATATTATTATACTGAGATGCTCGTGACCAGATTCCTTACACAAAAGTCATTGTCAGGAGAAGGAAAAAAAAGGCAGTAGATTTGCAAAGGAAGTGGTCGATTGATTGAAGGACTAAATTTAGCTGTGATTTGTGAATTTATGAGTGGGCAAAGTACCATAGAGTACATTTTCCAGCTTTTTAACTCCACTCTTTTCTGTTTCTGCTTTTTACGTACTTTTTTGTTTGTTTTTATTCAGATTTAACTTAAATGTTTCCTATTTCTCCTTTCTTTTTTAGCCTAACTGAAGTGGAAAATTTAACCTCCACTGACTTATTTATCTGGGATTATAAAATTTACATTATCTGTTAGAAGTGGAAACATTTAAAAGAACAAAAACTGTTGGGAGTTTCTTAGTATCTGATTTGGTCACAAGAGGCACACTTGAAAAAAAGGCATATTATTTTTGGAAAGTTGCAATTTAGGTATATTTTAAATGATGCAAGTAATTTTTAAAAAATTTATGCAGAATCTGGAAATTCCGCTTGTTTTGAAAGTAAATGCATATGAAAGCTAACTTGAAACCATTCCGTGTGGTTTTTATATATTTATTGTTGGGTGTACCAAAAAATGGGATAAAATTTGTTAGATGCTCTCATTTTTGCAGAGCATCTTGCAAAGTTTCCCTTGAAGATGTACAGTTCTGCGAGATTGATTTAATAAAATTGATTTGAACCAAATAAGAAATTACCACAGGAAAATGCTAGTTTTTGGTAAATTCTCACCTGTAAATATTGTAAACATTGAAAAGGAACTGAATTTGTCTCATTTGACAGTAGTTCTTTTGGTATTAATTGAAGATTGGTCTTTGTCTTAAAGATAGAAAACAGTACTAAGACAGGAAAACAGCAATAAGGTCAACAATAGTGAGCGGCCGCTATAGAAAATGAACAACAAAACGAAGAAGTTGGTAAACCATCCACACATGCATTGCTCTTTAAAATTAACAGTCTTGTTTGGAAACTATTGATTGCATAATTATAGAGCTGGAAACAGTTGAATAAAATATTTTAAAAATGCAATAAATCTCCCCACTTTATTTGAATTTGTAAGTCACCAAAAACTCTTGAAATAGGGGATGCAGCCCTGTTAGAACTTAAAACTCGATAAATTTTCAAAACATTCATAAAAGCTACATGTGATAATTTTTAAAATTAAATTAACTAGGTATGAAATATAGAATTTCAATTCGGTTTTGTTCGTCTTCGGATCTAAAAGTTAACTGGTAATAAGGATGTGTACCATTGCCATGGGGAACGTATACCAATTACCATATAATCAAATATTGTAATATTATATGATTTCTTGACTTGCCATGCTTATGTTGGTTTAAAGCTGTTTACTGTTTCACCAGTGATCCATGTCATATAATGTAGATTTAATGATATCAACTAAATAGAAAATTATTAGTACATAATTAGGCCGGAAAGTGAATGTAGGATGTGACAAGGACTGAATTTCTATCATTTGAAAAATGACAAAGCGTTGTTCAAATCATCATGGACTTATCTCGTTCCTTGACAATTGTGTTTTGTATTTTGTTAAAATATTCAATTTAGAACATTTTATATCTATATGTTGCGTCTTTTTTTACTCTTGGGTGACAAGTTTAGTGAAGTGTGCACTTGAAAGAAAAACTTGGACTGTGGTCCAGGCAAGGAAAAATTGAAAGGTGTGGGAGCGTCTTATGATGATTGATTGAAATTTAAGGAAAAAGAGGGTCTAATAAGGTCTTATTCTGGAAAGTTGCTGAGAATTATCATTAAATAATGTTGTGAAGAAGATAATTTTAGTCCTCTCTCTGTTATGAATTTCACTACTGTAGCATTATTAGAATTTACTTTACCAGAAAGCAATAGTAAAATGTATTATCATGTCTGCTGTACACAAAAATTGGACACAAACTTGGACCAAAGGAGTTATATATCATAATCATGTAATTTCTAAAAACCAAAATTATTAGTGCAAATATAATGCCACATGCGTTGCACCATAATGCAGTACAATAATTCAAGCTTCAAACTGAATGAGTTTAAACTTTAGAAAAACCTAGTTACATAGCCATTTGAATAAAGCATCGCAATCAGCCAATCACAATTTCTTATTTAGATAATCAGTGTCTCGGAATGTACACTTACGAATCTGACCTATCGCAGTTGAAACATAAAATTTATCGTTCAACAAATAGACATTAAATAGCCGAGTGGCAATGAAACCCGATAAGTCAGCTCCCTCTAAACTTACCCGGTTCTTTGCATACAGAGATGTTCACATACGTAACTGATTGTGACGATTCCACTTAAGAACAAAGTTAAACATAACTGAAATTGTAATCGATACAAGCAGCGAGACAATTAGAGAGCTGTTTAATAGTATTAGAATATGAAAACAAGTACAAAGGTAGCCAATTCGAGATGGCGAGTCTCTGATAGCCAATTCGAGATGGCAAATCTCCTAACAAACACTCGAAAGACAAAGTAAAACAACAATATTTTTTTGCATACCTTTACACATGCTTACTAAGCTATTTATAAAAAAAACTGCAGACAAATTGATAACTAAAAATTGGGAGGAAACACTAATTCGAAATTAAATGTAACTTGCTAAACTTAATATTAACCGTTGCCGCTTAAAGTGGTATTGTTACAATCCCTACCGCTTAAAATAAGCTTGTCCTCAAGCTTCTGTGTATCTCGAAATTTCGTCGCGTCGTGCTCTGGCCCATCCGGAAACATTATATGTTTTCCCGACACATCTACGGAACATCACCCTTTAATGGGTTTTTCCTGGATCAAACAGTTGGTTTTCATTGTCAAAATTCTGTTTTGCTTGATTTTCAGCATTGTTCTCAAACCCATCTTCAATATTTTTTCAAAGACAATGCGAAATTGCAACCTGGTTTTTGAACTTTTTATCCTCAAGAATTTGAACTCCCCAAATGTTTTGACGTGAGTATAAGGTAAGAAGCTATTTGACGCGAGTATTTATTCGAGTTCGCCTCAACAAGTAACTACGTCATGTCCACAAATCCAAACCGGATCTTGAGATTTGTATTAATTTCACATAATTCCTTTCGCACACTGTATCTTTACAAACACTTATTCTTATTTGCAGAGCTACCTACCACAACACTCTTTTTAAAGGGAGATCAACCCACTATTACACTATTACAACTCTTCCTTCGGGGCCGAACAACACTTAGTTGTTCTCTATCTTAACAGGCATAGTTACCAACAAAGGTATCTAATAATGGAGTTCAAATCTTCTATCAAATATCATATAGCACATTTCGTGCCCCTTGAATTTTTAACATAAAATGGTTATTTAAAGAAATTAAAAAAATAGTACTTTACAATTAGAAATGTAGCAATACATTTCAATAACTTTTTTCTTACGAAAAATTCAAATATGCTTTATTTTTTAATTGAATAAGAACTAATGTAAATTAACTATAAAATCCAAAAAAATAATGTAACAGTAGAATTTCGTAATTCTCGTGTTTATGAATCAATCGTAAACAGTATATATACGTATGTTTAGAGAGGGGGAAAGAAAAATATAAAACATTTTATTAATAATGAGAAAAACTTAACGAATATTTATTTTGCTCGAGAAACTATTTATATATCATAGTTTCTCCGGTTTACAATTGAGTCATCTTAGTTATAAAATACACATATTTAGTCTGTCAAAACTTCAGTTACAGTCCAGTACACTTATTTACAAATAGTTACAAATTAATCCTGCAATACTACAAAGTTACAACTGATAATTAAACAACATAATATACTTAATAGTAACTCAACAAATATGTCATAATATTATGAAATATGTCTAGAATATGTTGTAAAAGTTTACAAACATATAAAAAAAGTTATAAAAATTCAAATTTTGAACAAAAATAGGTAAAAGTGTACGGAATGTGGTATAAATTATGTGGTAGGAGATTTGGCTCCTAATAATGAGATAAATGACCACACGGTCCAAACAAATAATATATACTTGAAGTTGTGCAATGAACAATTTTAATATTAACATTGTCCAACATTATCAATTGATGTGGTCGAAAGTATAAACAAAGTTAATTCACACTTTCATATGTAAAAAAAATGATTGCAATTTCTTCTCACAATAAATTTCTTCCCTCAATCTAAATATATGTAAGATCAGCATGGATAAAGAGATTATGCTCAAAGTGGAGAGATTATCAAATAGCTATATGAAGCTTAAATTAAATATATATAGAAGGCAAAGTAAATGCACCATGTATCGTACGTACTTTGGCCAAAATCGTGCAAAAAATATACAAGTGATCTGACTAATTTTAGCAGTCCATGAATAATATCCTCGAAAATTTTAAGGTGACCAATATAAAGAAAAATTGTGAACAAATCCTAAGGCTCATCTGCATACTAAAGAAAGTCGGTAGTCAAAAATTGCCCTCAAGTTGAGTAAAACTGACATGTGATGGATTGTCTTCGCGAAAAAGAATAAGATGTGATCGAAGAGGTTTCTATATGGGCAACAACTCCACGTTTGAGTTACCGTCTATCCTTTTTCTTTTCTTTAGTCGCTCTTGGGGCAGTTTAATTACATGTTCTCCCGGGAAAATGAGTCATAAAACACTTAATCTCCAGCCCGTGCTCGGTTAAAACGTGTGCCTTGCCATATAAAAGTACGATCTTAGAATAAACTCAATCTTGGTTTATAAATTCATGATGCTTTTCTAAAGAAAAAAAGAATAATACTTGCGATTTGCGAACATGTACGTAAAAATGAAAGAGGTAAAAACCGGCAAAGGATACAGAACCTCGAAACATAGGGTAGGTCTTTTTCCAGACCAAAATTCTTAATACAGTGCGAAATCGCACCTATCCTATACGAATTTGACTTTTTTCTTTTCTTTTTTGACTTTTTATAACAAAAAACAAAAAAACAAGAAAAAAAAATCAAATAGTAAAACTGGGTTTTTAAAGGTTATAAACGGACTTTCAAGATTTACAAGTCATTTTTTGTTGTATTTTTTGAGTTTTTTAAAGTTTTATTAAAAAATCAAAAAAAAAATGTAAAATTCTAAAACTTCGTTATAAAAGTAAGAAACAGTGATAAAAATTTGAAATTCAATTTTTTTTATTTATTTTTTCTATTTTTTCATAAAAACTCTTTGATAAGTTTAAAAAAAAGGCCAAAAAATACAAAAAAGAAAAATTATTGAAAATCTATTTTTAAGTTTTACAAACTCAATTCAATTTTTTTGATTTTTTTTTCTTATTAAGACAAGAAAATAAGAAAAATATTAAAAAAAAAATACATTGCGACTTTTAAAAGTCAGATTGGAAACTGGTAACACAAAAAAGATAAAAAAAAAACAGAGTGAATTTAATAAACGAAAACAGCTTTCACCTTAGAAAGGTACAACAAAGATCCACTATACACCGTTGCATCTTATTCAGCGATTGAAATGGAGGAGGAGTGCCATACCAAACTTTGGTATAGTCTGGAAAACTCTCCCTGTATCACCATTGGATCTTACAGTCTGTGGGCTCCACTGTTGATCCAATGGTTCCACATAGGAGAGTTTTTCAGACTGGCTCCCCCTGTCTGATTGAAATACACCTCTTCTCGAATACAATACTTGTACAAATTGTTTCAAGTACAAATTGTACAATAAAAGTCAGATTGGAAACTGGTAACACAAAAAAGATAAAAAAAAAACAGAGTGAATTTAATAAACGAAAACAGCTTTCACCTTAGAAAGGTACAACAAAGATCCACTATACACAGTTGCATCTTATTCAGCGATTGAAATACACCTCTTCTCGAATACAATACTTGTACAAATTGTTTCAAGTACCCTCAAGGGATTATTCAAATTGCTGCGATACATTATCCCAATCACACAGATGCTATACATTTTCACATTCGAGATGCTCCTTTGTGATAATCGTACACACCAATCCCCCGCTTTTTTCCAAACCGACCAGCGTCAACCAACTGAATGAGAAGAGGACAAGGTGCGTATCTATCATCACCGAGTCCTGCATGAAGAACTCTCATTATTGACAAACACACGTCTAACCCGATGAAGTCTGCCAGCTGGAGAGGACCCATTGGATGATTTGTACCTAGCTTCATGCCAGTGTCAATATCCTCTCTTGTCGCGACCCCTGTGTAGAGCGTGTAAAACGCTTCGTTAATCATCGGCATTAGGATTCGGTTAATTATGAAACCTGGGTAATCCTGGGAGCAAATTACTGTTTTACCCAACCTGGAGAGGCACAAACAGGGACTCGTCAGAATATTATGACATCATGATTTCGGAAACAATTTTCTGCTTTTAAAACTGGAGATAAAAAAAATAGGATCAGCTACTCCAGCTTCCCTTTACCAAAATTATTAAGACTTGAGTTTACAGATTTTAAGCAAAAAACGCTACTGTATCTGCTTTTGAAGTACCTACCGGCTAACAACGGCTAAAAATGCAATCTCAAATTTTGGTTCCAAATAATTATAATTTCTTGTTCTTTTTTGCGCACAGAACCAAAACTATTAGACGTGAATGCACAAGGTAATGTTAAAATATTGCCAGAGATATAGAAAATATATCAGTACAAGTAAACCTGGAAAAGTTGATAGGCATCTTGTTTTTGAGCAAAATGGGGAGAAACTTGCTATTACGACAGAGTTAGAAACTAGATAGGGTCCTGTTTAAATATAATATAGTTCTACACTTCTACTTACCCTAAAAAGTGGGTTATAAAATCATGAAAAGTTTATAGTAGATGATGATTGACATGTTGATCTTGAAAACCAATTTGGAGGAAAAAAGGCAATAAGGTGAAAATTATACCGTTAACAAGACATTATATGATATACAAAAGAAAAAGATACACGAGTCATTGCAATGGATTAAACGCGAAATGAGAGTAAATTTCTTAGAAGTCCGAATAAACAGAAAACAATAAGATAAATTTTCAAAGAATTAAACGTCAACATTCAAGTCAAAACCTCTCTGCCAAGGCTTTTGTTATTCTGAAGGTATTGTCTGACGTGTCAGCACCCTTGATAATCTCGATTAGTTTCATAATCGGGGGAGGGTTCATAAAGTGCATGCCAATCACCTGCAAATCAATGTTTCAAAGGTCTCCTAAGTAAATGACTACTTTGACACACTAAATGGAGAAGTATGTACTACTCTACTGACCACAGAAACGTCAGAAGATTCAAGGAACCTGTTGAGAAAAGGTTTACAGATATACATAAAAAAAAAGTCTGTGAAGGAACCTGTTGAGATCTGCTAGTTGCTGTTGCCAAACGAGATATAGATATAGAACTCGTGTTAGACGCCAAAATAGCTGATTTCTTTGCAATCTTGTCAAGGTTAGCGAACAGCTTTTTCTTCACATCCTCTGATTCAACGATGGCTTCGATAATCATGTCGGCAGAATGAAAATCCTCCAAGTTCGAGGTGTACTTTATGCGTGCGAGGGCATCGTTTCCTTTATCCTACAGTAGGGAAAAATAATTTTTATAGATCGAAAAAAATTGAGAGCTGATGACTGAAATGCCAATCTAAGAAAACATGTGATTTGATTAGGTAAATTCAATTTCGACTATGTTTGTTTTCTGAACGGACAGGAACCATAGAAAGGGACTCATATGGGAGTATTTCTAACTTGACACTTGCTAGAGTTACTTACGACTATGATTTGAAACCTTGTGCATTTAAAACAACCTGTCAACGACCTCGTTAGGAAAAAGTAATGAGTACCAAGTGTTTAGACCTACATAATTAGGCATGCTCAGATTCTAGCTGGCCGATACTGGTTCACTAAATAAGAAAAGAATAAATAATGAAAACGCCTCGAAATAAGGAACTGTCATTCCAAATAAATAAATCCTAGCTGCATATTTAGGTATATCAGTATATGCACATCACAATTCAGTACGTGTAACTACGTTACAAGTATTAGTAGCAATGTCTTTCCACCCGATCAAACAGTATTGAATTTTAGAATTCCTTCCCTCAGACGCATGCCATTGTGTAACTTCATATCACATAGGAGTTGTAGTTACTAAGCACTACAGTTAAATAGAATCAAACCGATTCTCATAAAAGGGTTTTAGACCACACACTCATCAATGTAAATCCTCAAAACACTACATTACTCAAACTCTGAGAAAAACTAACTTCTGCGATAGCCAACTTCTGTAATGTTTAATTTTTTGCGATTTTTGAAATTTAATTTTTGGAAATTAATGTTTATGATCGGAATATGCACATTTGATGTTTATTCGTTAATACCGTTACCATACATACTTGTTAAGTTTCTGCTCATATAATTATCTCTTTAATATTGGTGATAATATAGGCATAGTCTATTGTATTGAGCACACACTTTGTGGCAGGGAAGTAGCTAGGTAAAGACTGTCGAAGCACCAGTCCCATCCATTTCGATAATATATGATGAAACGTAAAAAAAATTATGTGTTTTGATTAAAATATTCAAAAAAAAAAGGGTTTCATCCCCATTTACCAAAACTAGTGTTTCAGCCTCTCTCACTTAAAGTTCCTCGTTCCGTCCCTGCTTTAAGGATCATTGATTTACCTCGATATACATCAAACAAACATCTACATTAGTGTGCATAAAAAATTATCTACCTATATTATCACCCCTTTTATATTCTTCAAACCCTGAAGAAACCTAGCTGCTTCCGCCACAGACGGCTATCAACTTACTCTTATAATTAACAAACATAGTTACACCTACATAGTTAGACCTACATATTCTAGTTGACCGATATGGTTTACTACAGAAGAACAAATAAATCATGAAAACGTCTTGAAATAAGAAACTGCCATTCCAAATTAATGAATTCTGGCTGCTGTCTATGCATATGCACATCACGATTAAGTACATGTAGCTTTGCTACAAGTATTATAGCAATGTCTTTCCCAACCGATCAAATACTCTATTGATTTTTGGAATTTCTTACCTCAGACGCATGCCATTGTGTAACTTCGTATTACATATAGCAGTCGTAGTTACTAAACAGTAAGCACTACAATTAAATAGAATCAAACCGATTCTCATAGAAGGGGGTTTATACCACACACTCATCAATGTAAATCCTCAGAACACCACGTTACTCAAACTCCGAAAAAACTTCTGCGATACCCAACTTTTGTAGTGTTTTAATTTTTGCGATTTTTGGATTTAATTTTTTGAAAACTAAATTTTATGATAAATTGGAATATGCACATTTGATGTTTATCCGTTAATACCGTTACCATATATACGTATTAAGTTTTTGCTAATATAATTATTTCTCTTATATTGGTGATAATATAGGCATAGACTATTGGACACACTTTGTGACGGAGAAATAACACAGTCGAAGCACCAGCCCCATCCATTTTGATAAAATATAATGAAAAGTAGAAAAATTCTACAATATGTTTTGTTTAAAATATTCAAAAAATAGCGTTTCATCCCCCGTTTACCAAAATTAGCGTTTCAGCCTCTCTCGTTTTAAAAGTTCCTCATTCCGTCCCTACTTTCAAGGAGCATTCATCTATCTCGATATACATCGATCAAACAGCCCCTCACATAGCCTCTGCATTACCGTGTATCAAAGACAAAAAGTATCTACCTATATCATCACCCCTTATTATATTCTCGAAACACCGAAAAAACACAGCTTACTCTGATGATTAACAAACACATATCGAAACCCTTATTTTAGTTGCTGCATTTAACCTAACTTAAGTTGATATCTTGCTTAAACCTACACTGAATTTACTTTAATAACTAATACTCGTAAGAAACAAAAAAGGCCTCCTTGTTATTTTCCTCTTCAAAAAGCTAAAATAATTAAACTAAATGGCCAGCAATGTTTCTAAATAAAACTCAAAAAAATCCTGCTTATAAAAGATAGAACGGGACCTGAGAGAGTTGGGATTTGGATACGAGGTTTTGAGTGAAATTGGATATATAATCACGGGCACGGGTAAGGGCAGTCGGGTCAGCGTCATGTAGATAAACATCGACGCCGTTAGAGGCGGCGATTAGTGCTATTCCGGCACCCATCTGACCGGCGCCCACCACTCCCACCGTATTCACCTCCAACATCATTTTTTTACTAATAAAAACTTCTGTTTGTGAAGAAAAAACAAAAAAACTTAAAAGACTCTTATTTAATGTAACCTACACTCCCAAAATTAACTGCCAAATTAACGATATCATAATATCTACAATTTAGTTGTCATAATTTAGTAATTTAGTTAGATAAAAATTAGTTTCAGTTTTTATTTTGATTAAATTCTTTATATAATATATATATATATATATCAATATAAAATAATGCTTGATTCAGTGAGAGTCAAAAGCTGTCACAAACCTGTCATTAATTTAAAAAGTTGTCACAAATATGTCACAAATTGACTAAACTGTCAAAAAACCGTCATAAAAATCGTCGTTAATAAGCTCGTAACAAAAAATACCGTCACTAATCCCGTCGCTATTTGAGTATTTTTTTATAGTGTATATATTATATCAATGTATGTATAAGTATATATATATATATATATGTGTAATATATAATTCATGTATACATATTATTCTAAATAATATAAATTCTATATGATGTTTGTGTATAAAAAAAATTATAAATACTTAATAAATATATTCTACTTATAAAAAATAAATACTTTTTTAAAAAAAATAGCAATTTTCTTGTCTTTTTTCATGAAATTATTCAAATAGTGATGTGGGCTCAAATAATGTTTGCTCGAATGTCATAAGTCTAAAACTTTAGTTTCGTTTTATGAATACTTTTTTTCATAACAAATATATTCATGAATACTTTAGTTTCGTTTCAGAGAAAGTGTAAAAAAAATTATATTTTTTTTTATTTTATAAAAAAAATCAAAGAAAATCTAATCAAATAATATGTTTATTTTAAACTGTGATACTTATTATGTATGTATATGTATGTGTTTTAGTAGAAAGATTGTAAATTGTAATATTTCGAAAATACATGATTAAATTTATACAAGTTACAAATAATATGACCAAAATGAAAAGTGAAACTAAATTTCATCCAACTAAATTAACGGCAGCACCTGAATTGTGAATATTATGATAGTTCAGTACGTCAATTATTAACTTTGGTAGTCTGATATCTAAATAGTTAAAAACAGATAGTAAAGTACACTAAATGTATTTTTTTCTCTATAAAGTGGAACACCTTACTCGACTTATGTTATGTTTAAAATATTTAATGTCTAACATTTTAATATATAAATAGATTCAACAAATATATCAAAACAAGTATTTATAATTAAGATTAGAGTTAAATTCATGCACTTTAAACCTTAGAAAATTATGGGGATAGATGAAATTGTTGCCGATAGATGTTATGTACAATAATAATATTTGATATTCCATATCCAGTAACCGCTGCATAATTAATTAATTAAATTTTCATCACTAATAAATAAATTAAAATATAGCCAAGTGTCATTACATAAGTAGATTATAATATATTTATCTTCTCAAGTTTATTAAATTTAAAATTTATTTTAATTTTTTAAATAAAAAAATATTTTAAGATTTTCACCCGTAAGGAAGACGTATTAGAATGACGTATTAGAATGGACAAAGTAAACAATAATTCAAATGGCGTGTCGGGTACTCCAAATGCCGTATAGTACCCGAATGTAGACTTTAAACATTCTGGCTACCATTCGATGATAGGTTGATACAATATTTTCTATCCCAAACGGGAAACACCTTATAGCAGAGTTTCCTATCATGGTTATGAGGGCCTTTTTATTTTTTACGTCGGTCCGTTTATTTGTATTTGATAATAACCGGAATATGCGTCAAGAAAACTTATTGGTCCGACACCCAAAGTGACGTCCTCCGTTGATTAATTTTTGGGAGAGAAAACAAAGTCTATAGGACAAGACCTGTTAAGGATGGTGTAGTCCATGCATACAATATATTTTCCATTATTTTTAGGGAAAACGATGCAATTTACAAGGCACGTTGGGTAGAGAACTTTTTGTATAGGGTGAGATTCATCGAGTCGTTTTACTACATCTTTGATAATCTGTATGATGGAGGAACTTAATTATTCGACTGTACCGGATAGGCTTATCTCATTTGCAACCATATTTATAAATATGTCAATAGACTTATATAATATATTTAGGACAAATTAAATAATAATTTACATAATATGAGTCTATATACTAAAATTTCATATTATTTTTTAAAATATACTATTTCTATTATATATTCTATCTTTAACATAATAAAACATATTATAAATAATTTTTGAAGATTTGGATGAATATCTACAAATAAATTTGGAACACGAAAAATATGTGTTTCGTATTTTCAGAAGAAAACAAAATAAAACTGGAGTACTGTCTGTCATACTTGTTGCTTCACTGTTTCCTTGTGTCAACAATATTTGTTTAACACTGCTTGTTTAGGTATACAATATTTTTCTGGTTGACGCTTGAACTAGTAAGATACGTGACTTTTTGTGCTTATAATTAACGTTGCAATTGTAGTAGTGGAGTATATAA
Organism: Primula vulgaris; assembly: GCA_963920805.1. NCBI lineage: Eukaryota > Viridiplantae > Streptophyta > Magnoliopsida > Ericales > Primulaceae > Primula > Primula vulgaris. The sequence goes on from OY987218.1 coordinate 30,867,811, forward strand.
TTTATCTACATCCTTCCATATATGGAAGATGGATATACAACACTACAAGGTGTGTAAAGTTGACTCTTAATTTCTCGATTGAAAGTGAAACATTGCTGACGATTGGTACAATAGCACACCTTTAATGTCTAATTAAACAATTGTTATCATGGCAAACATATCGAGAAGCCATGATTATTTGCAAGAAAGTTTCAAATTAGAAATGTAAAAAAAAAAAAAAAAGAGAGAAAATAGGCATATTGAACTTAGCTAGTGGTGGTATCCTTAGATTGTGAGTAAATTGAAAGAAACGTCCCGGGAGTATATGGAAATCGGAAATGACAGAAAATGTAATAACACTCTAGCAACAGATTTAAAACGATACTTAAGAAAAAGAAGTCCCCATCTTATGTAGTATACCATTAATTATATCGATCGGCCTATGCAATTTTTTAAAATTTATGTTATACTGTAATAATTAAAGTGTACTTAATTACCATTTAAATTTGATTTCCTTGATACTGGAAACCGCACATATATATTGATTACTCATAAAGATAAACAAATTAACGAGTGTCTTTTTGTAACAATCACTTTATTTGACCGTTTATGGTACAATCACCTTAACCACCGTTATATTATAAAATGGAAATGTCTAATATTCCGTATAAGTTATAAGTTATAACTATCTACTCTGATGTATTTCTTGAATTCAAAAAATACATAATAAATAAAAAATCTGCTCGTGTGTGAGTGTGTGACATTTCCAAAGCCTCTTGCAGGGGCGAGTATCTTTTGACTCCTCAAATTACTTATTTGAGGATCTGGTTAAAAACCAGATCCACGTCATATTTTATTTTTATTTATTTTTTCAATTAATTTCACTCAATTTTATTACAAAATAAATAACTCTAGCACCCCTTTATTACATATCTTTACACTTCATTTATCTACAAAATAAATAAATTTAGCCACTCCATCACACTATTAATTAATACGTTCCTCTGTTTTTTTTTTCCGTTTAAACTAAATACAAAATTAAAATATTTTATAATCATAATATTATATCAAGTTAACACTTTCAAGTAATTTATATTTTGCACCTTTTTATTTATTAATTTTGTTACTTCCGAGTAAATAATTAAATTGTCCCCAAAAACCATATATATCATTGTTTTCTTCCATCTTTACCTACCCACATAAAACATTTACCTACTCATATTTATTTAACCACTTTCAAGTTAACCCGGTTAAATGTGGGTAGGAAAAGATGGAATAAAATAATGACGTGTAGGGTTTTTGGGGACAATTTAATTATTTACTCGTAAGTAACAAAATTAATAAATAAAAAAGTGCAAAATATAAATTACTTGAAAGTGTTAACTTGATATAATATTATGATTATAAAATATTTTAATTTTGTATTTAGTTTAAACGGAAAAAAAAAACAGAGTAATGTATTAATTAATAGTGTGATGGAGTGACTAAATTTATTTATTTTGTAGATAAATGAAGTGTAAAGATATGTAATAAAGGGGTGCTAGAGTTATTTATTTTGTAATAAAATTGAGTGGAATAAATTAAAAAAATAAATAAAAATAAGATATGACGTGGACCTGGTTTTTAACCAGATTCTCAAATAAGTAAAATGAAGACTTAGATGAGTAATCTGAGTCCTAAAAAGGAGAATCTCCCTTGCAGGCAGAGCAACTAATTACGAAATTCAATCAGCTCCAATAAATGATACCAGTACACTAGTAAAAGTGGGAAACTACAAAACAGTTGCATTTAATTTGGAAATAGGTGTTGTTATTTGGTAAAATTCAGAATTGGGGAGGTGAAATCATAAATGTGAGGAAACGACAATGCGGATATCATGTGGTGGATTAAATACCGTCGTAGAAATTAATATTCATGTTTGTGATATTTAATTATTTAAAACAATTTCATTTAAAATTCAAAAAGAAAATTTCAAATTTCAAAATGTTTTAAAAAAAACTATTAGTACTTCAAATATAATTTTTTTTGTAATACAAATGTGAGGTTATAAGTATGAATTTGATATGTTTTGACTATCAAAAATGGCTAATTCAAAAAAAAAAAATTATTAAAAAAAAAAAGTAGATACTTGACGTATCAAAATAAACAACATCAGGACACTTATTTATATACGGAAATATTACACTTATTTAATTGTGCATTATTAAACTATGTGCAATTTTGACCGGCCAATAACTTGTATCAAAATTGTCGAAATGGAAATTTTCAAAAGTTAATCATACAGTTCAAATGTTAAATTTATGATTAGATTTAAAAAAAAACACTACGACAATTTTGATACAAATTATAAAACGATTAAAATTGCACGTATTTTCATAATGAACAATTAAATGATAACAGGAGTAGTATTATAATTTATAAGTATAAAAAAACAGGGGGTGGGTTAGGCTGAGTGGGTTCACATGATAACGTAGGAGGGACAGGTTTGGGAGTGGTTGACCTGCTATAGCCAGTGACGTTTGCATACGTTGTTGGTGGAAAGTTACAGGCTATAGACGGTAACCGAATCTTAATTTCCCAAAACTCTGTTTGACTCTTACTCAGTTTCTGTCATACTTTGATGACTTGCATACACGCGTGATGATGCAACTGAGTCTGGTTTAGTGTCGCTACTCGATCCGTAAATCCGTATCCCGACCGTGTATAGGTCGGGATTTCGAGATTTTTCCAAGCCCTGATCCAAAGTACATTTCAAATTCATACCAAGACACAAAGTAATTTATACTTATCTTTTTTTTAATGAATATTCTTCACTTTGGTACGAATTATGTCAGATAGTTTCATATTTTTTATTTCTTTATGTATTCTCATTTTTAAACAGTTTTGTGTTCTAGACTCAATTTAATATTGCTATGAAATTGCACTATAAGTTCATCTTATACGATGAGAATGCAAATATTAGCTCCTAATTAACTATGCTAGATATATTCATGTAACTCTATTCTTTGTTGTTGAAAATAAAATATAAATAACAATGTTGTCTATAGTAACATAGTTGAAAACAAATAACACTATACAGTCTTAATGTTTATTTTAACGGATTATATAACAAATGATAAGTCAATTAGCTTATCTTATGACGATAATATTTCTGAATTATTTTGCGCTTTCAACAATAATTAGCTTTTATGGACAATTATATAAGCAAGACATTATTTTTTAATAAAGTAATATCATATACATATTTATTTACAATTTCTTTCTAATCAGCACAGTGTAATAGATGAACACTCTTATAAATCTCTCGATAAGATTTTAGTTCTACCACTATATAATTTTATCAGGTTATGAATTACATACTCTCATATATATTATTTTGTATTGTATGTATGAACGTTAACAAGATATTGAAAAATGCTATGTGGTGGTAAAACTAAAATCTCGACTATCGAGAGATTTAGAAATAAGACATCACAATTACACATTTGGTAGTGCAGGAACTAAATTTTTACCATTACATATTCTCAACCAACAAGTAAAATATTTTAGAAAAATAATAAAGGAATTCACATTTTATAGAATAGTAGAATTTGTCAAATTTGATCTTAAAAATTTAAAGGGATTATAGAGCGTGATGTTTAAACACAAGAAGCTTGCGTATGAGTTCTGCTTATTTTATGGTCCTTGTTAGACCGCACCAAACACGGACAAAACCACACCCCACCTCCCTTTACTAATTTTAGATTTTACCTAAAAAAAGGTTTTTTTTGCCCAAAATCGTACTTGGTCCTCGTTGTTTCAAATGAGTTTTCAAATCCACAACTGAATTTACATAAAAATCCCCACAAACCAAAAAATGTTAAATTAGTCTGTAACTGACTTTTAATACCTTTCCGTGATTGCAACAAAAAGAGATATCAACAAGGTTTTTTTGCCCAAAATCGTACTTGGTCCTCGTTGTTTCAAATGAGTTTTCAAATCCACAACTGAATTTACATAAAAATCCCCACAAACAAAAAAATGTTAAATTAGTCTGTAACTGACTTTTAATACCTTTCCGTGATTGCAACAAAAAGAGATATCAACAAGGTTTTTTTGCCCAAAATCGTACTTGGTCCTCGTTGTTTCAAATGAGTTTTCAAATCCACAACTGAATTTACATAAAAATCCCCACAAACCAAAAAATGTTAAATTAGTCTGCAACTGACTTTTAATACATTTCCGCGATTGCAACGAAAAGAGATATCAACAAGGTTTTTTTGCCCAAAATCGTACTTGGTCCTCGTTGTTTCAAATGAGTTTTCAAATCCACAACTGAATTTACATAAAAATCCCCACAAACCAAAAAATGTTAAATTAGTCTGCAACTGACTTTTAATACCTTTCCGTGATTGTAACAAAAAGAGATATCAACAAGGTTTTTTTGCCCAAAATCGTACTTGGTCCTCGTTGTTTCAAATGAGTTTTCAAATCCACAACTGAATTTACATAAAAATCCCCACAAACCAAAAAATGTTAAATTAGTCTGCAACTGATTTTTAATACATTTCCGTGATTGCAACAACAAAAAGAGATATCAACATGATTAAAGATTATAAATACATTAGTTCTAGTTTATTGCTTTTTGTGTTTGCTGGTTATAAACTAAAAATTGGTTTGTATGTACTGGTTTCAACATGAGAGTGTATAGTTTATTTTTGTTATTTTATTTTTATTTCATTCACACTCTACATGTTTTCTTTATTTATGAATTCGGAATTTCAAATTTTGACGAGTACAACGCAATTTTGCGACCATCACTGATTTATCACTCGTATAAAATTCACGTCCGGGATGTTTCACACAAATCAACAAAATATGCTGAGTGTTTCCTTGAAGTAAAAAGCTAGTAATAATTATTTAATAAAAATAATTACTTTGAAAATTTTATAAGCCTCAATTTACTATACGCAGTTTACCATTTAGGATGGCGGGTCCCCATTTTGTGCAGTCATTGAGTTAGACTGTACAGTGTGTAGTCACCTTTACAACTATTAGATTAAAAAATGAATGGTTAGATGATACATTTTCAATAACTAATTTAATTTTTTATTTTTTTATCATATTAAACAAATTCAGATGCAATAAATTAAAAATAAATTTTACAACACAATAAAAACCCAAATAAAAATATAGAACCCTAGTGGATACTATCCTAAATTTAATTATTAATCAAAATTAAAAAAAAAATAACAATTGAATATTATTTTTAAAATTAAAAATTTATGTTGTTCAATTGATTGACTACACATAAAAAAGCCCCTAGGATGGCTATCTAAAATAGGGACAATATGCCACTTTATTAGAACTTGTGATCGTTTATATTATAAGTGAAAGTGAGAGAAAACAACAATAATATATTAAACTATTAGGGCTAAAACCATGAAGAAAGAGACAAATGTGGGTACTGAGGAGGACTCTGACTAAACTGACCTGGCATGCAAACAACTTCAGATTCTTAATTTTAAATAAAACAGGTCGTATTATTAAATTACGTGTAATTTTAACCGTTTTATAAATTTTATCAAAATTATTGATTTTTTTTTAAAATTTAATTATAAAATTTAACATTTGAACTAAATAAATATTTTAAAAACAAATTCATTTCGATAATTTTAATATAAATTATTTACCAACCAATCCTTAATTTAATAATATAACATGGAAAAAAAAAGTCAGCTCTTTGAAAGTACAGACCCTTGTCTTGTCTTTAAGAAAATCTATCAGTATCATACACACAGAAGCTAAGATTTGATATCCCCATAATATATACTCCTACTATATATATATATATAAATATATATATTTTCCCAAATTCTATTTTGGTGTGCTTGACAGGGAGAGGAAGAGAGTCATCAAGGTTTGAAATTAAGGAAAAGTGTTGGTATCACAAGGTAGCCTTGCTTCACTTGTAAGTGATTGAAAAAAGAAAAAAACTTTCTTGGCATTTATTATATAGTCTTCTTAATTTAATGGTCTAAATTGCACCAACTAAAGGTTTCCCCTTTATTTCTGTCTTCATTTTTGATTTTCAAACTAGGGTTTTTGCTTGCTTCAGTTATAAGCTCTATGGGTATCTTCATCTTTATTTTTTTCTTTATTGCTTTGTGTTTTAATTCAAATTAATGGTTCTTTTCTATCCTCCTTTACAAAAGTTGCAGAGAGCTCTTTAATAACAACTGTTTTTATTTAGCCTTTTGCTTCAGTTTCAACTTTCAAGTTTATATATTACCGTTTGAGGAAATTGAGGTGTTTTTGGGATTTGGGTTTGAAATTTCTTCTCTTTTTCCTCCTAATTTTCAGGTTTATTTAAATAATATGGTCTAGGAATCTGTTTCTCAAAAGGGGTTTTGAAGATCTCAATTTTGCCTATTCTTGTTGCTTCACCTTCAAGTGCTCATTTGGGGGCTTTTCAAGAGCTTATATTGGCTTATTTCTTTTATTTGAGTTGCTGCAAAATTCTATCACTCTTCTCAGCTACCTATATATAACCCATGGTGATGATATTAGTGTTTTGAGCTGAAATTTATTATAATGGCTCTACTCAAGGCTCTTCTATTGGCAATTTTAATCTGCTATAGTTTTGCCTTTTCCGCCTCGAGCGAAAATTGTGATCCAAATGACTTATCAGCCCTTAAAGATTTTGTTGGGAACCTAACTAATGGATCAATAATCTCGAACTGGGTTGATGAATCGACTTGTTGTGAATGGGAAGGTGTCAAATGTGATCACAGTGGTAATGATTCATCACTTTTTAAAAGAGTGGTTATGTTAAAATTGTCGAATAAGAGCATTCAAGGTGTTATTACACGGTCTTTGGGAAATTTAGATCAATTGAAACTGATTGATTTATCTTACAATCATATCGAAGGTATTTTGCCTCTGGAGATTTCTAACTTGAAGAACCTTGAATTTATCGATATGAGCCATAACTCGTTACAGGGCCCGTTGCCTAAAACTCTTGTCGAGCCGAATTTGATTCGTTCATTAAATATTTCTGGAAATTTATTTAATGGGGAGTTGATTGATCTTGCGGGATTTACTAGCCTTATCGAACTTAATCTCAGCAGAAATTCATTTACCGGTGAATTAGGTTCCCAAATTTGCAATTTTTCTAAGAGGATCCAAGCTATTGATCTATCGATGAACGAGTTGTCAGGGAGTTTTGATGAATTTGCTAACTGCAGTAAATCTTTGCAAAAACTATATGTTGATGGGAATTTATTATCAGGCCATATTCCTGAAGGATTGTATTCATTCCCAAATTTGGAGCAGCTCTCTATTTCGTCGAACAATATCGCGGGCCAGCTGAGCGACAATCTCGGTAATCTCTCGAGCCTTAAAACTTTGGTTATTAATGGTAACTTGTTTTCGGGTCCCATCCCGGACATATTTGGCAATTTAACAAATTTAGAGCATTTTGTTGCTTATTCAAATTCATTTTCGGAGAGATTGCCTCATACTCTTTCCTTATGCTCAAAACTCCGTGTGCTCGATCTCCGGAACAATTCTTTGTCGGGCGCCATTGACCTTAATTTCACCAATCTATCCAATTTGTGCACACTCGATCTTGCAACAAATCATTTCTCGGGTGCACTCCCGGATCTATCAAATAACAGTGAACTTAAAGTTCTGAGTCTTGCCAAAAATTTGTTACTTGGCGAAATACCTGAGAGTTATGCAAACCTCACATCTCTATTATTTTTTTCGTTATCGAACAACAGCTGTACTAATCTATCAGGGGCATTATCAGTGCTTCAGAATTGCCCAAATCTAGGGACCCTTATCCTCACAAGGAACTTTCACGGGGAACAAATCCCGGATAATGTGCTTGGTTTCAAAAACCTAACTGTTTTAGCATTGGGAAATTGCAAACTTACTGGAAAAATCCCGGCTTGGCTAACGAAATGTTCAAAATTAGAAGTTCTCGATCTTTCATGGAACAATTTAAATGGTGAAATTCCTTATTGGATTGGTCAAATGGAGAATTTATTTTATATTGATTTCTCGAATAATTCTCTAATAGGGGAAATTCCCAAAAGTTTAACTGAATTAAAATGTCTCACTAGCCAGAGTAGCTGTTCGCCAAATCTCATCCCTTCATCTGGTATTCCCCTTTACGTTAAACGTAACCAAACAGCCCTTGGTTTACAATATAACCAAGCTTCAAGTTTCCCCCCATCTATATTATTTAGCAATAATAGAATTAACGGTACGATTTGGTCCGAAATTGGGAAATTAAACCAGCTTCATGTTTTGGATTTGAGCCGGAACGAAATAAGTGGGATGATCCCTAGTTCTATTTCTGATATGGCCAACCTTGAAATTCTTGATTTATCGTCGAATAATATTTCCGGAGAAATCCCTTCATCTTTCACCAAGCTCACATTTTTGTCAAAATTTAGTGTCGCGAATAATCATTTACATGGTTCGATCCCTAAAGGTGGCCAATTCTTGAGCTTCCCAAATTCGAGTTTCGAGGGTAATTTGGGACTTTGTTGGACAATAGAATCTCCATGTAGCAACGATAAAGCACATCGTCCCAATAATAAATACGTTTCGAGAAAAGGATTTAAAAAAGCAACCATTTTTGGAATCACAATTGGTGCAGGGGTTGGAATATCGTTGCTTTCAGCCGTTATTTTGCTCAAATTATCAAAGAGAGACAATGGGGACTCGGTTCGTGATTTCGATGAGGAAACTGGTCGGGCCCACAGGTTATCCGAAGGGGCCTCGAAATTAGTTCTTTTTCAAAATTCTGATTGTAAGGATCTTACTGTTGCGGATTTATTAAAATCGACTGGTAATTTTAATCAATTGAATATTGTCGGGTGTGGAGGATTTGGGCTAGTTTACAAAGCTAATTTTCCTAACGGAACTAAAGCTGCGGTGAAAAGATTATCTGGAGATTGCGGCCAAATGGAACGTGAATTTCAAGCTGAAGTCGAAGCTCTCTCTCGTGCCCAACATAAAAATCTCGTATCTTTACAAGGGTATTGTATACATGGGACCGATAGACTGTTAATATATTCGTATATGGAAAATGGAAGCTTAGATTATTGGCTACACGAGAGGGTAGACGGTGGGTCCGTTCTTAAATGGGACAGGAGGCTTAAGATAGCGAAAGGGTCTTGTCACGGGCTAAGCTACTTGCACAAAGAGCCTAATATTATACATAGAGATATAAAGACGAGTAATATTCTATTGGACGAGAAATTTGAGGCTCATTTAGCAGATTTCGGATTATCAAGATTATTACATCCATATGATACACATGTCACGACAGATTTGGTGGGGACTTTAGGTTATATTCCACCTGAATATAGCCAAACTTTAACGGCTACATTTAAAGGCGATGTGTATAGTTTTGGGGTTGTACTTATCGAGCTTTTAACGGGTAGGCGGCCTGTTGAGGTTTGCAGGGGGAAAAACTGTCGGGATTTGGTATCGTGGGTTTTTCAGATGAAAAATGATAAAAGGGAAGAGGAAATTTTCGATCCTTTATTGTTACTGGGGAGTAAGAATATTGAGAAGCAACTTATTGAGGTGCTAGGCATAGCCTGTAAGTGTTTAAATCGAGATCCGAGACGAAGGCCTTATATTGATGAAGTTGTTATGTGGCTTGATGGGGTCGGAGATGAAAATTTGGGGACCGATTTTGTTTGATTTCGTTTATATGTTTGTATATGTACAAAGAGGCTAGTAAGCTTGTAAAGCTACAAAATTTCGACTTTTTCGTACTAGAAATATAAATTCTGATTTTAGTCTATTGGACGCAGTCACATATGTATAGTGTTTTTATCTCAATGGTGGGGAAAAGCCACATTTTTATTTATTAAATGTGGATGAAAAACCTCACAAAACAAATGCACAAGGTTCATCCCAAACGGGAAAAGTACGAAAAAGGGCACATATGTATAGTGTGTTCTGCATTTGGTTATAGGTAAGTGTGTATACCTATTAGGCCATTGCTACATGTAAAATTTTATAGACGTGTTTGTTTTAAGTTTAAAAGAGGATAAATTATACTAATTGGACTTTTAATCCGAACCTTGTTTGGATAAGTGACTTGTTATAAAGTATATCACAGAAAGAAACAAGCCCTATGCCATTTATATCCATATTTTCTCATGGTTATAATATGATAGTTGTAGAATTTAAATCATTGTTTGTTGGAAAAAGTTTCAAGTGTGAAAGTAACTTATATGTGTGTACTTTATTTTCCAATGTGTAGATAGCCAGCAATGTTTTGACTTTTGGTACCATGAGAATAGAGACTTGTTGCATTTCCAAGTGAACTGAAGCAGCTGAAATTATTATATACCTACCCCATCAATGGATTTTACTCCGGTAACTGAGATCATAACTATTCTTACAAAAAACAAACAAACATCTTATTTATTTATCTACGAACTATAAAATATTTGATAATTTCAGTAGCTGTATTTAACATGATGGAACTGTCTTTTAAATGCATTGATTCTATTTGACCATGAAAGTGGCTTTCTCATGGCATGTGTTTGCCAAATTACTGCACGCTAGGCTTTGAAAGGGGACTTTTCAAATAAAGCACAAAACCTTTTTACTTTATGCAATTCAATTTTAGAAATTTATGTCTTACTATTTATTTATTTTCTACTTTCACAAAGCTTTACTATCACGGCATGACCTTTATTTGCGAGGTTTTTGAGCTTTCAGGGTCAATATCAATAAGAACAGCAACAACAATACTCCTACTAATTAAAAAAATACTACCACTCATATTGATACGAGTAGTAAATTCTATGTACATAAATAGATAAATCCACAGTTCTGTAAATGGGATAAAAGAACTACTATCGTCTATCAATATGGATTGTAAAATTCTATGTACATAAAGAGAGTTAAATAATTCCACAATTCTGACAAGAATAACTTTTTTTTATTCAATTAAGTTAGACTTTGATTCATAACGTATTTTTTTACTTTATTGGGGATGCGTTTATTTTTTTTTTAGGATCGGAGATTTTGATCCATCTCCATAACTTTAGACTTCTCTAACAATGGCTGGAATATTTGTGCGAACGTTCAGCGTTATTTTGTTATCCTTGACAATTGATCAACGAGTGTAAACCTCACACTCGTTTGGGAGATGGGACTATTTTGGCAAATTTTCGTAACCCAGAACTACCTTTAACAAATTTTCTTAAGTGTCACTGACACGTAGCACTGCTTAAGGTGTAAAGTTATTTTCTTTTGAGGCTAGTTATTCATGAATCGAAACTCAAATACTAGAGCTAAAATTTACAGTTTTTGGCTTTTGTAAAATCTAGCGATGAGTGGTATTAGCAAAAGTTTGGAAAAGATTAGAGCGGTTGTTAGCATCTCCAAGGTTTACCACAAAAACAATTTCTCAGCGGCTTTATTTTCCACTGTTTCTAGATATTCTGAGACCGAGGTAATACACCAGGGCTTGTTTGGTTGGACTTGTTAAGTTGGTTTTATGCTTTTAATTAAGTTGCACTATATTTCGGAACCGGCCTTAGAAAGCCAATTTATATTGGTTGGGTTAGTGAAAACAACTAATGTTTGCTATGCCTTTCAATTATTGCTAATCAGTAATCAAGAATCTAATATTTTTATCTGTCTAGTATGGAAAAGGAGGTAGTAAACTTGAATGCCTTAATTCTATTGCCAGTCAATATACAGTAATTTTGTTTTTTGCTTCAAAGTTGCAGCAAGGAGATAATTGAGCATGTTCTAGAGGATATGTGTTCAGGGCGAAGCCAGGATGTGTAAATGGGGTGTCAAAATATACAAAAAAAAAAAAACAACTTAAAATAATAATTTTTCATACTCACCCATAATCTATATACCCCATTTAAGTGTTGTTGAACAAATAACAAAGCATAAACACAAAAATTATTGCAAATAACTAACATGATACCTGATAAAATCAAAAGAAATGAACCCGACGGCTGCTCGCATTCGTAAATGCATCAATGATAGTTTCCGTGCTAAATTTTGAAGCAATATCTTTCTCAATATACATCATCATACAATTTTCAAGATAATCGGCTTCCATTTTATTACGAATACTAGTTTTGATGATATTCATAGCTGAAAATGATCTTTCTGCGGTGGCGGTAGAAACGGGAAGAGTAAGCACGAGAACCACAATTCTATAAACAAGGTGATATGTTGTAGACCATTTTGTTTCTACCAACCATTGACAAAGCTCGGAAATCGATGATAAATTCTTGTATTCAGGAAGAGAAATAACACAATTCTCGTAATGTCGAAGTTCCAATTTCAAGTTACTTTTCTCAAACTCCGTAAAGTCATCCGGATAAAATTTGTCAACAAGTAGACAAATATCATCGATTTTGAATATTGAAGAGTGACAATTAGGATTCAAAGTAGAACTAAGAACTAACAATTCCATTACTTGCTCATCAAAGCGACGATTTAGTTCTTGAATTTGAGAATCTATAGCACGATAGAAAATATTCCAACCACGAAAAAGGAAACAAGGAAAACAGAAAGCCTTGTTCTTGGCCACTGAATATTCCAACCACGAAAATAAAGCAAACCACGGAGCTTGAAATATTCGAGGACGAGTCTTGGTGGATGCAAGAGTATACGAATATTTTTTTCCTAAATCGGGACAATTTGGACCATGTAGAGTTATGTACGCCCTACGAACTTCGTCACGCCTATTAACAGGATACTCTCAAATTTTTCTACGTAATCCAGGATCACGCTCTAGCGAATTAATATCAAATTCTACCGTGTCGATTCTTTGAATTTTTGTTGGAGGACTAGGCGTATCGATTGCCACGTGATCAACACTACTACCAACATTCTCTTCCGTCGGAGAAACATTAGCTCTCTTAAAGAACGAATTTATTTTAGGTGTCTTTCCCATTTTATACTCGATAAAAATATTAGCGATGCCAGATCTGCAGATTAAAACTCTAAGAGTTAATAGCCTATTTTTTTTTCCTTTGAGTACTTTAATCAAACAACTATGGTGCAACATAACATCAATACATATAATAAAAAGAAGCATATTAAAGGAAAAAATAAATAGAAGAGTATATCTTGCCGAGCCAGAAGGATAGAATTGTTGATGTTTTTTTAATTAAATCTAACCCCAATCAATGCGGTGCACAGCAGCACAGAGGAGTGGAGTTTTTCTTTTTTCAACTTTGTTTTTTATTTTGATACACACGCTGACACGCACGAAGAGAAGTGTTGTTGATGTTATTTTTTTTTTAATTAAATCTTAAAGAGTCCAATATCAAAGAAAAATATAATTGGGTCTTTCGGCCCAAATTTAATTATTGTGTTTTGGGTTCAAACATTAGCTATAAATATATGTACAAGTAACATATTTTTATGGGGGTGCCAAATCTACACCTAAAAAGAAATTGTACTAAAAAAATTTGCGTCACTTGAGATTTCTAAAATTATGGGGGTGCCGTGGCACCCGATCGTTCCCACTTAGCTTCCCCCTGTATGTGTTTATGAATGATGACATAATTTTGTTTTAATTATTGTAGAGCATTGGTTTATAATTTTGTTGTCAGGACTTCATTTTTGTTAGGACGATTTTTTTTCCATATATGAATCATAGTAATATTACACTCAGTTTATCATAAAAGAGTAGGACCGAGAACCTGGGAATGAATGAACCAATATTTCAATATTTGGTAGTAATATGCTTAATGTCGTTTATATGAGTTCTGGTATGATTTTGTAGGTGGCGTTTTCTAGATAAGTGGAACAAGTTTTACCAATTTGTGATGTTTTTAAGTGGCATTTTATTATTGTCAGGGAGGCATGGTACAGGACTCTGATGACCCGACGGTGCGCAGACCCTTGACAGGAAAACCATATGATCAAAAAAATAAAGATAATAACGCAAACGACGAAGGCAGTGGATTAACTGGTTATGCAAAAGAAGGGGTAGCTAAAGCAGCTGATACAGTGATCGATGCTGGGGAAAAGGCCAAGGAGACCGCTGATGACGTGTGGCGAACAACGAAAGATACAGCAAATAAAATAAAAATACGATAGCAGACGGGGAGAGTAAAGCCGATGAGGTGGCACAAGCAAATTATGAACCAACTAATAGGCCTGTTGACAATTTAAGGAAACCGTGATGGGGGTTATGATTATTGAGATTTGATCAAAGAAAGACCAACTGGGTCTAACCTATATGGTTCAATTGTTTTTATTGTCGACTGTTACTTTCCTTGTATTTTATGTTTTTTGAAACTGCTCTGGGAATGCTAATAAAAATATATACTGTACTTTATTGGCCTTGTAATAATGAAATTCTAGAGGAAGTATTGGTTCGAATTTTCTTAAATTAACGCCTCGTTTGGTTGCAGTTTCTCCGACAAGAAAACCTGACCTGGGTTGATTGAACTTAAAAGGCTAGCTAAAACGTGCAGCTTACAAGTGTTTAATTTAAAATAGATTCGAACAAGGGAGTTTACTACCAATGTTGATTGGGATGATATTGGTCCTGATTGTCAAAAACGTAGCAAATCGTTTTGCTCTGCGTGTAAAAGCGAGGCCTAAAGTTCCTCGTCGGAGCTTTTAAAAATTGTGACGAAAAAAGCAAAATAGACAAGTTTACAATCTACCGGATGATATTATTGCATCCGTGTCCACTGTCTTAAATCGCGGAAAGCTGATAGTACCGGTAGCTTTCGTGAGCCATCCTTTCGGCATGTCCACTTATATGGCACATGATTGAACATATATACAACCAGTATAAACATGTATGGCAATTGGCACGTGATTGAACGTATATACCACCGGTACAAACATGTGGGTAGTGTATTGTGCATTCATGATTAAACAGTGTTGTCCCTCTCTATTGCATTAGGTGGATGAAATTGTACTCTCACTATGGACCCAAAACCTGAAAACTCTTGCCTCACTATGAACCAGACAACTAAGTACCATAAGCTCTCACTTCAATTATTCAAAGAGTACTTGCACCACTCTGAAACAAACCAGTGACTTAAATTGTTGGAATTTAATATACAAGTGCTGTTGTAACTCTTGAGTAATGTTAAGGTATGAGATTGATACCTAGACTTATAACTCAATAAAATCAATGAAATGAAGAATTTGCTAAACAAATCATTCAACAGACTGCAAAAGGTTAAGTAGCAAGTAGTTTTTGAAATTTCTAATTTTCCTCCAGGATTAGTATTAGATTTGTATGCAAAATGGAAAATGCTATAGTACCACCCCATTTGTGATCCAATCTGTAGGTGTCTGTGTACATAGCAAGCCTCGGTTATAGTCACGTTGCGTGACAACTTAAATGGCATCATCGAGTCTCACCATAACCGTGCGACAACTCAAGTATTTCTTTTTATTTCAACTAGCTAAGGAATATCAAACTAGAAACACTGTAAACTTCAAGCAAATTGTATCTTCACTGCTATGTAATGCCATCAAACAGCACCCTTTAACCTTTTGACAATTGGTTTAAGCTCTGAATAGGTTTTTACCAAATGTTCCAAATTGCATTAGAAACCAAAATAAAATAAAGTAAAAATATCCTTTGGCATATCACAAAACAGTGACCACCTTAGAGCCAGAATTGGTTCCTCGAGAGTCCAAACTAATTGGAGAGAGAAAGAAGAGAGGGACAGGTGTTGTAGTCTTTACTGTTTAAAACAAGATCTCATAACTAGTTAACTACTATGCTCTTCCTTCACTATTGTAGCTAAATTAACACTTTACTTTTTTAGGAATGGATACAAATACTTATTCTGGTTCGAGTGAGAGCACCGAAGAAGAGGAGGAATATGCTACGAAAAAGAGAGTTGTGTTTGTTGGTGGTTCTCAGACGGGAGGTTATGGCGCTGGCGGTGATAGTGCCAGCAGTGGCAGAAGAGGGGTGATGGTGAGATGTCAGGCGCAGGGTTGTGACGTGGACTTGAATAACGGGAAAATGTACCATCGTCGGCACAAGGTCTGTGAGGTTCATGCAAAATCTGAGGCTGTTATCGTGGCAGGTCTACGCCAAAGGTTCTGCCAGCAATGCAGCAAGTATGCGTAGTAACTAACGAAAATTAATCGCAAAAAAAAAAATTAGCTCTTAATATTGCATTTACTTGTGCCTGAGTTTACTACTAATCGTTATATATTGTTTAGACGAACCTGGGTAATGAAATTTGATTTATGATTTCAAAATGTTGTTTTGCGGTTTGGACAAAAATAAAACAGTAATTTTTTTAGCGAAACTACAAAATTTAATCTCGTGATTAACATACCAGAGACTGATAGACCAGCCTGTAGCAATTAAGTCCAAAACATCCCAATATATCTTATTTGTTGATGGGAAATCAAGTTTCACCAACTACAGCTCTCTAAGTAGCAGCTATGTGCAACACGCCCAGAAACTATGGAATTGCTGCTAGTCAGATGACGTAAAACTTAAAAACTTCTTTACTTCAGTATGCTCTTTATGTGATAGCTGTAAATTTAGGCAGGTCGTTTTGAAATTTTCAGTTAACGTTTCTTATATAAAATATTTTTGTTTTAATTATACAAAACCTCAGGTTCCATCCACTGTCGGATTTCGACTTTACCAAAAGGAGTTGCCGCAGTCGATTGGCAGGACACAATGAAAGGCGTAGGAAAAACTTAACCGGGTCTCCACAAGAAGGATCTTCAGCCCACCGAAGATTCGATTATCTTGAACAAAAACTATGTGGGACTTGATCAAAATGAAGAAATAAACGTAAATTACCACTACAATGAACAAGTCGACCTTCTCTGAGAATTTGACTCTCACTTCTGCTTGCTCTCTTCTGTCATTTTCTACCTCATTGTCGTGCTTCTGTTACTATCTATGTTTGTACTGAATAAATGGTTTTCTGTTTGTAATGAGTAGCTCTTGTGAGTTGTCATGTTTCGTGCTTGTATTCGAAAACTGTAACCTCTTCCGAGTAAGCTATAATTTAAGGGTTCTTCTCAGCTTTAATATTTAGTGTTGTGATTCTATCTTGTTTTTGTTTGTCCATATGTATCTTAATTCAGTTTATTGTTGATCTGTAAAAATTTTACCTATTTTTGAAACTAATTTTTTTTTAATACCAGCCGAAGGAGAAAGGTTACGACTCTAAGGGTGACTATCAGTCCATAGCCCAAGAGTTTGTATGGGACCAGTTCACGATTTGTATTTGGCAAATCCTAAGCACTATTTGATTCAGTTCAGCATGACGTACAGCGTCACAGTCCTAAAATTAGTACCATATACAATATTCTGGTTTACGCTTACTATCAATGCCGCCAGACAATAGCATCTATAAGGTCTAACTCCCAGAAATGAGGGCAAACCAATTCCATGTTGCAACTATAAACAAACAGTGACTTAACTTGATAGTGGCCTAGGCCAAGGCTTTCACAAACAGATAATAAGTGATACCAAAGGCTTAGCGCTTACTAATCCGCTTTTCACTTGAATAACCAAAGCATAGGTGTAAAACGACGGTCCCATGAGTACTAGGAGGTGTAAAATGCCCCTAAATCTCCAACAAAATAGACAAGGAGACCCCGTAAAACTGCTTTGTCGTCAAGTTTGAGGGTAGTGAAAATGTCTATTATCAAACTAGTACATGCTTAAAAGCAAGAACTTTGCCTTTGCCTTTACCTTTACCTTTTGTTTCCCAACATATGGAGATGTGTTCAACCCATCATTGTATTGTGTTGTGGAAGCTCCAATATGGCATTATTTTATAGAGTAGTAATTAAACTAGTTATGTCTGTATCACTCTCTGGATTCTAATCCTTTTTTGCTTTAAAGAAGTGTTTTAGGGAACATACAGTCCATAAAAGAAAAACAAAAGCGTTTCAAAAATATTCTGTATCCAACGTTGTATAGAATAATATAAGTCCAGCTCATTCAGGGACTGTTTGGCTGCACCTAGAAATAAACTGAATTCACTTGAGACTCTAAGAAGAAGAAACCTGGGTTAAAGCTTGAAATCATAGCTTTATAGATGTGAAAAAAAACAAAAAGTTCAGCTTCAAACCAGCTAACAAAAGACAATAGTATAACTTAAAAGCTGTAACCAATCAAACTCCTAGAGCACGACCTTTAGCAATGCAAAGTTTGATAAATCCGGAATAGAGTTTGAACTTTGAACCCGTAAGAAATTAGTCAGGACATAAGAATTGTAATGATACTTCCAAACAATCCTTATAAAATATCGGTCCATACAACATTCCCTAAATATATAAAACTAAAAGTAAGCTCAAGAAGACTGTCTTTTAGGCAAGTAGAAATGGTTAAGATTACAACTTATTCAGATATTCTTACTCATGATTAAGATCACAAAGCATTCCTAGCATTCCCCCAACAGCCTGGGTCCAAAATAAATAGTACTATATTGATGCTTTTATACCACATGGCCGACTTTTGGTCCCATTCTTTGTTTATATCATCTACTTCATCAAATATATATACATGCATATACTGATACACCTTCATAGCTCACCAACAGAAAACACCTATGGAAAACCTTAGCCCACAGAACAGTATAACAGAAAACCCCATGGAAAACCTTAACTCACTAAACAGCATAACAGAAAACCCCATGGAAAACCTTCGCCCACAAAACAGCATATCGGGTGACCAAATCCCCAAAATAGAAAACAAAGAGTTGGAATTCGAGTTTGGTTCCATAACAGAACCAACTTCGCCAAAATCTCCAGCCGATCATTTATTTTCCAATGGTCGTCTTTTACCTCATTATTTTCCGGTAAAAACTGCTAGTTCTATCACTCGCTCAACGAGCAGAACTAGCACTATCAACAGTAAAGACTCGTTAATTTCATCTAGAAGTAGTAGTACCATAAGCAGGACCAGTAGTTGCGGTTCTAGTGCGAGAACAAGCATTAGTACTGAGGCGTCCGGACACAAAAGGGCTTTTAAGAAAAATGGGAGACCTAAAATGGTAAGCGAGAAGTCCAATACCGCTTTGATTCAGCAATATGCGGGTTCGTCTCAACAGTGGCAGTTCATTGCACCAGCGCCAATGATGAAACAAGGTCCGAGGGGAAAGAAGAGAGAGATTGTGGCGAGAGAGAAGAAGAACACGACAGGGGAAGTGTCCTTTTGTTGGAGGATTTTGAAGTGGTTTGTGTGGGTGTGCCAAAAATGTCACTCTATAGAACCTCTAAGCGAAGATGGGTTGCCTAGATGAAAGCATTTGGGTTTGGAAATTTCGCTTTTTTGTTTTTACAATTGCTTACAAGCAAAGACAACGACATCTCTTCAAAATCAGAACTTCTGATATTGTTTGCTCACTACATTTCGAAATGAGCATCTTATGATGTAAAAAAGAAAAAGAAAAGAACATTCGGGATTTCTTTTGGCTGAATTTAATTGTAATATATAATGGTGATCCAATTTCTCAACTGTCAGAAGCGTCATCTTGTTGATTTTGAATGTCTAACTAAATCATGTACCTTTTGGATGAGCTTCCTTACAGACAATTGTTGATGCATACTAGTCAAATGGAAGAGCAACATTTCTACAAATTGGGTTTAAAGGACTAAGTTAATTTGCTACATTTCTACAATGGAAGTGCTAGATAGCTTTAGGGATGTTAGTATAAAGTTAATTTGCTTTTAACAATGTTATAAACCGACCCCATTAATATTTTATATTGACGGGCATTGAGGGAATCACATATTTACATGTAATTTGGTGTCTCATTTTTGTTTCATATAAAGTTCACATTATGTGCAGTTTAAGCTAAATTTTGAAGGAATTATTTCATGCTACGAATTCTACCAATAATCCCACCTCATTTTTGTATTAGCATAATTTTAAGCTAGTTAATTATCCCAAGCTCGATTTGACGACCTATCTTTAAAATATTATAGGGAATAAACTGTGTATTTCAGGCATTCTTGTGCCTTAATAACGACAGCGTTGACAGGCTAGAATAATTTTAAGACTTGCACCCGCAATGAATTTAAAAACTAAGGACAACGAAGGATCAAAATCAATTTTAGATTATCAGCAATATATCACTTCGAATTCTTTCCCAAATTTTACAAGGAGATTGAATCTTACATCTCTTGGAGATGCTAATCCTCTGTAGAATATGCACAGGCCGGAAAATTAACAAACAAAAGAGAAAACTTCGCTTCATCATCTTCCCCGAGAAGGTTTGTTTGCAGGAGTTAGCTTCCGAAATGACGCATGTAAAATCATCACTGTATATTGATAACTTTTTAATAAAAAATAGTCCGTTGGAAAAAAGGCCAGAGGAGTGAAGTATAAAAATTACCTGCGTAGCAAACACCGAGAGCACAAAAAAAAGCCATCTGGACATTTGAGAAGAACAAAATAACAGCTGTTCCTGCAAATGATTTCCAAATTAAAAATAGGTAAATAAATGGAGAGTTGGAGACATACAATTTCCTAGCACAGAGACTAAGTTTCATGATAAAACAAAGGAAATAAGAATAAAATGGTAATCTATGAAATGTGACTGTAACCCAAGGTCCACTCATTACAATGATGATCTGCGAGTTTAGTCGATTCATATCAACCTATCTCATACCTAACTCATAGACCTGCATTTCTAGTCAACTATGACAAAAATGTAATCCTTTGGAGCTTGTCCTCTTTTTATCTCAAAAGAGGATTACGTAAATAGCCTGAAACGGTGGTGTTTTCCTATGCCCCTATGACCATAATTTTTTTTAAAAATACGACCGATGATAATTCATAGCACAACAAATTAACAAATCAGATTAACTGACAAAAAGGGGGCTACTACTAAATCTTTTACATTAGTTGACAAACGACACTATGTTACACTTATTGCAGCAATACAAGTCATATAGTCACAATCTCGAGCAGATATCAGTAACACAGAGCTATGCATTAAATGTGATCAAGATATCCAAACTCATAATTCCGCAAAAACAACGTTAATGTTGTTAAGTACTACTCACCACACTGAGCAATTCGGACCAAGCTTTGTCGAATGAAAGGTCGTTGATCTAAACCCCAGTGATCATCACAGAATCTGAACCCTTCCCAGAGTGCTAAACATGATATCAAGCCAACAAGTGCAAAAGGCATCTGATACCTAAACACGCACAAAGAAACATATTTTTGTAGGTTTCAATGAATGTGAACAAGTTTGCGGCTAAGAAAAGTTGACAAATCAGGAAAATGTAAAAGCAAATTTATGATTGAAGGGTTTTTGTTCAGTAAACTAAAAAATGAGCACGTGCAGGCAGCAATACAGCAAACTAATCAGAACTCAATTAGAGCAGGTGCTCTTTTGAAAATTATAGATAAAAGAGAAATAATGAGGAAATGACTTCAACAATCCTACCTACTAAGCCGTGATAAAAAGGTCTTCTTCTAGCTATCAAATACACATAAATTTCTGGTTTTGATCAACACTAAAATTCATAGTAGTTACAAAATTGATAGTAGGCTAAAAGAAGATAATAAGTGCTAAACAACATTCAGACATGCCCCATATGTCATAATCTCTCTGACAGCACTTTACCTTGAATAATTTTGCATGCTTCGACAGGCTTTGAGTCCTACGATACTGTACTAGATAGTTCTTGGTTATCAGAATTGTTCCTCTACAGTCTACAGTCTGTGAAGTGCACAATTTCTCGTTGAAAAGTATAACGATTAAGATTTTTTTTTTTTTCAAAGTCATGGATGTAACAAGAACCTTTTCCTCCACTATTCTACATGCCAAAACTAGTGTTATTGCTTAGTGCAATTGTGTCATTTGACCTCTTATTAGCATATATTGAACTGAAATAATCATTTGACTCTTTTTAGGGTATCGATAGTGTTACTAGTCATGATAGAATTGAGACTGTTTGTGTGTCACAGTAATAGCTCCGACTTTGCTAATACTAATAATCTTATTTTCAAAAACAGAGACCATAATTGTACTCATAATATACCGTGCACAAGCGTGTAACTCCCCAAAAAATATATACTACATGAGTGTCACTGCAATACAATGGATTTAGCTAAAAAAGAATCTCATTATCTAGAACAGATACCATAATTGTACTCATAAGTCGTATAACACCGTAGATAAGAGAGTCACACAAAAAAAACTATATGAGTGCCACTATATTCCTAGAATTTAGCTAAATAATCTTCTTTCCCAGAGTAGAAACCAGAATTGTACTCATTAAGTCATCGTACACAAGTGTAAAACAAAAAACATACTATATGAGTGTTGCTGTAATAACTAGAACATAGTTAATAATAATCTCAATTTGTAGCATAAAAAAAATAATTCCACTCATTATATACCGTGCACAAGTGTACAGAAAAAATAACACTAAAAAGGTGCACCTGGAATACTGGAAAATTTAGCTGATTTTTTTTCTTCTTATTTTCCAGAACAGAAATCACAATTGTACTCTTAAGTCACGGACTCATAGTATACCGTGCACAAGTACACATAAAAAAACATACTACATATCTACATGAGTGTCACCGTAATACCTGATATTTAGCTAAAAAATAATCTCACCTTCCAGAACAGAAATCATAGTTGCTCTTAAGTCATAATAATACACAAGTGTATAACAAACCAATAAAAATAAAAAACAATACACTAATGTTATTGCAAGACCTGGATTTAGCCAACAATAATCTTAACATCCAGAATAGAAAGCATTATTTTACTCATAAATTACTCTAGCCAGGCGTATATAAAAACACCATACGAGTGTCACTGTAATACCTAGAAGTTACCTAAAAATTAACTTAGTTACCAGAAAAGAAAGCATAAATGTACTAATAAGTACGCACACAAGTGCATCACAAAAAAGTAAAAAAAGATTATACATGTCTACATGAGCGTCACTCTAATACCTAGAACGTAGTAGCTAAAACAATCTTAATTTCCAGTATAAAAATCATATTTGCACTCATAAGTATACCTGAACACAAGTATACTACACGTCTACATGTAGTAGACGAACTAGCAATAGGCAAAAAAAACTCTAGCACCCCATGTTGAGAAAAAAACGATCTTTTATCATGTAACTTGATTTTTATTATTGATTTTTAGCCTTTCATCATCCCTATAATTACAAAAAAAAACATTTCTAGTTCCGGTATTGCCTACATGTAGTGTCACTATAATACCTGGAATTTAGCCAGACAAATTTAATCACCAGAAAAAAAAGAAAAAAAACATAATTGTATTAACAACAAGAACAAAAGATCAAACAATTCAAGCCAGTATAACAGCCTATATAAGCAAGACTATTCTTACACACACACACACACACACACACACACATATATATAATGCATACATATTATATTCACTCCATCCTAAATAACTGTCCACTATGTATCCACGTGCAACTTTGACCTGCAAAAATCACACGTCCAAATTGCCGAAACCTAAAATTTTCAAAAGGTTAACACATAGTTTAAATGTTAAACCACATGATTAGACTTTAAAAGAATTCATTTAGCTATTATAGTTACGTGATTTTCGCAAGTCAACTTGCCCGTGGTTTCGACACTTATTTAGCGACAGAGAGAGTATAATATAATATATATACTACACAAGCGTACTATAAAAACCTATATAAGCAACTAAGCAAGAGTATTATTACACACACACATACATACACACACACATATATATATATATATCATACTATTAATATAAGTCAGTCCAAACATTTTGAGGCTGCCCAATTTTGCCCAAATTTTCCAAAAATACCCTCACTCTAATATTGTAATTACTCTTAAATGGCATCACTCAATTCAAATACATAAATAACTTAAAAAATGTTATTTTCCACACATTTATATTCAAAACAAAATATTTGTGTATTTTTTTTTTATAAGAGTTACTCTTTATATACGATTGTTAATTAATTATATTTAATCATTCCATATTTAATCATTCGATATTTAAATTTTAAAAAAAAATATTAAGTTTATTTGTCGGTATCATATCTATGTCACTACGTATCGCATACGCAACGCGTGACCAACGATTACCACCAGTATATATATATAGAGAGAGTAGGGGCACATACAGGGAACAAGCGAAGAAGAGAACAAAAAGAAACGCATAGTTCCTCGCATATCTCTTCAAATTCTCATGAACCCGTAACCGACCCTGATCAAAACTCCCCGGATACGAATACGACTCGACCCGACCCACAAACCCCTCCTCAGTCCACGTGGCGGTCTCTCCCCCGAAATCCTCGCTAGTCAGCTTAGCAAACGGGTTCACAGTCGTTATTAACGAGACCAAAACACGCAAGTGAGTGAACGGTGAGGTGGAGGGAGAGGGTGATGACGTGGCGGGAGATGATTGGTGGAGGTGAGAGGTGCGGTGGTCGAGTAGCTCCAGGTAACCGGTGTCACGTAGCCATGACTCGAATGCCGGGTCGGGTACGCTTAGTGATAACGGGTTTGATGATAACACCATTTTCTTTTCTTTTTTGATTTGCTTTGCTCTGCTTGCTATCGAGTTTTTTTTTTTTTAGATCAGGTATGAGTACCGGTTTACTCATACATATTACCGTTATTTTTATATTTTTAGATAACAGTTTAACTTTTTACATATTTTTCAGATTCTTTATCAAATTTATTATCATAACTAAATATTACTATATTTTAATATAATTCTATCAATTTTTTTCAATCAAAATTAATTTACTAGAACAATCACATTAAATAACTTATAAGTAAACGTTTTGTTTTATACAAATTATCAACTTTTTTATTAATCTCTATCAAAACTATACAATTTATATTTTTGTTATTTTATTAATTTATATGTAAAAATTATAAATAAATGAGAGAGAATAAAAGAAAATTAAGAGAGAGAAATTATTATTGTAATTATAAGGGAACATCTTGATCCCTTATATTTGAGTGATATTTGATTTATGTAAATTTAATATAATGGATAAGAAAACTGACGCGTGTACAATTTTAAAACAGTGCGATTGCTCTTTATACTGATCATCCTGATAGTTGCAACAAAGGACACAAAGGAGGGACGGGGTTTATATGTCAATCAATTGAATGGGCTAAATTAGTGTTTTTAAAAATAAATATTTAATTGTTATTTTTTTTAAAATTTTGATTACTAATTTAACTAGAGTTCTATATTTTTATTTAGGTTTTATTGTGTTGTAAATTTTGTTTTTAATTTATTAAATCCTAATTTGTTTAATATATAATAAAAATTAAATTAGTTATTAAAAATGTATTATCTAACCCTTCATTTTTAATCTAATGGTTGTAAAAGTGACCGGATATTGTATATTTTAACTAAATGACTGTACAAAATGATAACCCGATCTAGAGGACACAAACTTCTAGTTTGCAATAGCATTTAGCATACCATGTGTTTTAAAAGGTCTCAGCCTAGAGGGAAATTAAAATGGGTCTAAGTCCATGTTTGTTTACGGATAATATAAGTGGGTATAACTTGTAAGTATGTATTATTAGTGAGATAGATAATACTATTAGTTATACCCCCTTATTAATATAAAATGTAGTATAATTAGTATTATTCCTTATATAATAAGGAATGTCATTTGTGTAAAAAAATAATGTATAACATGAGTCGCACGATACTAATAATAGTATAGTCCTCCTATACCGTAAAAAAACACGGCGTAAGAGTTAAGCAGATTACGCTTAGTGATAACGAGTTTGATGTTAACACCATTTGTTTAATAGTGAGGTTTTTTCACTCTCCTTTTTTATTTTTTATAGTGGGGAGTATATTATATTACAGTGAAGTGAATAATTGAACTATTAATAATGTCCGCTCTGGTTCCTTGTTGTTGTTTCCATCATCCTTGGTTAGTGGGAAAATCGTTTCTTCTTTCAATAAAATTGAACGTATCCATTTCGCTTCTTGTTTCCCGCTGTTTACTATTTCTTGTGTAATTTTACGGATTTAGATTTTTTTTTACGTTTTTTCGTTACTCCCTCCCGGTTTGAGTAGCATGCATTATATCAATGGGATGGTGTTTTTCTATGT
The DNA here is from genome assembly GCA_963920805.1 of Primula vulgaris. Classification (NCBI taxonomy): domain Eukaryota; kingdom Viridiplantae; phylum Streptophyta; class Magnoliopsida; order Ericales; family Primulaceae; genus Primula; species Primula vulgaris. Next base: position 30,893,895 of record OY987218.1, read on the forward strand.
AATTAATGGTGTGGTGGTGATTTTATAATGGCTAATATTTAATCATGTACATTAAAACAACTACTTCATTCATATTATGTGCTTGGTTTTTGGTTTGCTATTGTGTTTATTGATCAACCTCCTATAGATGTCATTGTGAAATAACATATGCATTTAGTTCTTAAATATAAGTGTAAATGTATGTATTAATATAAATATAATAAATTTGAAAAGAAAAACAGTATAAGCCTATAAGGCATAGATTTGAAAAATGATAATAAGGCTTAAATCGGGAAAAACGATAGTATAACTAAATCAGAAAATGTATCGCAGGGGTAAATTAGTAAAACTAATATTTTAAATACCAACCAATTTGATGGGATTTTGATTGAACAGTACCTAAATTATGAATTTTCAAAGTAGAGGTGACCATTTGTTAAAAATTTATAGCACGATGTACAAATGGGGTATATTTTCACATAGTTATGGTATATGGTATAAAATTTAAGCATCGACATATATATGACAACTCAGAACATAATTTTTTCTAAAATTTAATAATTATGGTATAAAAAGTGGCATGCATCAGCAGCCTTATAAAATCCCTAAATTTCTGGAAACATAAAATTCTTATATATGATGAATGTATATGATTTTCTTAGTGAATATAATAGTAATAAACTATAACGGAATCCACGTTTTTATGATTGTAATATTGTTATGATTATTAAATGATAATAAACAAATAAAAATAAATAATGTAGGGTTATTATAAGTAAATTAATAAGCAAACTGAAATTTGTGTAAATGTAAAGGGTTTATTAAAAATATAAAATATTTGTGTTCGAATAAATTGTTAAGTTTGGTTGATGCGGTTGCTCTTACAGAAAAAACAGCTGCTTAGAGAAAGTGAGTAACTACTTTCAACTCTCAAGTGCCTACTTCTAAGATTTTCATAGAAATAGAACCATCATAACAGTAAGGATGCAAATCCAAAGGCTCCTAGAACAAGCCATACCAATGGAACCCAACTTTTAAAACAAATTCATACCATTAACTGCAAGCAAGTTCACATAAACAAGAGTCCTCGAAACTCTATAAATCGGACACCTGCATTATTTGTTGTAAATGGTCGGTACAAGATACAAATTTTTTAAGAAAAAAACAATGTTTCCATAAGTTAGCTTCGCCTGACCTATCTACACTGCAACATTGTTCCGCGATGATGCATCTATGGCCTGACCACCATCAAAATATTACTTCCTCATAAGTGGCCTTCTAGCCAATGCGGGGGCTTTCTTCGGGATGTAAACCTTGTAACTCACCTAATTACAAAAAAAAAGAGTAAAATATATAAATAAAAATATACAACCAAAATTATGGATTTGACCAGAATTAACATGACCCCAAGTACACAAATGAAATAAAAAAGAAAATTAACTCACCTGTACCATTTCCCCACCTCGCATCACAGACATGGTCTTCTGCTCAAACTGTGAGCCATCCTTGTCAGTATTTTCATGTTCGTTTGAATTTTTTTCCTCGAGTGGGGGTTTACGTGATGAAGAAGGCTCAGAAATAGAATATTTAGGGACATTGTTATCCTTTTCATCTTTCTTACTAGCCTCTCCCGAGATTGCAGATGTTAAATTTGCTTTGTAATTTACTGTACTCTCAGCTACAGATGACTTTGTATCATCCTTGTCAGTATTTTCATGTTCTTTTGAAATATTTTCCTCGAGTGGGGGTTTACGTGATGAAGAAGACTCAGAAATAGAAAATTTAGGGGCATCGTTATACTTTTTATCTTTCTTACCAGCATCTCCGGAGATTGCAGATGTTAAAGTTGCTTTGTTATTCACTGTATTCTCAGCTACAGATGAGTTTGTATCCCGTGACTTCTCTAGGATGCTTTTAATTCGATCAGAGATAGAAGATCTAAGGACACTATTACATTTAACATCCTTTCTAGCCTGTTCCGCTGTTTCAGATGTTCGGGCTGCTACTCTATTGTCCACATTACTCTCAGCCAGTAATGAATTTGCGCTCTGTGATTTCTTTGGGATGATACTTATTTCTGGAACAGAAGATTTAATTTCTCCGACATTCTTACTTGCAATTGAGACACTTTCAGATGGTATGGATGTTTTCTTGTCCACATTACTCTCCGAAAATAACAAATTGGTATTCTGTGTTTTCTTTGAGTTATAACTCGGTTCCGAAACAGACGATTTAACAACTCCGCGATTCTTACTTGCAGTTGGGACACTTTCAGAGTTTACTTTTGAATTCTCATCCACAACGTTCTTATTTACCTCCAAATTCGCCTTCTGTGTCTTCTTTGGGATTGTAATCGACTCAGATTCGACACGAGATTGTTCCTCTCTATTGTTCTTATTTAGTTTAGTCGGAGCTCTTAATTTTTCTACTTCATCTTGATTTTCTACATTGGAATTATGGAGTTTAGTGGGAGCTTTCAACTTCTCTATTTGAGCACCCTTAAACTTTATCATGTTTTCTAAAGCCTTCAGTCTTAGTATTGACTCTAAATCATTCTCTGTCTTACGCAACACTGGAGAAACCTCTTCTCTTCGATTTTCAATCCCAATGTCATTTACCTCACCATCATCACCTCTAGAAACCTCACGCAATTTAAATTCAGATACTGAATCTTCATCTCTCTTCGAACCGTGATCATGCTCTATTTCTTCTTTAAGGACATCCTGAATCAAATCTCTCTCTTCATCCTCTTCTGACTTCGGAACTGTTATAACTGATCTCAGACGCCTCAAATTATTCTCAGCTGGAACTATAGGCACACTATATTCAATCGTATCTTTGTACCTATCATAAGGAGAATAACTCCTCGACCTAACTTTAACTTTTAACCTCTTAGTTTCACCTAAATCTCTTTCCACTTCGTTTTTCTCTCTAAATCTTCCTCGAAGGCGCTCACTTTCTCCATTTTCATCACTACTATAACCACTAGATATAGAATCAATACTAGGCTCTCTTCTATGCCTCTTTTTCTGTAGTTTCCTACTAGCATCAGGATCACTGTTGGCAGAATCACTAGAGAGAGATGTAAAACTAGATTCTCGCCTAAGTTTCTTCTTGTAGGGTTTCTTTTTTTTCGAAACCTTATCGCTCTTTTTTGCACTTTTGTCTCGAGCCCTTTTCTTACTACCCTTTAGTTCACCTTTTCTACGAGAGCGAGACCTGTAATGTTCTTCATCAGAACTAGAGGTTGATAAGGAGACTAGACTTTCTGAACCATCACTAGAACTAGAAGAATAATCCTTTCGGCTGGACAGCTTCTTTGATTTGGTTGTTTTGGTTTTCTTCTTTTTCCGAGCCTAAATATGACACATGTGGTAACTTAAATTTGTATCGGAAAAAAAGGACAAAAAGATCTTGAATGATAATCTTTACAATAGTATCTCAACCATAGAAGGGAAAAAATCAATAACTAAAGACGAGTGAAATTATATACTCGTAGAGCATTGTTTGATTGTAGCAGTTCAGTAAATTAACTAGTTTCTTTAAACCAATAAATAAGGTGGATATATGGCTTAAAGCTTTAACCCTATTTAGGGGGAAAAAGCAAAAAACCCAAAAAACTGGAGAACCAGATACCACCCAGCCTAAAAACTAAAAGATCAAATAAAATGAGATTATAATCTCTACCAAAACAAGCTATGTATGCATACATAAACTGAATGAAACTTGTAATGAACAAGAACCTACAATTTTACCAAGTTAATAATATATTACACAAACATGGACTCAAGTATTCTCTTATGATTATACTACAAACAAGAAGGCCAAATTCTAGTCTTCACAAGCTTAAGTTTTTTGTAACATAATCTGAAGCCCGCACTCTACCGTTTTTACCAAAACTAATGCAAATTCGACGCAGAGTAACTTTCAATATTTGGATTTCATTGAAACAAGGGCTTCTCTTCAGGCTAAAATTTGCAAATAATGGTGTTATATTCACGCTTAACAAATAAGAATAGGAAATGAGAGTATATAAACTTTTTTTTTGATAAGCACGTATATAACTTCTTTACACAAACCATTGTTACCCATTTAGTTTAATTTTCTTTTTTGTTTAAAAGACAGCCAGTACGGCGATTCTCTCCCTATGCTTTTTCACACTTCTGAGACGTAAACACGCATTCTCACCTAAAAATATATGAAATATAGGGTATGAAAAAAAATGATATAGAATATCATCCCCTCCCATTAGTAATTCCTGGTTCCGCCCCTGCCTATACTTATTCACACTTTTGAGATGTAAAAACAACTTCTTTTCACCTATATTTTTTTAATGAATATCGAGTATGAAAAAACCTATATAGAATATCGAGCCCTCCTGTTTAAAATTTCCGATTCGGCCACTGTCTATACTTATTCACGCTTCCCAGACGTGAAAACACCTTCCTTTCACCTAAATTACAACTTACAAGACTATCAATCACTTATCACAATACAAAACATTAAACAATTATTCAAGTTTCAAGAAAATGCTTCCCAAAAATGACATTTCTCCATCTTCACAAACAAAATAAAGACAATCTTGTGCTTAAGTTGCAACCAAACAAACCCAATTTGCAACACAATTGATTCAATTAAGCAGTTGATATGTATGTATAAAGAGAGATATACATCAGAGTGAAGTTTGGAACTTTTCTTTCTAGAAGATTTGGTCTTCGATGAAATTCTCCCCATTTAAGCAGCCTTTATTTAATTCTTCTTAAAATTCTGCTTCTAATAGATAACAATATTTTGAATCCTGCAATAACATTAACTAACAAAAAAATTATCCAATTCAATAATTATAAACATAAGCATGTATGTATGCATATATATAAATAGAGAGAGAGAGAGAGAGAGGAGAAAATCGAGGTAAGAGAGAGAGATTGTAAAATCTGAAAGTACGATTGCTAAACAAAGGTAGGTTTAAGATCACATTGACGACGATATATATACATATAAATAATTACTCTATCACGCCACCTTATGTATAGATTTAATACAATTTCACCCATGGGTTTTGTAAATTCACATCCTCCCCCCCCCCCTTTTGGGTGAAAGGAAGAGAAATAAAAAGTATTGGGGTGCCCCCCAATATCAGTGTTTTCAAAAGCGATAACTTAAATCAAAGTGTTTTTGCAATAGCTATGCTAAAAGAGTAGAAAACTTAAGCTTTTAGCTGACTAAAAAGTGAGAATACGAGCTTTTTAAGCTTTGGATCGATCGAGCTTTTTTACTATGAACGGAGATTTTGAAAACAGAGCCCAAAATTAAGAAAGACCGACTTTTACCATGTTTTTGATGTATGAAAAAAAATACGATTTTAGTCTTTCAGCACCCCATATATTTATAGCAAAATTAATCTGTATGGAATTCTATGTGCTCTTGTAAGGGGATAGTTAAAAGGTCCACTGGTGAAAGGGATAAAAAAAATATTTATGGCGAGGGGAACATGGCGGTGACTGGTAAGACTAAGATGCGGCAGTTCTCTAAAAAAAAAAAATCGCCAAAAATTTTGTAAAAAGTAAAGAACTATGGGAGAATTGCAGGTTTTCATGATTCTCACTCTCGCAGAAAATGTTAGCCTATATACGGAAAACGATGTTCCCACTATATGAGCGACTACATCAGCCTTGCGGAAAACTAAAGTTACAAATATCAGACTCAGTGTAGTCCCGCGGGGTTATCATTATTCTGCCTATACATACATGATAAATGCATAGACAGTAGTCAGGTACTACAAACTACAAAGAATATGTTGGATCAATACTATGAATGTTATTACAGAGAAAAAACAGTTTCAACGATGTGCTTTTACTGCATCAACTTAGCAGCTTGTTTGCATGGTCAATACAAACTTGCATATAAGTTTTATAGGCGAAGTTCTTTGCCTACAAGTAGCCACCAAAAGATGCCACTCATAAGCTGAAAGAGACCCCTAATCAATCTGTCAAAAGCGTCTCATTCAATGGTGTCCATGGTTTAAGGGCAATTAAAAAATATGACTTTTCTATGAAGAAGAACGTAAAAATAAACATGATTGTTTAACAAAAGTACAAGGCAAACTGAAGGGACCAATATTGCTTATGGAACCATAAAGCAAGCATTCTCCTTGTGTAAGTTAAATTCTGTCTCATAGCACCGGTGAAATACTTGCATACATTCGATCACCTAGTAGGAGAGCAAGTGAAAACAATATTTTACAGCTAAAGGGTAAACCAAAAAGGAAGGCCTGACTAAGATGCAAGTGAAAAACAAAGACTCGGTATCAGAATCTATCCGCTGTCATCACTGTAGGTTGAGCTTCTGGCATATCCCTTCTTGCAAGATAAGGACCCCTACTTGCAGCTTCAGCCAACTGCAGACAATTTAAAATGTCATTTTTTAACTTAATAAATTGTAGAAATGGACACAAGTTTAGTTAAGACAACAGTCAACAGCATAAATGCTTTCAGCTTCTAAGCCACCACCAAAGAGGAAAAGTTTATTTTGTTTTTTGAAGAAAGAAAGTAAATGAGATTGGTCACCTTTGCAGCAACCCCAGCAAGGAAAGGGTCGGCTTGTATGTTAGGTGATTCTGAAAGGGCACTAAGAATCGCCTGACAAGAATTGTGCCTAGCTTCCATACCTGCAAAATATCAAATATTCAATCAGGAAAGTTATTCAGAAAATTGGTGAGGAAAGGAAAAAAGAAACGCTCTGTAGGTCTTAATTTAAACTATAGCAATAAAACAGGAACGAGATAACAACCTATCTTAGTAGTTTCAGCAAAAGCATCAGTCACTATCTTAATTATCTCTTGCCTCGAGCATATTTCCATAAGGCACCATTGTCGAGCCGCCAACCCTGTTATCAACCTATAACCCTGTAACAATGGCACACAAATTTACTCAGTTTACGTTGGGCTTGCAAATTTAAAACCCAACTCACGAGGTGATCCACAGCACGATCACAACCTCAAAATATATATAACACAACTTCATAAAGGGGATATAAACAACTCACCGCAAGTCGTACTTCAGACTCCATTTGAAGAACTGAAAGGAAAAGACCCTGAAGAGTATATCAATATGAACAATTATGTTGCCATATTAAATGTGCAAAGATTTTCAGTGAGCCAATGTACAAAAACATAGACAGTTAATGGTGAACCAATGTTATTTTTCAACGAATTAGTACACCTACTGTACCAAGTAGAAAAATTACCATAGGTTGAAGTACTAAAGCGTAGTAAAGACAAATTATTTTATACATATTCTATCATATGCTTTTTGATATTTTGTTAACTATTGTATAACTTTAGTTCTTCTTTTTTCTATTCCCTGTACTGTATAAAATCAAAAACACATTAGGGTCGAAAGTAATTGCTAATTCTTCTAGGTTGGTTTATGAAAATAAAATTTGATGACACATCAGTGTTAAACTGCAATAATTCCGAATAAAAAATATTAAGGCTTGTGAACTGTAGTAATAACTTCGTTCATCATCTCTTTTTACTATTTAGACATACAAAAACGACAGGAAGTTGTCAAAAAATTATCATTGCTCACCAATTCAAAATGTCAAGCTGCTAACTGAATTTAAAACCAAGAAACAGATTGCAACAAAATCAACTTACAGACGATGTAAACTTGTATGATTTGGAGGCTCTTTCATATATTAATCGCTTAAGGCTATCTTCGGCATTGACATTCAGTACCCTGTTGCTTTCAGATCTAGTTTCCCCAGCAATATTTCCTAGTGCATGTAGTGCAGCCTGTTTTTAATAAATTAATTCAATCACCGTCTCAAATTAGGATAAAAGGGCATATAATCAAATTCAGTTTACCAGAAGTTAATGACTGTGAATTCATCTTTGACCTAACACATTTGTAAAACCCAGACATTGAGATGCTAAAGCAAGCATCTCCATGTCAATTATACTAAGGTTTAAAATGTAGTTAAAATATGTATAGAGGGAATGAACAAGAGGAACTACTAACGTAAAAAAAATGGGCTAAGCTGTAAATTTACACCAACAGAACGATTTCTAGCAGTTTAAAGATTTTCTAATGAACTTTCTAATTTTTCCAATTGAGGTACTTCTATCATTTTAATAAGACTACTACTATTAGTCATGTGCATTTTTAAGGTCTAATTTTACCGTCTTGGACACCAACATATCTATTTTCTAAACATCATGTACACCAAACAACTCGTTCTTCACAATATACATACTATCATAACAAAATAAGGGATTTCTTAGTAAAACTGTATTTTCCATCAAAGTTGCAATTAACCTTGAAAGATTAGAAAAAACAAATATCAACTTACAAGCTGTTTACCACGCCCATTTCGATCAAAAGCAGCATCAACAACATGCCTAGCAGCTGGTGGTGAGCAGGAAAGCAGCAATGTTGCTCCTTGGACCGCTAGAATCATACATAATAACAAAGTGACTTGAGAACAACGAAGCAAATCAATGTCATTCAGAATTTAAATACAGTAATTCCAACTGAAATACATGAATATAGCAGAACAACTACAAACTTAGATTAAACTTTGAACGCTTCCCCAGGATTCAGGATTTGATTAAACTAATCTTCGAAAAGGAAAGCTAACAAAGTAAATTATAAGGAAAACTTCTATGGTTTCTGGTGAATCGAGTGGAAATGCATTGTAATTAAGAAAAAAGTTTACTTACTTATCCCCATTTGACCTAATGCTTCAATGGCACACTCACACTCATCTGCTTCAAGATTGTCCAATCCGAGCCTTTCATCTATAGCTGAAATTACGGTTTTGACACCTGCAATAGAAATATATCAGCTATAATACAAATAAAATGGTTGCTCCTTTTTAACATAAAGAGAATATAGAGATAATTAATATTGTAAAAAACTTTTCCAATAAAAAGAAAAGACTTACTAGCTTCGTCGATAAATGAAAAAGCACTCTCTTTGGACATAAGTCTCCCAATTATCATCATTGCCCGCGCTCTTAGCATACTCTCACTCGAAGGGTTGCTAGAAAAAAACACACCCTTATAGGAAGAAAAAATATTTGATGTTTGATAATAAAAAAATCTGACAAGTTATTGAAAGAATTACCTAATTAGAGAGCTAAGGAGTTGGAGAAGGGTAGTCCTTGACAAAAACTGTGTACCATGCTGAACTTCTGCCAACTGTATCAACCAAATGCATTATATCAGAAGAAAGTCTACATTGTGGAATTCAAAGTGTAAAACACAACTACTTATTAGTTACAGACTGTGAGAAGCCACTATCAAGTAAAGTCAATCACAGGGTATGCACTTACTAAAAAGTGTTGCCAATGCTTTAGAAACAAGGTTGACGAGAAAAAATAAAACCAAATCCACAAGCAAGCCTTTCCAGAATAAAATTCTTAAGAAAAAAGGATCTTTTCAGATATGCAAATGTTTATTCATGTTCTTTCAAGTATTAGAAAATTTAAAGACAAAAAGAAGGGCAACCATAACTTCCATGTATGCATGCTCTTCAAGCCAGATTAATCAGTTTTACAAAAATAGTTAGTTGGTAAACAATTCATATCAGGCAAGGCACAAGCATGTTGTCTTGCAAACAGCAATGTGAAAATTAGTTATACGTAACATGTTACTAGAAAAAAGGAAATAAAGGTAAAGAATATTGCCAAACCTCATAGAATAGCTCCAAAGCACTCAAGGTTGCAAGTGTGTCCTTTGTATTGCTCACTTCTGCCTCTAATAGACCGAGAAGGTTTGAGTTGTAAACAACAGACGCCACAGAACTAGAAACAGAGAATAGCTTCACAATTAAAGCTAAAATCCGCACACGTCCCTAAAGCCAAAATGGTAAAGAATACTCAGACGAAAGTAATTACTTGGAATCTTAATTTAGACCACTATGACGCGAATACTGGTTTAGATGAATGCAAGTCAAGCCTTTCAGATAAGATTCAGTGACAAAGGAGAAATGTAACGAGTAGTGGTTGCAAAGCTACAACCTTGTTTGGTTACCTATCGTTTCTTGCGTTTTTGTTTAAAGGCTAGGCTGCACTTGGTTGAACAGCTTAACAGCTGAGCTTTTCTGGGTTAGTCTAGAAGTTGCATCCAAAATCCAGCTTATTTGCTCAAAAGCTTATTTAAGCAAAAAAAAACACAGCTTTGCTTAAAAGCAACAACCAAACAAGATTACAACAATACATGAAGAGTCTAGTATCATAAAAAGTGGTTAGCAGGAACCAGACATGCTTACAAATTTAAGAAGCTCAGACCAACATGAGCTAAATCCATATCCCACAAATAATACACGTTTCAGATAAATAAAATGTCCAAAATCCTAATTTAACCCAATATGTGGAAGATAGCAATAACATACCAGTGAGGAGCATCCAGCTGCTAAATTACTAAGGTGGGTAGGTTCATTTGCACTAGCTGGAAAGACTATTCCCTACAATAAAAAAATAAGGTAAGAAATAAAATAAACATCAAGATGGTACCTCAGATGCATTGATGTGCTTGAAATTTGATTAAAATCTCAAAAACAGTATGATAAACCAGACAAAATTCATCTCAAGGAGAAGAGATAGCAGTTACCTACCATTCCTTCAGCACTTCCAGCCAACTTCGTTATTGCATCCACTGAAGCAGTACCAACTTGTTCGTCTCTGGAAATGAAAGTATAAAATATGAGAGGGCCAATAGAGAGCTAATAAAAGTATAACTTATAGTTAACTTCAACCATTGACATATTTGCATCATTCCAGAATATTCTAACCAATAGACTCACCGAACCATTAGCTAATTCTTATAGGAACTAAATAAGAACTCAACAGAGTGACTATTACTTATAGTTCCAGTGTATTTAGCAAAGGAAAATGTAAGAAGATTACCCTTCGATTAGGCATTTAAGCAACAAGGCATAGACATTATGCTCGATTACCAGACGAGTGGCAGAATAACTGATTAGATCAGGGTTCTCCAGAAGGCAAGAAACCTACTCGAAGTCATAAACTTTCCAATAAGACAAAACTAATATAAAACTTAAAACGCATAATGGGAATAACAAATAAGACAAAGGTTCCGCTTCAGCACGTCCGTATAATCACATTAACTTAATTATAATTTTCTTCCTTATAATCACATTAACTTAGTTATAATTTTCTTCCATATAATCATATTAGACCTAGTTACATATCAAACTAATAAAAGCACCAAATCCAAAAAAGGCAAGGGATAACTGTCGTAAAAAAGGTGAGAAAGCCAAAACTTTTACTTACAATTTTACAGGCAACGCATTTGACTTTCTGGGAATCTGCCCCGAGACCAACCACTACAAAAGGCTGAAAACATGTGGCAATGGCAAGTCAGCGTTCGGCATCAAAATGTGCATATAAGAGTATGCTATGTGAAGCTAAAATGGCGCTACATAAGTTATACCTACGCACACTTATAAGCATAATTCCCATCTTCAGATATCATAACCACCCAGTCTAAGTTTATTAAAAAATGGGACTTTAATGTAGCAATAAACCACATATGATCCCAATGATAGAGAGTTTGAATAAAATTATCTAAATGGAAGAAAACAAAAGGCATAAAAGCATCAACCAAAAGCCAAAACTACACAAACTATGAATCCCAGAGCACTAAATATAATCAATTAGTCTAACAAACTACACCTACCATATAGTGAGGAATGAGAGAAACTCCATATCCAGTCTTGAATATCCTCTCCAAGCAAGAAACCAAAGCATTTTCAAGACCAGGCACATCGCTTTTTGTTTGTAAAGCACTGTAAAAGGAAATTTTACAGTCATTGAATGGGTAAACTAGCTTTTACAGTATCTAACCACGGTGGTAACTGAAATGATAAAAAAGAAGAAGTTGTTGTCGGCTTCAAATCCAGCAGGCATTCAAGTGCTCGGAAATTTTTGCCCATTTTCTTCTACTAAATAATCTAGAAATTTCAAGCTAAATACAATCTACTTTTTATTCGGTCTTGTTTGGATGCAACTTAAAATCCAATAAGGCTCATGGGAGGTTAAGAAAAATGTTGGCCCCATTAAATTAAAACTCCTAGCTTATTTGGGCAGAGCAAATTTGAATTACGGTTGTGTTTTAAGCTAGCGAACCAAATGCATGTCAGTCTATTATACGAAGAAACTACAAATTTGAGCAAAAGATGAGATAAACCCTAAGTTTCAACAAAAAAGTAGCTTTCTCCTAAATTTCAAATCAGTAATGCAAAAACTACTAACTTTTTTTGTTTTTTTTTTAATTTTAAATTCAGTCAACCAGGTTGCACTTTATCAGCCTATTATAATAAAAATCACATATTGAGTTGAAAAGGTTTAATCCAAAAACAAAAACACCGCTAAAAAAAATTGTTTTAAGGAGTATTCCTTAATCTAAACAATATGTTGTCTTTTCTATTTAATAAAACCGAATAATTAGTTTCACAAATGTGCTTATAGTGGTAGAAACCTATAAATAAGAGAAATAGAAAGAGAAAATATATACTTAATAATGACATGGAGAGGAAAACGGTCAAGAAATTCTTTTGTAGAGTTGTCAGATTGACCTCCTGAAAATAAAATAAAATAAAATAAAAATAAAAACAGATTAACCAGCCTATTTATATAAAGGGAATACAATAAAATACAAATATATAAATTAGGAGTTTTAAGTACCGGGATAATAAGCAAACTCTGTAGCTGCGTCGATTAATTGCTTAGGATCGCTTATGGAGTATTCTTCTTCCATATTTGTTGAGTTAGATTTTTGCTCAAGAAACCCAGTCGGCAAAATACTAAAGGTTTTATTCAATAAAATGATTTCTAATATAAACAAAAATCTGTAAATAAGTTAAACATTTACATTAGTTTTAAATTTACCGAGTAAACAGTCCAAATATAGAACATTTACACCTTCAAATAAAGAGTGTCATGGTATTGATGGAGCTGCATACCATTTACCGAGCAATTAGAATAGTATTTTTAAACCATTATTATTTAAAAATATATTAAATAACTCATAAACATATTAAACATTTACGTTAGTTTTAAATTTAACAATATTATCTATTTTAATTAAAATTTAATTATTCAAAATATAGAACTTATCTATTTTTTCCGCGACATACATTAACGCCAAATTTTAGAAAAATATAATTTTAGAAACATATAAATAAGTTATTCTATTTTCAATATATGTTTATTTTAAAATTCAATTGTAAACAAATGGCTGAGTCAAACAAACCATTGGTTCAATTGAATATTGAATAACAACAAAATATGCAAAGTATTATGAATATCGGCCAGGAGAAAATAAATAAAATAAATATGTACGCTGGTTATTTTGACAACATAATGTTTAGAGTTGCTTTATTTCTACCTAATAGTATATTTGTGGCAGCCAGCCCTCTGACTACCCAAATGAACAATATTTAGAATTAGATAACTGTACGAAAATAATTTGTTTTTGGAAAACTATACTATAAAAAAATGTGATATTTTTGTGTCCATTTAAGGTGTAAGGATGAATATTTTTTAGTCCAAACCAAGTCTGGGTAACCTTTAGGTAGGTAATTAGTTTAGGGGGTATATTGTAAAATCTCGTATTTTGTTTTGTTTTAATGTAGGGACTATTTTGATATTTTGACTAGTTGACAGGTTAGTTAGTAATTAGCATTAAATATTGTTAACAACTAGTAATAAGGAATTTAGGTTACATATGGAATTAAACGGTATAAACTTAAAAACCAGCCTTTAAATTTTGTAACGTATTTGCCTTAATATCATCTGCTTATTACTATTCGTTTATATATACCCATATACAGAGAAGATTAGACAGAGAGAGTTCTAAGGTTTGGTTTCTTAACTATATATATATATATATACATAGATAGATAGAGAATTAGTGGAGAGAGAAGGATCGAACATATCCGAGCAAGGCCTTTTCTTCATCAAGCTAATAATATTGTTACTCTTCATATTTAACCATTGTTAAGCAACATAAGAGCTAGGACTTTTATAGAAGTTTAGGTTTTATTAATCAATAAACTGTGTTTACTAATTTGAGGGTTATTCTGCCATTTTAAAGGGGATAAATAACTTGATTCATAACATCGCTGACCCAATTTGAGATGTCACACGGCTGAATATCACGTGTGGCGGTACGTGCTACACAAATCCTAACTTAAATGAAACACATTTCAAATAATTTAACATTAAAAACATTAAATAAAATCTTTAAAATACATATTTCAATAATCTTACAAAATTCGATAAACATTACAACTTATTAGCTAAACAAGATAACGCAGCGGAATCTGAAAATTTAGTCTTATGAGGTCTGTCTGATCCCGACTAATTTGTTTTCCTCTAAATACCTGAAAATGTTATAAAAACGAGGGATAAGCTAAACGAGATTAGTGAGTAATAAGGTCTTACAATAATAATACGGGACAAAAATAAGTTTTTCTGTTTCTTTTTTCTTTCTTGAAAAACAAACAGTTAAGTTTAATAAAAACTCACAATGCATAATAACGTGAAATTTTTATTGAAAATTTAATTGTAACCAACGTTAAATAAACTTCTTTGTTTGTCGGACTTCCCGACATAAACTCCTTTCTTTGTCGGACTCCCCGACATAAACTCGTTTATTTGTCGGACTCCCCGACATAAACTCGTTTATTTGTCGGGCTCTACGACATAAACTCCTTTCTTTTCGGATCTTGCCGAAATAAGATGCTATATTTTATTTTTCTTTCAATGGTATAAAATATCAATACGTACATATATAGGTGTTACTTGAAAATAATAAAAACGAACATGTAATACTTGTAACAAAATATGCAACGGGATACTTTATAACAGCAAAACAAAACCACTCACCTATATACGAATCCGGAAGTACCGAAACATATCTTTAAAAGCAGAACCATAATTATCTCAGCACCAAACCCAACTTGATAACTCGTGCTCTCTCTGTCTTTGAAAAATCCCTTTTTTTTTTATATCTTTTTCTATTCTGGATATATTGTTATGTACATATAATTCTAATATAGTATATAAAATAACATCATTATATAGCTCGCATGTAATACAAGGGCTATAGAACTAAATGAGTTTGGAAGAGAAGATAGCTAACATGAAAATAACATGAATATGGGATAGAATTTATACTACAGTGGTATGTAAATTTATTAAAAGTCCACATGTAACCGAAATTCCTTTCTAACTCCTCGTATCATACTGTCTAATTTCAATATAATGCTACGTAACTCTTTATCAATGAATGTGGCCTTATAAATTCTAAATTTTATTTTACTACCGTGTGTTTACATTTTAATAGCAATTAATACTCCTACATCTTAATCACTAGCACATAACTCCTACAAAATAACGAGCGTTCATACTCTTACACTTATATGTTTAGTAAATATGGTTTTCGGTTTCTACTTCTTAAAATACATATAGGCATACACAAAAAAATGAATCATAGACCATCCCTTAATGACATTTATTATTCACATCATTAAAGCTTACGTTTTACAATCTGTTTACAACTCCAAGGTGATAGCATGCATAGTATATTTTCATTCTAATTAAAGGCTCATGATTTTTACTAGTTAGTATAAAAATATTTCAAGCCAACTTTAAAAAGACCCACAATTTGCTAGTAATATCGTAGTAGTCTAAAATAATTTTACCAAATTAGATAAGATTAGAAATTAAAAATACGGAATTTTACAGTAAAGTGATTCTAAGATTGGAAATCTAATGGAAAGTTATGGGCTATAAACATTGGGTTTGGGATTTGATTTATAAAGGTTTTTACATTTATTCAGTTGGGGTTGTTAAGAGAAAATTCAAAATTTAGTTGACAGATTGATAACTTAAGTGTAAATTAGCAAAATATCTTTTTCCATCACCAAGTTTAAGACTGATAATTTAGGTCATCTTGATAGCTATGTTATGGTGACATGGTTTATAAGTTAAAAATTAGAAGGGTATTGTTTTACTAAAGAACAAGATGATGATTTGGCTGGGTAAATATAATAGTTGCAGGTTACTTAGCAAACTAGATACACATATATTTTTGGGTTTGTAGTAACATTAGATAAATGTAATTAAGTTGATACAAGGGTTTTGTTCATCTAGCAACTTTAGGTTTTGTAAATATAATTTGGAAAGTTTATACAGTTCTAGTGATATGATCGTATCCATATTTTCAGGTAGCTAAATGTTTTGTTGTAGATGTATTCCGGGTTATTTTCAATCCTAATATGATATTGTGGTGAGTGAGTTTTGTCTTACTATTACAAAGTATCCCGGACATTGTTTAATAGTTATTTACAGGCCTTGATCAATTATTATTTTTGAATTATTTATATGGTATACTTTGATTTTTCTATTAAATGTTATAAAAAAGATTGAAAGAAAGTTGGAAATAAAGAGAAAGAAAGAAGGAAAAAAATGTTAAAAGTTTATTTCATAAAGCGCCTGTAAAGTTTAAATACATTTTTTTATATTTACGTATGCTTATGAATTGTATTATTATCATGAGATAAATAAGTCAAACGAAGAATTCTCTAAGCAGAAGTGGGGTGACGTTGACAACTAAACGAATGAGTTTAGTTCTTAACGGTTAACTTAAAAATTATACATAATTTTGTGAACTAGAACGTTTTAATGAATAGACTCAGCCGTCATGTTGTGCTGACCTTAATTATGTAGTGCACGTATAGTTTATACATCTGAGAAAAATATCGATGATAAAGAGATTGAATAAGTTAATCGAGCTTGTTAACATAACATAATACTTTCTTCCTTACGAAAGGAAGGAAAAAGATCGTTTATATTGATTTATAAAGAATTGCATTGGTAATTTTATTAAAGTTAAACGTTTGTTTGAAATAAAAGATAAAGAAAATCTTATTTTTGTCCTTTATATTATATATCGTAATGCATTATCTCTCATTGAGCTGGTTTAGCTCACCATTCACCCTTTTAAATATTTTCAGGTGAGCGGTCAATTGTTTAAATTTGAAGTCGAGTAGTTGGGACCAGACCTACTCATAGAAGTTTAAGTTGGTTTTTTCGCTACGATTTACTTTTGTTTAGATTATATGATGTAAATTTACTTTGTAAATACCGTAGTTTAAGATTGTTATTAATAAATATATAATTTTTTGAGCATATTTTATTAGTTTACTATATTTGAATGTTTTAAATTAGGTTTTGTTTATTAACACGTGTCAGCACACGTTTTATTCGGTCGTGTGACTCCAAATTAGATCGGAGGTGTTACGTATATCGTTAAATAAATCAAGCATCTGGTTGAATAGCTAGTGTGATATGGTGGAATTTTGATATGAAGTGTACTACGGTGTATGGAAGGACAGCGTTTATATTTCTTCAACTATAATATCCATTTAGTTTTTAACATTTCATGTACTTTTATATCAGAGCCAACCAGCACAAAGCCGACCGT
The DNA here is from genome assembly GCA_963920805.1 of Primula vulgaris. Classification (NCBI taxonomy): domain Eukaryota; kingdom Viridiplantae; phylum Streptophyta; class Magnoliopsida; order Ericales; family Primulaceae; genus Primula; species Primula vulgaris. Next base: position 30,911,392 of record OY987218.1, read on the forward strand.
CGACAGGTATAACTATAAACAGTAAAAACTGAATTTGTTAATGGATCATAATTGTTTGACAAAGTAAATTGCCTATAGAAAAAGAAACTGTTAAAAATTTATGTGCCATAATTATAAATTACTCATAAACCTGCCTCTCTTCTTCATTATCAGGTGATATTGAGCAATGGAATTCCATGAGAGATCAGGGAAAAAAGGCTGCATGGTGATAAGTAGTAAAAACAATTACCATACCGGTCGTCCAGATTAGGGGTGTACACGGGGCGGATTGAGACGGATTTGTTTTAATCCTAACTCAACCCGTAAAATAAATGGCGGAGCGGATTGAGACGGATTGATGAAATTTAAATCTCAACCCAACCTGTTACAATTAAAACTCCAACCCAACCCAATCCAACCCGCAAAATAAATTGCGGGTTGAGGCGGGTTGAGTTTAGATTGATTTTTAAATTTTTATTTTTGTCCTTCATTTTTTATAGTTTGCATAATCAACCCAAATTTTAAAATAAATTGAATATTTCAAACAGAAATATAAATTAAACTCAATCAAAGTACGTTTAGAACATTCACGAACAAGTAATAAAACTAAAATATAACAATAATTAAAGGTTGATATATTAAAATACACATAATATATATATATATATATACACACATAATATATATATATATATACACACATAATATATATATACATATATATATATATATATACATATATATATATACATATATATATATATATATTGCGGGTTGAAACGGATTGTGACGGATTAACCCGCGGTTTGTGAATCTCAACCCTAACCCAACCCGTAAAATATATAGCGGATTGGGACGGGGCGGATTGATTTTTTTTGGACATTCAATCCACCTCAATCCATACGGGTTGGGTTACGGGACGGATTTACGGATTTTTTGTCCACCCCTATTCCAGATGATGTACTGATTGAGAATTTTCTCCAATGTTAGGGTTTGAATTCAATCATTGGTGATTGATAAAAACATGGTTTGAGCAAATCTATTGGGTTGGTTAAGCAATGGAGAGAATAATAAACTTTATTTATATTTCTTTCACACTAAATAAAGTTGAAGACGCCACCTTGTAACAAATTTGAACCACAATCACCAAAAAAAAATAGTGTGCTGTTTGCAATCTTATATATATTACTCAGAAGTCACCACATTCAAAATTTTCTTGGTGGAGTCCCAGTGATGATACAAAGATATAATTTAGTGGTGATACAAAAATTTGTCCCACTTCTTACTCAACTTTATTGTCTGAAGTATGCGACTGTATGTACTAAGAGAATCGGAGGCTATTCGCACAGGGGAGTAGCCCCAGAGTCTTCCGACAGCATCGTTGCCGGAAATTGAGAAAGAGGAATGGAACGAGAATGATAAAATAAAATAAAAATGAGAAAACAAATTAACAAGAAAAGGAAAAAGAAAAACAACAGAATATATAATAATGTTTAACAAATTTGCAAAAAGGATCCTACGAAGTCTATACCCCAACAATTAAATGGGTGTATCTTTTATTTTTTACTCCAAATAATTTCAAATAGTGCAAACTCGTAACTACACCCATTCAAAAATATAACGACTTGGACTTTTTTTAAGTTTTTCTTTTAAAATTTAAAAGCATAAAATATTAAAATATTATGAAACTTGGTTATAAAAGTTAGAAACTGAGTTTTAAAATTTACAAAGTCAACTTTATTTTTTTAAGGGACTTTTTTGTCTTTTTCTTGATTTTTTTAATATAAAAAGAACATTTTTTTTTGGAAATTATAAAACTTAGTTGTGAAAGTAAAAAAAGGAGTTTCAAAAATTAAAAAGAAATTTTTTTATCATGTTTTTTTTTGGGTTTTTTCTTGGAATTTTTATTTTTACTATTTTGACTTTCGTTTGATGTTTATGAAATATAAGTTTATTGAAAGAATAATTATAAATTTAAAACCGAGTTTTCAAAATTACAAATTTTGTTTAACCATATTACAATAATTTTTCTTCAGTTTTTTTTTTCAGTTTTATAGTTTGTTTTTGAATGAGTTTTTTAAATCCAAACACTGGGTTTTACAAACTTGAAACTCAGCTTTTATAAATTATAATTACCTTTTTAACATTTTTTTGAGCTTTTTCACAAAAAAAAACTCTTTAAAAGGTTAAAACAATAGCCAAAGAACCAAAAATAGTCAAAAACTGATTTTATTTTATTTTGTTTTAGAATTTAGTTTTTTTGGTAAAATTTCAAAAAATGGATTATAATTATTTGGACCGGAAAAACATGCACCCCATTCAAATTTATTAATTTTAAACATCGGTGACAACTGACAACGACATTAACAATCACAACAAATGTACTATTAAGGGCAGAAAAAACCACTTTGTAAAATCTAATTACCGCAACATTCTTTTTAGCAAAAAAAAAAATGGGTAAGTTGTAGCTGAATGGTTCTCAAGTACAAATTCAATTATTCAAGCAAATGATCTCATGCAAGCTTAATTAATTATATGAACTAGTATGTAAAGAGTAAATGAACGGGTGTTCCACACAAACACGATCTGTTGCAATCAAAAAATGAAAGAGATGACCAACACGAAACGTATCATGGGATCGGTTGACTGTCATACGTGAAATCCTTGTTAATATTCTTATCATATATGACTAGTTATATTCGGAAATTAAAATAGATAAAGACATTAAGACGAGACAAGTATATATAACAGTTGACATCCATACCCTTCTCAATTCCGCTCAGTAATAGTCTCTCCGTTTCTATTTAATTGTCAATTACGAAACTACATGCAATTTTAACGGTAAAAAACTTGTATAAAAATTATCGGAATGAAAAAATTTAAAAGTTGATTATAAAGTTCAAATGTTAAATTTTATGATTATATTTTCTTAAAAAATCATTTCGACAATTTTGATACAATTTATAATCCGATCAAAATTGCACGTAGTTTCGTAATGGACAATTAAATGGGAACAGATGGAGTATCAACAATATGACGAAAGAGAGCCCGTGGAGAAGTATTATATATTTGACTATATTTTTATTGTGTCAAGATTTAAGAATACTAAATATTTATTGTGTTAGGAATAAGAAAAGAATTTATCATGTGCATATATATATATATATAACATATATATAACATATATATAACATATATATATATATGGTTGTGTGACATATTAGCTCGTTATAGATATATATAGAGATATGTATAGATATAGAGAGAGGTATGAGAAACAACAGACGAATTGTTTATTCATTAATATGATTGTACAGAGAAATACATCAAGAGACTCCTGACCCTCTTTATATAATAGATGATAGAGTTACATATGCTAGAAAAGCCCAAGATAGGCCCAAGATGACCAATAATATCCTACAATACTCCCCCTTGGACGTCTTGATTTCTTCGTGTTCATGCTGTCGATGTGAGTCGAGTTTATTCGCAGTGCTAAACACATAAAAACCTTAGAGACGGAAAACCCAATATGGGACAAAACCGGTACCTATGAGAAATTGTGTAGCCGAATGATATAGGCCGAAATTCTATGTAATTAACTAACCACAAAACAGTGTGACTCATCAAAACCTTGGCAGAGCAAACCCAATGGGAAAATTTCTGATCGAAGGAAAAAGAGTGCAACAATGGTAGTAGTAGGAGATCAACCACAAAACAGGTGTCTCATCAAAACCTTGCTAGATTAAACCCAGTGGGAAAAATCTCTAGTCGAATGACAAAAGAGTACACAGTGGTAAGAAGTATACAACATGATACTCCCCCTAATTTCGGTAATCTTAAGTGAGATATAATGGGAGCGTGTCTCCCTAAAAACCTTGCCAAGGAAAACCCAATGGGAAAAAAAACCTTGGTCTAAGAACAAAAAGAGTACACGAGCATGCGACTGGATGTTCCCACTCACTTGCACACGACAGGGTGCGAGGATTTCGACTAAGTAGTAATTAGTGCAATAAGCATACACTTGGATGCTCCCCCTCACTTGCACACGACTGAGTGCAAATATTTCATATTCCAAGAAAGAGTACGAGCATTCGACTGGATGCCTCATTTACTTGCACACGACTGTATACAAGAAAATATAATGTGGAATAAAAGGAGCATTCGACAGGATGCTCTTAAACTTCATATGTGAAGATTTATTTCGACGATAAATGCTAAATAACATAATGTAGTCATTTCTCTCTTGATCGATAACAATAAGTTGCCTTATATGACAAGTGTTTTATCTGGATCGTGAGATAGAGCATATGTAATTCAAATATGGCTAATACGAGCTCGAAGCCATATACACTATCTAGTCGTCTCATAGAGCACGAGTAGATCAGAGTGATTCGTTTGGAGTCATTCCAAGACCTCCAAAATATTGCCTTATTCCTAATGGTAAAGACATACCATGTTAGGAATATCTCTTATGCGGGTCTGATAAGTAACTGGCATCAGTATAACCGAAAAAGGGTTGCGTTAATTCGAGTACCGAAGGGGGTAGGTTCACTCGATGACGCAAATGGGATAAACTAGCCCACTTCCAAAATTACCATAAGGTAAGTAAATGTGTCTTTAGTGCCATTTCGATGGCAACGTGTTAGCGCGATGCTGAGTCGAGCTATACCATTCACAGCAGACGAGATGTTCGTCCTAGCACATTAGACCAAGTACAATAATGTGCTTATTGTACTTAAATATGAACATCATGTTTCAATATCTCTTTATCGTCTCATCAGGGACGGACTGGGTCTATATCAATGTCTAGTGATCGAACGATCATGGGAGAATCTGACGACTTAGCGTCATGATGACTAAAACGTCATAACACCTTATGGGTGTAGTCTGAATCATTGACTTAGATTCAATCTTTACGGGACTCGATCATCATGCCGAGTCACTACCGTGTCTTTCCAAGATCTTTCATCTCGAAGGCAAATCCAAAAATGGATCACGTAATAAAACACGGAAGGGCATAATACTTGTTCAAGTATCCCAAGCTAATCAAGTACTCACTTAGGCGGGCATACCACATCCGCTCGTATTATATTAATCCATATAGTGAATGTTTCATTTAATTGAGATCGTGTTCCGTGGTCAGGAACTACTTGATTAAAGCATATGAAGTCACACAGGGACCTTCATCTATATCTCTTTGTCTAAATTCTCATAGACATAAAACGGTGACCACAATCACATGCTGCATAATCAGTTTTTCGGAAACTACTAAACTGATAAAGTAGGGGACCGTTATAACGTCTATTATGAAGTCTTGCGCTACTAGGCGAGCATTCTACAATCCTATTATTCTCATCACTTTTCCTTACGAATAACCAAATAAACGAACTCGTTTAACATTGGTGGTGTTGGAACTACAGGTCCGAACACACTTTCGCTAAGGAGTCTACTTGGATTGCAAGTTTACATTAGTACAATCATATTAATGAATAAACACTTCGTCTGTTGTTTCTCATACCTCTCTCTATATCTATACATATCTCTATATATATCTATAACGAGCTAATATGTCACACAACAATTAAGATATTATATGAAAATTAATTTACATGTAAACGCGTACGCTTCCTCCGTACTAGCACTAACGTCTCTTGGAAAACAGCTACAACTTTGGTTTGTAAAATTAACGCATTGATCTAAATTGGTTATGAAGCAATCTGTTTTTCTAATTTAATTTCTTATGAACCGGACTTAAATTAATGTTTATGGACTTAAAACCACTACTTCTGAAATCATAGAACATTTTTTTTTGCCCAAAAAATTATGTTTCAGAATCTAATAAAAAAAAGATAAATTAATAAAACATACTACTTTTGAAACTAAATTAACAAAAACATACCAAAAAAAATTTAATTAACAAAAACATACGCAAAATTTCATACCCTAATTTGGATATTTCATACAATTATTTTAAAAGTTCATACCCTAATTTGTATATTTCATATCCTTATTCCAAAAGTTCATACACTTATTTCAAAAGTTCATATTCTAATTTGTATATTTTCATACTCTTATTCCAAAAGTTTATACCTTTATTTCAAAAGTGAGTTCGTCTTATTTTCAAAGTTCATACCTCAATTTACAGAATTCATATACTTAATTACATTATTCATATGCATAATTTTTAACTTCATAAGGTTAATTAACGAAATTCATACACTTATTTTTCACGTTATACACTTGTTAACAAATCCAACTATTGTCCGTCCTCCATTCTCGAATTACCACGTTGTCGTTGTGAGTCTCTCCTTTGACGACCGCATCTCTGTCGATATCAAACTCGAGTTTTCAATCTCGCTCTACATCATCGCCACCCACTCCGACGGATGTATGCATTTCAATGTTCACCGAAGAGAGAAATCAGAGAGAGAGCGGGAGGAGGAGAAAAACATCAGAAAGATAGAGCTGAGGAGAGATCAGAGAGAAGAAAAAGGAGGAAGAGGAGAGAGATCGGAGGGAGGAAGAAGAAAGAGAGAGAGATCGGAGAGAGTATGAACTTTTTTAATTTTTATTAATTATTAATTGAATGTATGTTTTTGATAATGTAACTTTTGAGAGTATGTTTTTGTTAATTCTCAAAAAAAAATCTGCTAAAGACACTAGTTTATACTTCTGCTCCTATAAGATTATACTAGAGCTGGGAAAAAATCCCAAAATCCCGATTCGACCCGTCAAACTTCGGGATCGATGACAATTTTGATTTTGTCGGATGTCCCGACCCGCCGACCCGACCCGATTTTTTAATTAATTTATATTTCATATTATATACATGATTTTTTTATTTATTTCAACACTCAAATATAAATTAATTTATATGAAATGCAATTGAAAAGAATCGAACTTTGTACATTCTAGCATACAATGTAAGCACTCTACCATATGATCTACAATCATTTTTGTTTTGTATATTAGTTATAATTAGATAAGTATAATATATGTTTGTAGTTTTGAATGTATAAAACTATTAAAATAAAAAAATATACTTAAATTAAAAAGTTATATCGTTACTTCAAAAAATATAAATGATCATTATTTTCCAACTATAAAAATTATAATGATAATGTATCTCATTTAGTATGATAATTGTTTCTTGTGTGAATAAAACTAAATACTAAAAGAATCTGATAAAAAACGTATCAATTTTTTTATCTACTTCATTATTTGTAGTTTTACACTATTTTTTCTACTACATGTTAATTCTTTTTTTCATTTATTAGAAATGCTATTTTTAAACTATGATTATGTTTCGTGTTAATAACATGTTTAGAATTCTCAAATGAAAATCGTTAATAAAAAACGACGTTGTCGTAAAATAAAAAAATATGTCGGGAGATTCGGGATAAATCTATCCCGACCCTACGGAATCCCGAAAATTCGAGTACCGAAAAAATTGGGTTCCGACTTTTGTCGGGTCGGTGTCGGGATTTTTTTTTTTTACTTCGAAAAATAATCGGGTCGGAATACGGATTGAATATTTACGGGTCGGATTCCGACCTAAGACACCCGTAGATTATACAATGAGTGTATTTGAAGTCAAAAGGCTTTACACTTTAAGGATAAGTTTTGATTTTCACCTTATCTTGGAAATTGTTTCTTATCAGAATAATTATATTCGCTTTCGACCGCCAATTTTCTTCACTAAAATTTTATATTTGAAGATATACATGATAAGTATAATGGGGCCTTTGGTATTTTAAGTCATTATCCTTGAGTGAGTCATTGTTCATGTACTTTGAAAGGGAAATCATTAAAAAAAAAAATAACAACCAAATAACAACAGGATTACTGACGGTATTTTTTGTTACGAGCTTATTAACGACGGTTTTTGTGACGGCTTTGTGACAATTTAGTCAATTTACGACAGATTTGTGACATCTTTTTAAATTAACGATATACTTGTGATAACTTTTGACTCTTATTAAATCAAACATTATTTTGTAGTGAATACTTATATGCTTACGGTATTGTCAATCTATGTCCGAATTTTTTTGGCAATTTCTACATAATTAGTTAGCTTACTAGTATGAATTCACAACTCATAAGTGCATGATCCAAGTATCGTAACCACTAATCAAAAGGGGGAGCCAGACTCACCGAATATAGGAGTGTACTAAGACTCTTTTAACTGTTAAGTGTTAACCATTATATATGTTTTTAATAACTTATTAAAGGCATCTAATAATAGACGATTACAAAAGGAAAACAAAATACTAGATTAAAACTCTTTTGTTCTAATGTCTCCCCCACTTCTTTAGTGCAGATGCACACCATAACTTCTTTCCTCATGCTCCTTTAAATAAATATTTTAATCAAATATTTTTTATTATTTTAATTAATTTTCAAATTTAGAATAGTCAGTTCTACATTTTTATTTTGATTTTTTTATTGTGTTATAAATATAAACTTATATATATATATATATATATATATATATATATTTGTGTGTATATATATATATATACACACATATATGGTCCCTTTTGTTTGTGTGTGTTTTTCTTGTAGTTATATCCCAATAAATATCATCCTTCATTCTATATAAAACAAATCCAAGGGTCAAAAACTTTGGAATATGAGTACTGGGGCGCGCCATTTCCACCACGAAGCAGCGTGCCTAACTCAAGGAAATTTTGAGTCAATCTTACTCAATTTTTTTCGACCATTGGATCTAGTTAAAGAAGATCTGACAACATAAAATAAAACATTTAAATGTAAAAATACCAAGGATCATAACAGCCAAAAAAAAATGCGACTACTATATGCACTAAGAAGGAAAAGAATCTCATTCTCAACACTAATTACTATGTTAATATTATTTATAGTTATTCATTTATACGTATCGTTTATTTGTGTTCCTATTCAAAAACTTGTGATAAAATTCTGACATTAACGTTTGAATAAAAAATTTAGAAGATAGTAGTACAAGTCAAATAAAAATATGATAGAACCACGAAGCAGCGCGCCTAACTCAAGAAAATTTTGAGTCAATCTTACTCAATTTTTTTCGATCATTGGATCTAGTTAAAGAAGATCTGACAACATAAAATAAAACATTTAAATGTAAAAATACCAAGGATCATAACAGCCAAAAAAAATGCGACTACTATATACGCACTAAGAAGGAAAAGAATCTCATTCTCAACACTAATTACTGTGTTAATATTTATAGTTATTCATTTATACGTATCGTTTATTTGTGTTCCTATTCAAAAACTTGTGATAAAATTCTGACATTAACGTTTGAATAAAAAATTTAGAAGATAGTAGTACAAGTCAAATAAAAATATGATAGAACCTTATTTAAGACTATCATAAATTTAAATATTAATTAAAAATAAAAATTTGTTAAATATAGTATCAGTAATAATAAAAACCCTTAATGATGTGTATATGTCATATAATGTAGGTTGATTTTTTTGTAGTTAAAACGTGTGAATAAAATTATTTTCCTTTTTATTTTTTAATTTATTTAAACAGATTAAACGGTTGAAATGATTTTGAGTTACTCTAGTTTCAAGTCAGGTGCGCTGCTTCCGCCGCTAATTGGTCCACTTATATATAAACTCAATTGTGGGAATTTGAGTCACTTCCAAACAAACATATAATAGTCAAGAATCAATTAGATAGCTTGCCAGACAAATTCTTTAGTAAATATGGGTGAATTTTGTTCACTTGATATGACGTGGTAATGTGGTAATTCGTAGTGTGGGGAATGCCAATCAGTACAAAAGAAACTTTTAATACAACAACAAAGTCAGTCCCAATCATGGTTGCTTGCATACTTTGTTTTGTTAAAAGTGTTGATACGCAATAGAATACTTAACTTATTGTTAATTTAACTTGTAGACTTATATTTATTTCGTATTTTTCATTATAACAGTAGATCTTTATAGTGTCTGGTGTTGACATAAAAAAAATATTGCATATAAGTAGAATATAGAAATACGTGCAAACTTCCATCTTAATAAAAAAAAACAAGTCTTAGAAAGGAGTTGCAAACTTCCAATGTTGCATACTTGGTTTGTACCAAATTATAAAGAACAATAGAAATACGTGTAAATTTACAACGTAAAATTGATGCTATTTAAATGACGGAATTGTAAATTTCAGAAAATATTTATATAATTTAGCATGTTGTGACTAAATTTTAAAATTTACAATTTCGATATTTAAAGAAAACAAAATTAGAATGGTAAAAGTGCATTAAATTGGAAGAGTATAAAACTATGAAATTCAAAGGAATATTATTATATATCCTCATGGTGGAGTAGCAAGTTATCTAAGTTCATTAAATCAAGGAGCTGGTTTTGACATATGACATTATTTAATATTAGTGATAAATTATTAAAGCTTCGCTTAACCTACCTACGGATAGAGTTCTATATATATACAGTTGAGTTAATAAAACACAGAATTTTAATTAAATTAGCTTGCCATAGATGGGACCAAAACCCACGTGAACTTCACGAGCATGTCGAAGTGAAGTCAGCTTACCTTCTTTAAGTTCCTTTCAATTAAAAATCATAAACTATATAGTATAATCTATTAAGGCCTATTTAATTTAGTAATTTAATTAAGTACTATTTTGGACTACTCCTTCAAAGTTTGGTTGTGCGAGTCTTTGGCTCCTCAAAAGAGTATCGCAATTATTTCACTTGATTCCACTTAACTATATATATATATATAACCCAAATCGGATGTCGAGTTACTTCTTTTCCCATGCTATCTAACAATAGCATGGTGAGTGAATGTCAGCATCCCCCTCGTCCGGATCCATACCATCCCCGAAACGGTTCTGCCAATCATGATTGACACCCCATCCCGGACCTGAAGAGGCCGAGCTGTGTCTACGACCTCAAGAAGCGTATCAAGTACGCTTTTCCAATTAATGCTGCTGCTCCTTTAGGAGACCCCTCAGTACTCTATCGACGTGGCCCAATCACATGCCATCAATTGTGGGTCCTGAACAAGAACTGTACTCTTGTCAGAGTTATAAATGTTCTAACGCCGTCGGATTAATATTTGACAGTACAGTGATCCAAGGGCTAATTGTGGGTCCTGAACAAGAACTGTACTCTTGTCAGAGTTATAAATGTTCTAACGCCGTCGGATTAATATTTGACAGTACAGTGATCCAAGTGCTAATATGTTCTGGGTGATACTATATATACCCCCACTAATACTACTTAGGGGGACAGAAAAACAGAGAGAAGAGAGATAAAACTGAAAAAACCCGGCCCGCTCCATCATACCCCGTCGAACTCAATACCACGCTTCGTAACCGGCCCGACCCCTCTTACCCTTCAACTACATACTCACATTTAGCTTCCATCATACTGACTTGATCGTCGGAGAGGGAAAGCCTGGTATCAACCCGGGCCCCCTGTTCGTTTCTTGTACAGGTCGATCAGAACCCCGTCATCGAAGCAGATCACACTCATACCGGACATCCCGACCAGACCGGAGCAATGCGAAATAAGCCGAGGCTAGAAAAAAAATTATGCTCGCCCATAACACATTGTAAAATTTCATTTGGCAGTATTTTAAATTGATGAAGAACTGTTTTTTTAAATGTTTGCATCGGTAACTTAAACATCATCCACTTCGATTCTACCTCACTGTACTTTTAGAAATACCACAATCATTTAATAATGGATGAGGATAATACTATTTTTTTTGAGGAGAGAGTACTTTATATATTCTCCGTATTTTAATTTCTTCTTGATCATAATCACTAAAAAAAAACATCTCCAAATAACGACGAGATTAGTGATTGTATTTTTTGTTACGATCTTATTAGCGACGTTTTTTGTGACGGTTTTGTGACAGCTTAGTCAATTTGTGACAGTTTAGTCAATTTATGAGGCTTGTGACAATTTTTGTCAGAAGGGTATATACTACAATTATTTTGTTATTCACTCCAATAGATAAAATATTCGTTGACAGTTTTTCCCCTGAAAGATTTATAATTTCCCCCAAATTAGACTCGGTTGATGCATTTGTTTGAGAAAATGTTTAGAAATCCCGTTATTCATTAATCTTATCTTTAAGGTCTATTGAACCTGCTCTATGAAAAGAAATGGAATATAATATAGGTTATTTTATGCAACATGCATGTACCCATAAACTAAAATTAGAATATTAAATGAATTGCTTATATTCTATTTGATTTTTTTTTCATACTCTCTATACGAATTCTTTTGGTAATATGGACGAGACCAAGCGTTACTTTCTTAATATTTTAATTAAAATACATATAAAATGTTTTTTTTTTCAAAATGGAAGAGTATGCAACCCCTAATACAACTATAGATTTAGTTCCCTGCATATATATGAGTTTGAATTTTTATACTACACTTTTTCTGAAAAAACGCACAAACCGTAAAAAAAATCTACAGTTTACATATAAATTATACAGACCGTAGATTTAATCTACGGTCTGGATCAATTCTGTGTAAATTACACAGTCAGTCCCTACTTTTCAGAAATTACACAGTCAGTCCCTGCGCGAAAATTACACAGACAGTCCCTTGAAAACAGAATTTCACGTTTTTTAAAAAAAAAATTAACTTTTATACTATACTCTCTCTCTTTCTCTCAAACCCCCAATTTTCATCAAAAAAACCACCCAGATCAATCAACTACAATAACTATCAACTTTCTTAACAAAAAACCCCAAATCACCCATCAAATTTATCCATAATTCAAGGTATTTCTTTTATTCTCTAATTTATTATTTATTTTGTGTAATTTCAATTTATAAAATAGGAAAAAATATATAAAATATGCAAATCCATAATTCTGTTAGCTATATATAATTGTTTGTTGTTTGTTTATATTAATTATAGAAATTATAATAATTGTTGATATTTGTCCCATTTTTGCATTTTTTTTTTTGTAATTTCAATTTGTAAAATAGGAAAAAATATATAAAATATGCAATTCCATAATTCACTTAGCTATATATAATTGTTTGTTGTTTGTTTATATTAATTATAGAAATTATAATAATTATTGATATTTGTCCCATTTAATAAAAAAATTAGGGTTTTTATTCAAATTTGTTTATTTAGATATTTATTACTAATGGTTTGTTTATGATGTTACATGTTTATGATGATTATTTGTTTTGATTGATAAAAATAAAAATCGTTACACTTTATTAATATTTACCCGTTTTGAAAATTAGGGTTTTTTATAAAATTATGTTTTTTAATTAGCTTGTTTGTCCAAATCACCAATAAAAATTGGGGTTGTTGATATTTTATCCGTTTTATAAAAAAAATTGAGTTATCATTGTTTGGTTATCATTAAATGTGTTTGGTTATGATTAAAAAATTGAGTTATCATTGTTTGGTTATGATTAAAAAATTGAATTATCATTGTTTGGTTATAATTGAGTTATCATTGTTTGGTTATTATTAATTGGTTATCATTGAGTTATCAGTATTTAGTTATCATTAATTGGTTATCATTGAGTTATCATTGTTTGGTTATCATTAATTGGTTATCATTGTTTAATTAGATAATTAAAATAATTGTTTGGTTATCATTAAATGTGTATGTTTATTATGTTGTTTTTATTGTTAAAAATAAAAATAGTTAGGATGGCAGAGCCAGATCCACAGATTAAAGGCAGGTTGGGCATTTTACGACAGACCGGTCATATTTCTAATCAGACTTGGGATGCTGAAAGAGAAGCGGGTAGAGGAGATGCCCATAAGATTAGGGTTTATAATTATAGTTGGCAGATACCGACGCCTGACAGAGTAGTTCAAAATATGATTAGGGCTGGTTTTTATGGTATTCACACTATAGGTAATTATAGCGTAGACCGAGGCTTGATTACAACCTTAGTTGATAGGTGGCGTGATGATACGCACACGTTCCATTTTATCGGTGGAGAGTTGGGGATATCTTTACAGGATGTAGAGATTATGCTTGGTCTCAGGGTGGATGGTCTTGTTGTTACCCGATCGGAGCGGAATGATAACAGGGCGAGCAGGTTAGATATGATAGAAAGTTTGTTGGGTGTTATACCGGCTGACAATCAAGTGGATACAAACTGTTTGACAGTTAGATTTGATTGGATGCTACACACCTTTGGTGAATTACCCCCAACCCTAGTGATGACCGTTTGCTATATCAGTCTAGGGCTTCCATGTTATTATTACTGGGGTCAACATAACCACCCACCTCCAACTTACCTCCAAGGGCAAACACGACGTGCTCGTTTAACCCAAGATGAAAAAGAAATTGTTAAAACTTTAAGGCAAAGTAGTTTTAAAGTTGATGCAATATTAGAGGCCATAAAAAATCGAAATCCTGACAATGTATCAAACACTAAAACAATACATAATTTTTTGGCTGGACTGAAATTTAAAGAACGAGATGGTAGAAACCCGATACAGGAACTGTTTAATTTGTTGGATAGACATCGCTACACATTCTACTATAATATGAACCCAACAACCAATTGCCTTGAGAACTTGTTTTTTGCACACCCCGATTCTATAAGGATGTTCAAAGCTTTTCCTGATGTCTTGTTAATGGATTGTACATATAGGACAAACCGTTTTAATATGTCATTTCTAGAAGTCGTAGGAATGACATCAACGAACCAAACATATTGTTTAGGTTTTGTTTTCATGAGTGACGAGACAAAGGAAAGTTATATATGGGCATTGGAAAAATTCAAATATACATTGGAAGGTTGTATACTACCTAGGGTGTTTGTAACCGATAGGAAAATGGCCTTGATAAATGTTTATCCGTTGTTTTTCCCGATTCTCATCATATTTTGTGCACTTTTCATATTGCAAAAAATGTTTTGAAAAACTGCCGTAAAAAAATCCCTGACGAGGAGTGGCAAACGTTTCTAGATGATTGGGGTTTATTGGGTGATTATGAGTCGATAGAGGAGTACAATCATAACTGAGCTTCTTTCAATTCCTCTTACAAATCGTACCCTACTGTGATTAAGTATGTAGACAAGATTTTAAATGATTATGCTGAAAAGTTTGTTGCATGCTATACCAACCATACAACACATCTAGGTAACAGAACTAGTAATCGAGCCGAACAACAACATGCTAAGCTAAAAAGATCCCTTTCCATAAATACTGGCACGCTTGAAAATGTTTGGGTAGAGGTGAATAGAATTCTAGAAAAACAGTTTGAGGATATTAAGATGAAGTTGGATAAATGCAAGTCTTATTTTCCACATTCTGAACGAACAGTTCTATTTATAAATCTTAGGTCGTATATCACACACTATGCCTTTGATTTATTATTTCAAGAACACAAAAAATGTAGTGGTCGGGCTGATGAAAATTGTTCTTGCGGTTTCAAATTGTCTCACGGGTTATCTTGTCATCATATTATGAGTGAACATATTTTATTCGGGAAGCCTCTTCCTCTAGAATATGTTCATCCATTCTGGAAAAAATTAGACGTAATTGATGATAATGGGAATACCGATGATTATGGGGTAGAGGGTGATCTAGAAGAGTTTAAAAGTGTTTATTCTAGCAAAACTAATGTTGAAAAACGGCGTATGAAAACACAACTCCGAGAGATAACCGTACCATCTAGAACATCCATGAATGACCCGGAAGTGAGACAAAATAGGGGGAGATCTAGAAAAGGAGACAAATCTAGTAAGAGAGATAAGTCGGGATGGGAGTATGTGGACGAACAGAGTGTTGGTGCTAGTAGAGACAAGGGCAAAGGTAAGGCGGATGAAACACCGGAGGGTAAACCCAACTAGGAGGCCGCGAAACCAGAACCCTAAACCCAACTAGGAGGCCGCGAAACCAAAACCCTAAACTCACCCCCAATAGGCCAACCTTCCTGTACAGTGACCAAATATGGGTCATGTTACATAGTTACATCGAAACGGTTTATGATGTGCGTGGGGATGGTAACTGTGGATTTCGGGTATTTGCAAATGCGACGGGTAAAGAGCATGGGGAAGATGATTGGTATGCGGTAAGATGTGACTTGTTTCAAGAGCTGCAGCAAATGAAAGATGTTTATTATGAGCTGTTTGAGAATCTTGATTTTGAAGATTACCGGTATGATTATATTTTATCAAGTTTAAATTTTTTTCATCCTACAAATCCCGTCCCTTCTGACAAATGGATGATATTTACGTCTTATGGTTTTTTAATTGATTCTCATTACAATATGCCAATTGTATTGTTGTCCTTATGGGAAAATAAAAATGGAGGGATACAAATATGGAACGCTACTTTTTTACCTCTTTATACTGGTCCGCCTCAGGGAACCGTCTCAGGGAACGACATATTACATCCCGACTGTAATAGTGTTCGTCAACAGTTGTCACTATGCTCAGGTTATTCCTAAACAAGGGATCTTCCCAATGACAGGAATTATAGCACGGTGGAAACAAACACGCACTGAGGCAGCTGCGCCATGGAAGGAACTTTTTCGACCAAATTTCAAGTTATATATGGCGCTGGAAAGGCAATCGGAAAAACAAATTGCAAATGAAAGAAGAAGCCATAGATCTCTCAAGTCCATAATCAGTTTTTTATTTTTAATTTTATGTAATTCTTTTTTCCAAGTTGTTGTAAATTTATATGATGTAAACAAATGTTTAATAAATATGTTTTATGAAATTTAGTTCATGTTTGCATATTGAGTTAATTTTTTTTATGAAATTTATATAATTTATGATTGTTTCATTCAATAAAATGGACGATTGACACCAAATTGACGACTTAGTTAATGTTTTATATTGCGTTATACAAGTGTTAAAAACAAACCAAAAAAACTTCACAAAAATTGACGATTTAGTTAATGATTCAATAAATATCAACTTATACACTTGACAAAAATATAACATGAACCAAAAATATAAAATTTATCAAATCAACTTTTTTTTGTGTAAATTTGTCTAATTTTTTTGTTTATTTTGAGAGATTGTTAGAATTGATCAAATTTATTTTAATTAAAATTTTAAGAATAAGTCATTTAGTTTTTTTATTAAAAAAAATCATGTTTAATTTGAAAAGAATATTCAGTATTTTAATTGTTAAAATTGACTAAATTTATTTTATGTAAAAAAAATTTATGAAAAAATGCTGCAAACCGTAGATTTAATCTACGGTTTACAGTGATTGACTGTAAATCGTAGATTAAATCTACGGTCTGGATCAATCCACTGCAGACCGTAGATTAAATCTACGGTTTACAGTGGATTGATCCAGACCGTAGATTTAATCTACGGTTTACAGTCAATCACTGTAAACCGTAGATTAAATCTACGGTTTGTATAATTTATATGTAAACTGTAGATTTTTTTTACGATTTATGCGTTTTTTCAGAAAAAATACAGTATAAAAATCAAACCTCCATACGCATACCTCTCAAACTAACTATTCAAAAGTCAAAAGATTTTTCTTCATCAAACACCCAGGCCACCTATATATATATGCGCACCATTTCCAACTCTATTTCAACTCCAAAAGTGATCAAGCAATAAAACCATGAACCACATAAACTTCCAAAACCAAAGACACGTCTCAACAAAACACAACACAAACAAGAAGAGGTTAACACAAGACCAGGTGAGGCGGCTTGAGATCAGTTTCAGCTCAAACAGTCGGCTAGAGCCAAGTCGCAAGCTCCAACTGGCTCGCGAACTTGCTATTCCCCCAAAACAAGTCGCCATTTGGTATCAGAACAGGCGAGCTAGGTGCAAGACTCAAAGCCTTGAGCTAGATTATGGGACCCTCGGGCTCAGGCTGGAGTCTACTTTAGCCGAGAATAGGCGTCTAGAGGGAGAGGTTGAGCGGCTCGAAGGAGAGCTAAAGGAGAGCCGCAAGTTTTTTCTAGCTAACATGAAAATGCCACCTCATCATGATCATGATTATGGTAACAATATTTGTTCAAGTTCTAGTGAGCAAGATGTAAGCTTCAGTACTTGTTCTTGGGTGGATAATGAAGATTTGGAGCTTGAAGAGCTTTACAGTTGCTTAATGTACCTACCAAATCGACTGTCATAATTAAGAATTAAGCGAAATACTCCGGTTATATGTCTCGTGGACATGGAGATAAAAATTGTATCACTTCAATAATTCAGGTTAAATACTATTAATTGTAAAAATATATTGGTGCCTCTAGCGACCTTACTATAGAGTGATTGCTTTTTATTGAGCTATATATATAGCTATTCACAAGATTTGCTTAAACCTTAGGTTTCCGTTTTCTTACGATAGTATGTGTGCGTTTGCAGCGTTTCTGTTTATTAACAGTGGGACGATAAACGTACAAAGAATTACTGTTATAAGGTGTTTCACATTGCTGTTATAAGAATTACTGAAGCTTTGCTTAAATTTTTTAGAGATTACATTTTGGTTTTTTTAAATAATATGAGTAACTTCCTTTTATTCTATGGGACTTTCACGCATAAAAGGAAATTTTTACATGCATTTCCGACTAATAGAAAGGCCAAGATGTTGGATCCCGACAAATCATTCCACAACCAAAAATTAAGTTCCCTTGATGCCGTGATTGTGATTTTTGGAGAAAATTGTTGAATTATATTACCTGTAGACGAATCCATGAATGTATCTGTTGTCACATATAACATATTGACCTAGCCACCGATACTTTCTAGCATAGAACTGGAATTCTTGCTAAAAACAAATACTATTTTTATTAATCTTATTTTGTCGGAATGATAGAGTTCCCACAAATAAAGATTCACACCCAAGAGCCAAGACGACACTAATAATATCGGTATTAAGGTGGCTCGTCTAACACATATCCAGACCAGCCTATATTCCCCCTTTCACATCCTGAGTCTCGCCTAATATTGCCTTACACATGGTGTCGTTTCCAATATTTCGGAGACCAAATCGAATTTCAAAAACAGGCCTCAAATATTAGCATCACGTTAAAAATAATACTCATGTATTTCTTTCAACAGCTCACATTCTGTTTACAGTCGATATATGTTTGAATCTTTGCATCATTATTTTATTTATTTTTACGTGATTAAAATTTTCATCAAAAATGATGGTACAAAACAAACCGAACATATAACTGAAATGTTAAGACGAGACAAAAATTAAATGAATAAATGAGAAGAAAATCACTTCATATAACTTAAACCAAAATTATAATTTTGTTAGCATTTAATGATTAGATTAGTCACTGCACAAATTAAAAAAAACTCATTAAAAAGTGAAGACGATATAATTTTGTCTTGATGCTATGCAGTTCATAAGCACTACATGATTGCTTGTAATGCATAATATTTTGTAACTTTAAAATTAATAGGAGTAATTATGAATTTTAATATATTATATATAAAAATATGAGGCCCTTAATATTTGGAGGCCTCAGTTTTATGCTTATAAAATTAGGTGCTAAAGCCGATATTGATTACACCTCAATTGAACTTTCTTTCACTGTCTCACTTTTCAATATTTATTCCTCCGGCTGACTTCAGCGATGGAGAAATACATCAAACTTGACAAAAACAACTCTCGCTTATATAAGTCGCATCAGATTATCACATCAACGTCGCAACCTTGCAGCAGGATGGCAACCGATAAATCTAGAAAACATTAATATTATTGTCACAATTTTGTCTGTTGTCCATTTCATATCCAATATCTTAATATATCTTCTTGATTTTCCCATACGAAGATCACCCACAAGATTGTTAGTAAGAAATCTGGATGATTCAGATGCTTACTTAAAAATACATTCACATGAATTTGGGCATTTGTTTTGTGATGCATAGTAGTAGTAATAAGTTTCTTCATGATTTTTTTTCTTCAAATTACATAAAGTCAATTTGAACTAATATCCAGCTTCTCCATACCTGGGAACTAGCTAGGCTGATGGAAAACAATGTCAATGCATTAAAGATCTAAGCTAACCCTAGCATTTCTTAATTCTTCGATGTCAACATGCACTTTTTTCCTTTTCTGTCACAAATTTCTTCTTCTTTCCATTTCAGCATATGATTAAGTAAACTTATAAATAATTGAAAGTGATGTCCTTAATGTTATAACCGAAGTGCAACTTCAAATATTTGAAATTAGTGATTTCTTGGTGTGTTTTAGGACATTATTCTCACAATCTAGTTTCTCATCACGTATAGAAAAGGATCGATTTCAAGTCAAATAGATTGAATCTTTTGCTAATGACAAGGATTATATATAAAGTAATAGTAAAGGCCATAGTTTTTTAACCAACTATTTACCAGATTTGTGTTTGGTACAAATCGATCTTGAATAAGTTATTGGTCATATGGAGTTATGTGAAGGCTTACTAATTTGCATCAACTCCTAGATGTGAAAGTAAACCGTATACCATAGCTAATTATAGGGGCTGTAAAAAAATCCGGAAACACAACCGGTAACCCAGTCTATATGGGTTGGGACGAGTTAAGTGTCCAAAAAAAATTAATCCCTCCATCCCAACGCGTTATATATTTTACAGGTTGAGTTAAGATTGAGGTTATTAAACCGCGGGTTAATCCGCGCCAACCCGTTTCAACCCGCATTATATATAAAAATGAAAATAAAAAATATATTTGTATATACATCGTGTGTATTTAAATATACTAACCTCCCGGTCTTATTATATTTTAGTTTTGTTACTTATTTGTGAATGTTATAAACGTATTATGATTGTTTTAAATTTTATTTCTCTTTGAAACATATAATTTATTTTAAAATTTAGATTGATTGTGCTAATTATGAAAAATAAATAAACAAAATAAAAATTTAAGAATCAACCCGCCTCAACCCGTCCCAATCCGTAAATTTTTTTTACGGGTCGGGTTGATGCTTTAATTGTAACGGATTGGGTTGCCTTGATTTGAGATTTAAATTTTATCAATCCGTCTCGCAATTTATCTTACCGGTTAGATTAAAGTTGGGGTCAATCCGTCACAATCCGCTCATACCCCACCCCTAGCTAATTAGACAAAACTTGCATTAAATATATGGGAAACCATGCTTCCCCACGGATTTTGACATAAAATTTCGTCTTGTAATGTTCATTTTCTCACTCTGTAGTCTATTAAATTAAAATAAAACAGACAATCTGGTGTATTTGTCTACGCAATACATTACATCACATCACATCAGTACAATCGTCCCTTATCTTGAACCCCTCGGATAAATAATAAGGTAGGACGGACTGTGTTTAAAGAAATCATATAAGAATTGCAATAGTACGTATATGTAAAAATTGACAAAAAAACGATAGAAATAGTATGATAACTTTGTTTCAAAAAAAAAAAAAAAATTAATTTTTTTTATGATAACTAGTGCTCTAATTAGCAGGCAATACGTCCAGTTGTCAAGAGTTATGCACTAATTAATTATTAACCGTTGCTATAACGGTGTAGGTCCAAATATACCTTTTATTTTTATCAATTGTTGATTCTAAGGAATCCTTTCTAAACAAATGTTTATTACGAAATTACGTGCAACTTTGATTATCAAAATTTTCATATTAAAATTGGCGAAATGAAAAAAATTGAAAATTCCATCGTATAGTTCTAATCATAAACTACGTGATTAACTTTTAAAATAATTTTTTCCGGCAATCTAGAAACGAAAAAATTATCGGTCAAAATTACAGGTATTTTTATATGAGACATTTGTTTAGGAACGGAGGGACTATTTCAGCCTTCGGCCAAATCTGTCTTTTCGCTTTGATAAATATTAAAATAACAACACCCTCACCAAGTTATAATGACAACAGTGGTGGTTCAACGAGAGGCGCAACTCCAACATTATCAGCAAATTCTAGATAAAAAACACACGGAAAGATAGCGAAGCTAATAAGAGTAACTGGAAACTGTAAAGTCACATAAATATAAATATATACAATAGAGCCAAATCATGGGAGAGGTCATACGAATTATTTATTGACTTCTTATGAATTCCAAAGTAGCATATCAAAAGTAAGCATCTAATGTGTACATGGTAGGGTGTGCGGTTGCAGCTTAATTTTTGCTTAAAACTGGACAACATTTGGTTGACCATCTTAAAATCCGAGTTTTTTTGGTTAATTAACTGGCCTAAATAAGCTAGAACCTTAAGCAGGAAGAAGGTAAAAAAATAAATCAAACTCATAAAATCCAGCTTGTTTACTTAGAAGCTGCAACCAAACAAGCTTATCGCTTGGGTATGCGATCAAGCCTATCTCCATGTCAACAATATTAGTACTAAGGTTGGAAATTAAGTTGTAATTGCACTAACCTATTAACTTGTAACAGTTTAGAGATTGTATTAAGAACGCTCTAATTCGGTCACCGATCTACGTGGTTGTTTCTAATCGAGGTACTTTTATCATTTTAATCAGTCGACTTTCAAGAATTTAAAGATTGCATTACGAACGTTCTAATTCAGTCAATAATCTATGCAGTTGTTTCTAAATGGGGTATTCTACGATTTTAATCAGACCCCTCTTAGTCATGTTCGTCTTTAAGGTTAATTTTGTCATCTAGGAAATCAACCTATCTATTTCCTTAACACTGTACACCAAACAACTAGTCCTTGACAATATATATACAATCCCAACAAAATATGGGGCCATTCAGAAAAAAAAATGTTCTTTTCCATCAAAACAACAACAACTAAACTTAAGAGAAATGAAAAACAGATTATAACTTACAAGTTGTTTCTACGCCCATTTTGATCAAAAGCAGCATCAATAACATGCCTAGCAGCTGGCGGTGAACCCGAAAACAGCGACATTGCTCCTTGGATCGCCAGAATCATAACAAGTAACAAGTAGTAACAAAGTAGTTGAGAACAACAAAGCAAATCAATATCATTCAAAATTCAAAAACAATCTTTCTAGTTCTGATACATGAATAGAGCAGAACAACTGCAAACTATAATTAAACTTGGAACAAGTCCCTAGGATTTTCCAGTAAACCACCTGATAGATCAAAAAACTAATATCCAATATAAGAGAACTACAGAGTAATTTATGTCAAGGAATACTTCTATGGTTTCTGATGAATCATATGAAAATGTAATATTAAGTTATTAACTTAAGAAAAGGTTTACTTACTTATCCCTATATCACCAAATGCTTCAGTGGCGTACTCAAACTCTTCTGCTTCAAGATTGTCCAATTTATGCCTTCCATCAATACCCAAAGTTATGGTTTTAAAACCTGCAATAGAAATATATCAAGTAAGACAAGTACATTGGTTGCGCCCTTCAAAAGTAAGTGAGTGATGAAGTTTGAAAAGTTAAAACAGATTTTCCAATTAAAAGAAAGGACTTACTATCTTTGTCAATAAACCAAAAGGCACTCCCTGTGGACATAAGTCTTCCAATTATCATCGTTGCCCGCGCTCTTAACATACTCCCACTTGCCGCCACGGGTTGATATGAAAATGCATTCTTTTAGGAAGAAAAAAACAATTGATGTTTGATAATAAAAGAAACTCTGAGAAGTTATTGAAAAAAATTACAAATTAGAGAGCTACGGAGTTCTGGAAGGGTAGTCCTCGACAAAAACTGTGTACCATGCTGAACTTCTGCCAACTGTATTAACCAAATTCATGCTATCAAAAGAAAGTGTCGATTGTGCAATTCATCAGTGTGAAAAACAACTCATTTTAATTCCAATCTGTGAGAAGCTATTGCCAAGTGAAGTCAGTAGCAGGATCTACACTTGGGTACTATTTGTTTCCTTGTAAAATATTTCTGGGAGAAGAATGTATCCATGGAAAAGTTTTGCAGTTAATTCTTTGTTTTCTGCTCATTCGCAGATGTTTGTCATATGAGAATCTTGCTTGTAATACTTTGAAATATTCTAATATGTAACTGAACTCTCATAACAACTAAAAGTTCAAAAAAATGAAGTCAGACAACATAATTAATCATCAATAATCATGGACATCAAGTATTAAACACGTTGCCATGAATGTTTAAGGACGTTGTTATCAAACATCATTAGATAACAAATAAAAAATGTATAAATAAATAGAAAATAATATTTACTCTACAAACCATAAGCTACAAAATAAAAGACTACGGCAAGAAGATATAGATGTTAAACTGATTTCTAAATAGATTGACAATCGAAAAAATTATTTAGTTCCTTAAATTTGTTGATTTTCATTAAACAATCTTCTTGAGAAAAATGTAAAAAGAGTTAAAGCATACAAGATAAGGAGATATAAATATAGACGGATGTTTCGAATTGTTAGTCATGTTGGAAGAAGGTGTCTGGATCAAGCAAGTAAAAATTGATCGTTTCCCTGGTGTGTTTTTTCAAGCTGGGATGTAGAAGAACTATGTGCTTCTTTTAACAAATGGTTCAAACCCTTCAGATGTACGCTTTGATTCACGAATGGCCATGCTCGATATGAATGTGCTAACACAGAGATATGTAGGTCACACATGATTCGGTTTCTGTTTTCGTATGTCTTTATATTATGAGAGTTTAGTATCACTGAACTGTGGAACAAATCACAAAAGGACGTGTGCATCGTTGAATACACGATCAGAGTTCCTTGATTGTCGTAGTGATCCATATTTATATTTGGACATGTAACAATCACCAACGAAGCAGTCACGTGAGGTTTGAGTAGTAATCGAGTTTTGCTACCTTAAATGTTATTCAGTTGTTCTGGTTTCCTTTAATTGATTGTTGGGTTAAGTCACCCGGATCCCATTTTTTTTAATTTAGTACCGGGGACTTGTGCTAAATTTTCCTTTCCGCCAATATTTTCCACCTTTTTTTGGCATGCTTTGCCAAAAAAAATTAAGTTTCCGCTCAATTTTTTTGGCTCTATGTTCTTTGGCTCCAAACACTCACTTACTAAAGCCCTTATGCTTTGTGCGGCTGCCTCTGTCTTGAATCAAAACATTTTTCTTTCTCTCTCTTAACCCCTCAATTGGGCTTCAAGCTTGATCTTTTATCTTTCAACAATTCTCTTCTCATAGATGTAAATTCTTACATCTCTATTAATTAATTTGTAGCATCTTTTAGCAGTCATAGAAATCTTAATCTAGTACGTGCTTCCTAGTTTTAAAAACAGACTCGTTATTTTGAAATCAATCTCGTATTTCAGAAGTACAAGCTGAAATACGAGGCTTGACTGTTTCATTTTGTTCGTTTTTTCCAATTTTGATGTTCATATTTATAAAAAACAATTACTTGATAATCAAGAATATACTCCATAATTGAAACAAAATCATGTACACTGGACTATATGCAATCACAGATAGATACATAATGTCACGGGCTTAGATTTTACAAGTCACTCGTGCGGCACTTAGCTCGATCAACCTTGTTTTTAGGGGTTAAGTCAGCATTCGACTCGCTCAACTTACAAGAACGAAGCGTAAGACTAACACACTTATAGTTAAACAAGTAAACTAGAGAGAGATGTAGGAGAAGTACTCATCATTTGCATTTCACTCAAGTTGTGTTTCAAGAGTTGATTCCAAAATGTTAAACCCTCCCATTTTTTTAATACCCATTAGGATTTTAGATCGTTCTTATCTAGAATCCACCTAGAACATTCTAGAATTTTCATACACCTCTCATATACTCTACAGTATTCTATACACATCCATACATCTCTATAACATTTTAGAATACTATAGCTAACATTCTAGTATATTTTACACCAACATAGAATATACCGGAAAGCCCAAGAACATTATATAGTCCCCCGATTGATTCTAGAACACCCAAGAATATTATTTAGACTTCTAGATCTTTCTAAGACTTTCAGAAGACATTAAACTTATCCCATTTGTCATCATGTTGCCAAGTGTACCGCCATCTAGGTGTACACTTGTCATCCACGTGTCTTCTCCTAGTCGATGAACGTCCGGGCCGTGACAATAAGTAAAGGCAGAGACTAAGGGGGGGGGGGTCAGTGATGGCGTTAAACGAAGGAGGAGGATAGGCGTCGCGGGCACATGCGGCGATGGTGGTGGCACAGCTGTGCTACGGTGGGTACCATATCATCACCAATGTGATACACAACGTCGATGTAAACCAGCTCGTGTTCTGCTTGTATCGGGACCTTCTTGCCCTCATCCTCGCTCTTTTCACCTTCTTCCGTGAACAGTCTCTCTCTCCCCCTATATCTATCTATCTGTATCTATACATATCATTCTAAAACGAGTTTATATTTTGGTCATCGACATGCCCTCTTCAAAATTGGTTAGGTAAACGTTTCTAACATCAAAATTGAAAAAAGTCAACAAAATAAAATAAAATCAAGACTCATACCTCTAAAGTACGAGATTAGTTTCAGAATAACGAGTTTGTTTTTGAAATAATAAGCTTGAGCTGGATTAAGTTTTAAGTGACTGTATAAAGACGCTACCTAATTAATTACATACATTTTTATACTAGTGTTTGTGGGTATTGTTTGCTTGTTTTGATAAGAAATAATTGCTGCTAATTGGTGAATTTTTTTATGTGTTTTATTGTGTTTGAAATTATAATTTCCTCTTTGAACCCATTTTTTCTTATTGAGTGCCCTAATCCTAAAAGGCTGAAACTTTTTTTCTTATAATAAGTGACTAATTGTTTTTTTTATAATATACTTTTTTTTTTAGTTTTTTTAGTTACATATATATTGATTAGTCACAATTTCTCTTCGTGCTGGGCATATTAATTGCATATTGTTCTTTATGTTAAGTATTAATTTGAACCTATAAGTTGAAAATACTGATTTAAGGTTATTGAAGTAGTGGTTTGTTTGATAACAAAGTAGCACTGATTGTTTGAATTACAGAAAGAATTTACAACTCTTAAAGACTCAGTTTATTACCACATATTTGACCTCATTGTAAACTAGTTTATATGTAGTGAATTTTTTTCAAGTCAGGCCTTAAACATGCCTTTGCAATCTACTGCTTTTCTCAATACCCTAAGTTAAGAAAAACATGTCAGTTTTAAGTGGGCGTGTAACATGTATTCTACTGTTTAAAATCTACTGATTACTCAATATTCTTTACTATAATTTTTAAATGGTTTTCAGTTTTCACCATAGCAGCTCACTATCACCTGGTTTAGTTCATACTTAAAAAGCTATTTGGATTGTGACAGAACCTTAACTCATGATCTAATGTTTCTTTGTGCTATACAACTCAGTAAGGAAAATATATTTTCCAAATTTGCAGAAGTATTTTAAGTGGTTTAGAGGTTTGGATGGGCCATTCGAAAACTGTTGGTAAGAAGAGCACATGAATGCTTGTTCGATTACAGCTTCCGAACATGCCAAGCCCTTTGAGATTAAGCACAAAAGGATAGCAAGTCTGCCTCCACTCATGCAGGAGATATACTTTTTTATTCTTGTTTTTTATATTTAATGATTGTTGAAAAGATGTTTAAAAAGTTGTATTTGATAATCCATTTACTAATGACTTTTCAGTGTGCAACTTATTAGTTGAATGAAACATTATTTATACAGCTTCAAGTTCGTACGAACACTTGCTTAGGGTTTAACACTTTTATGGGTCATTACTTGTTTGTGTATTGCAAATAGTATCTCATGTCACCTTATTTATGCATGTGCTGATTCGTACCATGCTATTCAATATGTTGTAACCTTGAATATTAGCAAGAAATTCATTTATAAGATAAAGGACCTCCTGAGTTTAATAATGTTTAAAGTAATTAACTTTGTTTTCGATTCTGGTTTAGTGTACTAAATTTTAAGTTTTACTAATTAATATAATTAACTTTGCTACAATTCTGATTTAATGTGCTGATCTCCAAGTTTTACTAATTAATGTTATAAAGTTTGCTACAATTCCGATTTAATGTGCTGATCTTTAAATTTTCTTAATCTTGGTTATAGGTATAATACATTTAAATTGAAACGAAATTGTATTAAATTAGGAAGAAAAAAAAATCCCAATACATTAATTAGAAAAACATAGAGATATAAATTAGAATTGGAGTAAAGTTAATTACATTAATTAGTAAAACTTAGAATTTACCACACTAAATGGAAATTTGAGCAAAGTTTTTTTTTTTTTTTTTTTACAATTAACCTTATTGTTTTTATAGCACTTGTGATGTTATGCAATTTGTGCCCGACTAGGCGACTACAATAATATTATTAAGATATAGCATATGGTAGTTACCTATCAATCTTTTAACCTGAAATCTTGAAACTCATGCCAAACTAGAAAACTAATGTTACAATGTGAGGCAAAATCTCTTAAGAAAAACCGAATACAACAAAAATATCTAAAAACTTCTCTCCATTTTCACATCAGTTACATGCTATAAAAAGAAACCAGTAACCTAATAGCCATATCCTGCTCTTCCACGTCCACATCTCCCTCTACTTTTCAGACTACCTCTACCACGGCCATATAAACCTTCAAATGCTCTGTTGGTTTGATCCACTGTTTTAAAAAGCGTGCTATATTGCGCAACATTTCGCGATATAACATTTTTTTTTAAAATTGCCTACGCTAAAACGTTATTTGGGTGGAAAAGCGTTAAATTCGCGCTATTGGGATCAAAAGCGCAAAAAGCGTGAAATTTTCGACCAAAAATGAAATTTTCGACCAAAAACATAAATAGCGGGTTAGGAAAAAAAACAGCAGATCAAAATAATTAATATATGTTGTGTGATTTTCATAAAAGTGTGTTTAGTCCAGATGGTTGTGACAGTGCATTATGTTCTAAGAGACCCAAGTTTGAAACTGTGTAACAACGCTATTTGCACTTTTAGCGTTTCTCTCCAAAAAACGTTACGCTAGCGATAACGCTATTTAAAACATTGAATCCACCCTGCTCCTCGGCCCCGCTTATTTGAATATGTATTTGAGTTATTATTGGGAATTTGAATATGTATTTGAGTTATTATTGGGAACAACTGCATGCTTTTGACCAACAACTGTAGCATTTGATGTGATGGACTTGTCATTCTGTTGTATTTGAAGCCTTATTCGTATCATTTTTTCACTTTTAATCGTTATCTTTATCTTCTCACTGTGGAAACATGTTTCACAGTGACCATACTTTTTAGTTACGATTAATAGAAGACTTGTTATGAAAAAAAAAATGTGATGGAAGGTTTGGAAATTTGAACAAAGTTAATTATATTTGAACAAAGTGTATGTTTGTGTTGTAGTTTTCCCCAGTATATTGTTTTCTCAACATTTCTGTTCATTTACTGTTTTAATATGAGCTTAGCCCACTGAGTTGATAAAATTTTGGAAACTGTTTACAACTACCATTGTTTTTAAATTTTAACATGCGTATGCAAGGTTTACCACACATGGTACACACATTTTTACTTCATCTGTAAAATTTACGTATATTAGTATTCAATTTTGTTTGCAAGCTTATATAGAAATATTTTCTTTTGACTAAATAGAAATTACTTTGACTTTATCAGGATTGACGGTTTATATTAAGAGTTGGTAACATATATTTTTGGTTGTGAAGAAACTATGAATACTAATTCATTTTTGTTTATTTTAATTTAAATGTAGTATGTCATTTTAAATATTTTGTTCAAGACTCTTTTAATTATTTTTTTGCCGAACTAAGGGAAGAATATTTTCTCTTAATTTGGTATGTTATGACTTTTGAATATATTACATAATATTAATTCTTTTTGTCTTTATTAGTTGTTGGATGGTATAATAAAAATAGGGAAAAAATACATTTATCATACCAAACTATAGTGTTGTTAACGATTTGTATACACACCTTTTAAATTTTTCAATTTGGATACCACACTATAATAACTTTTCAATTTAGGTATCACCTTCTAAATAAATCACGGAATCATGTCACGTAACATTTGACAAACATTAATTTGATAGGCTAATTTGATAATTTTGCACAAAAATATGTCATATTAGAAAAATTTTCTCCCAATTTCACACATAAAAAAATTTAGCATATAATCCAAATTTTTATTATGTGTGAAATTGAAAAAAACGTTTTTATAGGATAACATATTTTTGTGCAAAATTTTCAAATTAGCCTCTCAAATTAATGTTTGTCAATTGTCACGTGACATGATTCCGTGATTTATTTAGACGGTGATAACTAAATTGGAAAGTTATTATAGTGTGGTACCTAAATTGAAAAATTTGAAAGATGAATACCAAAATCGTTAAAAACAGATAGTTTGGTATAATAAACCTATAAAACCCCAATAAAAACAGGTTACGTCGTTTTTTCTCTAACTGATGTTAAACACTTACCATGATGTAAATTTATTTGCATTCCATACAGTCAAAATATTAGTTGTAAGATTATATTAAACAAATATTATCACAATTTCTTTAATAGACTATCCCAATAATACACATACCATTTTTAAAAAGTAGAAAATAATACTACCATACATTTTCAGTATTTAATATTGACGAGTTTAACCAATAGTATTCTTGGAACATAAAATGAGGCATAATTAGAAGACATGGGATCCGGACTACTGTTTATTGTGCTATACTTGCCATGTTTGTATCTATATCTAAAACTTATTTGACTTTCCACATCCTTATAACAATACTATTACAATTCCCTATTCTTGTTAGCCACAGTCTTGCTTTGGAACACCTTTAACTATCTATTGCATCCTAGCTACTATGCTATTCATATTTGTTTTTATTTTCAATTTATTATTCTTTGTCACTTTTATCCAACCATAAGCTTAATAATGATCTTACTCGCTCTTGTAAGTGCATATGTTCGTTAATGCTCATTTCATTCAACCATCCTCTCATGTGTTTAACTCTACCACTGTTGGGTGATGCATTACTCTCTTTATTTACTTTCAGTTTCATATCGTAACTTTAGACATTGTTGACGCATAAAATGTTCACTTTTTTTTTTACATAGTCTTAAAGTAACGGTGGTTATTCTGCATGTCATCTCTTCACTAACAACTTCCCTTCGATTCGACAGTGCCCTCAATGTGGACGTAAATGAGTTCCAGACCAATCACGTCCCATACTCACGTATCCACTTCATGTTCTCATCATATGCCCCAGTCATCTCCGCTGAAAAAGCCTACCATGAGCAGCTCTCAGTTGCCGAGATCACCAACAGCGCTTTCGAGCTCTCTTCCATGTTGGTCAAATGCGACCCTCGCCATGGCAAATACATGGCTTGTTGTTTGATGTACAGAGATGACGACATCCCTAAAGATATGAATGCGGCTGTGGCGACCATTAAGACTAAGAGGATTATTCAGTTTGTTGATTGGTGTCCAACTAGATTAAGTGCGGTATTAATTACCAGCCTCCCACTGTTGTGCCAGGTATGCTTGTTCATGTGTTGTATAGTATATTTTAGTAATGATAATGTGTTCTTTGACTAATACTACTGCTAGATATGCATGTTCATGCAAAGTTATGAACCAATGTTAAGCTTTAACATACACTAGAGCTATGAATCAATGTTTGCAAAGTTCTTTCGCGGTGTATTCATAATACTATACCTGCAATGTCGGCTATACAACCTGTAACACTACGTATGAGTAAAAAGATCTAGTAGAAAATACGCCTGCAATTTAACAATTGCAAGTGTGGCTGAGTCCATGCTTTAGTATAGTATTTCAGTTGAGTTAATAGGTTGACAGGTTTTAAAAAACAAAATGAAACCATACATTCTTAATATAACCGGTATTTGCAAAGTTCTTTTTTGGTGGATTGTGGTATATTATAGCATTTTCCTTTTAGATAAGGTATATGCATAAATATTCCTTTAAAATTCTAATAATTTGATAAGTTAGTATTTTCATTTTCAGTTTTTAGAACAATATATACTTGGTTAATTGCAGGCAGCTTTGAAAGTGAAAAAGATCGAGCTCTCGCAACAATTAGATGGCGAAAACAAGAAAGGTGGTGTCCATGGTGCAGGCTCGCAAATCTCGTATGTTATCAACTCAGGTCCCACTATAAGCTATGCTTCTCCAGTTGTAAGACTTGCTTACGCGCTCTTCAACAAAACCAAGAGCTACTAATTTAGATTGAAATCTACATGATGCAACTAGAGATGGCAAAAAAGAGAAGGGACGAGAATGTTTGGGAGATAATAAGAGGGAGAACGAATCTATTTTGTTGGATATTTTGGTGGTATTTTGAATCAACTAATGACTGATATATTTGATTATTGTCTATTTTTTTGAACAATGTGATGTTACGAGTGTTGTATGGTGATGGTTAGCGACTCTATGAATTGTTGTGGATGCTAGTTAAACGAGTACAATTAGTTTAAATTTAATTTATTTGAAATTTTGTTTTTACATGATTTTGATTCTAAAGAGCTATTATTTTATGAAAAAATATTTTTATTATTAGTTACGGTGACAATTTAGCAACACAATTGCAACACTATTACAAACTTTAAAGTAGTTAAAAATTAAAAGAACAACATAACACTTACAAAATAGCAATTGAGTAATTAAATTCAATCGTAATAAATTAAATCTAATATCTTATTTACCATCATACTAGCAAACCAATTTCTTTTAAAAGCAAAAAACAATATATTATTTTTATCAACATCATAGCAACACCAATGTTTATGTTGCAAATGTGTCACTTTTGAAGGTAAACTTGAGAATTTACCAATACTAATTTGTGTTGGTGTTGTGTTGGTATTTTTTGCTTTGTTAGTATTTATGTTGCTGAAATTAGCCACAAACATTTTACTAACATAAATTATTATGGTGATGCTCATCTATACCCATCATCTATTTTACATCATTAAACTACTTATTTCTATTTTACACATTCTTTATAAATAACAAGACCTTAACAATTTACATAATATATGATAATAGAGAGTTTATTTTTATTTACAAACTAGTCCGGATAACAACTAGAATTTTTTTATGACAATAGTAAGAGTATTTTTATATATAAAGTATCCTAGAAAGCTTTTACTATACATATTTTATGTTTGATCTAAGAAAGAAATTTTGCTAAACACAAAATATGTGATTTTGTCACAAAAAATTTAAGGAAATGTTATTAAAAATGCAAAAAATTGATATAGGTAAACATAAAAGCAGTAAATTTATGAATATACTATGGAGTATCGACATATGTTTGGACTTCGGAGGCATCAAACAATAGCTGCTCACTTTTGAATTTCCTTATATCTTTTCTCATATCATACATTTTTCTGTCTCCTTCTCAACTTAAATCACCAATACCCGATAAGAGTAAGAACAAATATAGTAATACATTGGAAGAAGCATATATAAAAACTATTTAAAATGAACGAATAAATCATCTACTTGTATTTTAACATAGGTGACAAAGTAAAAAAATGAGATTCAAACCTTTGAGTTTCAGTATACAAAACCTTATTAAAAATCAAATTGTTTTTTTAATTCCAGTCTACAAGTCATTGTAACAATTACCAATACATGACAACTTCCAAATAAGAATTAGCTAAAACTCTAAATTTGTTGTGAGTAATATTAGGAGACATAGAGAGAAAATAGAGAGAGTGAACATTAGGTTTTTATTAATCAGAATGTGTATGATAAAATCCCTAACCCTATTTATATAGATGGAGATATAGATGGAGGAATATGGTTACAAGTCCACTTTGACCAAACTAAATCCCATAAAATACAAGCCTAATAATCTAATAATATTATGCAACAAAATTCATAATATTACGGCACATAGATTTTAAAGGATTTAAAATACCATATGTGCCCAACTCAAAATATCTATTTCAAAACCAAACAACAGATTTTATTAAGGAATAGAAAATTTGATGCGACGTCACAAGATAGTAGTGCACATTCGGTACAAACAGTTGCACATAACCATTTAAAAAAAGAGCTCAAATACACACCCCATTTTATACATATAACCGTTTTGAATGCACACCATTATCGTAGCTATAGATACATACGATCGTAATAAAAATATCTTTTTCCGGCAGAAAAAATTCATTGGCAGAGCCAAAATTTTGTCGTTAGAATTCTCAACGGACGAAAATTTTGTCGACTAAGGTTTGTCGGGTGAGGCATATCGGGATGGGTCAGAGGCGACGAAAACAGAAAGTCGTCGGTAGAGGTCCATTGAGCCGATGAATAAGATTCCGCCATTATTTATTTTCCCGATGAAGAAGTTCGTCTTTAATTATATGTCACAACAAGTTCATGAAGAATAGTTTCACCTGTAGAAATCCACGATCTGGTGGTTTTTACAGTCAATATAATAGGTATATTGACAGATATATATATGTATATATATATGTATATAATCGCCAATATAGAGAGAGATAGAGAGATGAAACTGTAAATTTTTATTGATTATAATGTTCTGAATATTTACAAATGAGTATAGGCAGTCCTTATATACTGCAAATTACAACTTTCATACTTTACAGAATTGGTCCTTCAATTACAGAAAGTAACACATTATAACTTTCTGTTTTAACACAATTGATCCTTTAATAACAAATAATAACAAACTTTCAATTACACAGTTTTACTAATCTACAGCTTCATTCATTTCAGTCCTGGTACTTCTGCAATAACACTAATTAGTCCAACATATAAATATATATTCAATATACCCCCCTCAAGTTGGGCTGTGTAGTGATAAAACACCCAACTTGGACAATAAATTTGTAAAAATTGGTGCACCCAAAGCTTTTGTAAACATATCAGCCAAATTATTGGCAGTATAAACATGTAAAAGATGAATAATTTTCTTTTGTATTTGGTCTCTTATAAAATGACAATCTACTTCTATATGTTTTGTTCTTTCATGATGAACTGGATTATGGGCTAAAGCTAAGGCAGACTTACTGTCTGTATAAAGTATTGCAGCTTGTTTATGTTCTAAATCAAAATCTTTTATTAACTGTAGAAGCCAAATTATTTCACATGAAGTTGCTGCTAAAGCCCTATATTCAGCCTCTGCTGAACTTCTAGATATGGTATGCTGTTTTTTACTTTTCCATGAGATCAAAGATTCACCTAAAAATATGCAAAAACCTGTAATAGATTTCCTAGTATCTATACATGATGCCCAATCAGAATCACTAAAAGCCTTTAAACTGAAATTACTAGAAGAAGAAAAGAATATACCTTGAGTTGGATTTTTCTTGACATACTTTAAAATTCTCATAGCTGCTGTAAAACGTTGCTTACTGGGAGATGCCAGAAACTGACTAAGTGTATGAACTGAAAAACTAATGTCAGGTCTGGTGATAGTTAAATATAAAAGCCTACCAATCAACCTTCTATATTCAGTTATGTCATCATGTAAATCTGTATTCTGTATAGTGTACTTTGTTTTTGCATCCATTGGAAAATCTATAGGTTTAACTGCTAACTGGCCAGTCTCAGCCAATAATTCTAAAGCATATTTCCTTTGACAAACATGAATACCATCCTTATTTCTAGCTATTTCAAGACCCAGAAAATATTTAAGTTCACCTAAATATTTTAGTTTGAACCTTTTATCTAAGAAAATTTTAACTTGATTAATTAAAGTGGATGATGAACTCCCAATCAATATGTCATCTACATAGACTAACAAAGGAAGAAAAACACCATTCTTATTATAAGTAAATAAAGAATAATCAGCAATAGACTGAACAAAACCAAAATCAATTAAAGCATTACTAAGTTTAGAAAACCATTGCCTTGAAGCTTGATTCAAACCATATAAAGACTTCTGCAATTTACAAA
This sequence comes from Primula vulgaris, assembly GCA_963920805.1. Lineage (NCBI taxonomy): Eukaryota > Viridiplantae > Streptophyta > Magnoliopsida > Ericales > Primulaceae > Primula > Primula vulgaris. The sequence goes on from OY987218.1 coordinate 30,947,129, forward strand.
CCATATTGATATTATCTTGATGAAAACCAGGTGGTACAAGCATATAAACTTCTTCATCTAAATCCCCATGTAAGAAAGCATTATTAATATCTATTTGAGATAAAATCCAGTTTTTGGAAGCAGCTATAGCTAAAAAAACTCTAACAGCAGTCATCTTTGCTACTGGTGAAAAAGTAGCTTCATAATCAATACCCTCTAGCTGTGTATAACCTTTGGCTACCAGCCTAGCTTTATATCTTTCTATACTACCATCAGCTTTATACTTAATTCTATACACCCATTTACAACCAATTGGTTGTTTTCCTATAGGTAATGTAGTTAAAACCCAAGTGCTGTTTTCTTCTAAGGCCTTAATTTCTTTTTGCATTGCTTCTTGCCATAAAGGATTACTGTGTGCTTCTTTATAATTTCTAGGTTCAGTTTTAGCAGAAATGGCTAAGCAAAAAGATTTATACTTATGAGAAGTATTCTCATAGTTAACATAAGAAGACAAAGGATATAAAGAAGTAGCTAAAGAATATACTTTATTAGAATCAATATGATAGTCTTGAAGATATGCAGGAGCATTATGTGTCCTTTTTGGTCTATTACTAATACTATCTACAGAATGAATAACATCAGAAGTGTTAATAACCTTAGGGTTGAGTGTATCAGTAAACAACTCAGTTGTTTTCTTAGCTGAAAGATCAGAATTATCAAAACTACTATCATTAAAAAACATTATATGTTCATAAAAGGTTACATCCCTAGAAAGAAAAAACTCTTGTGTTTCACAATCATATAATTTGTAACCTTTTGTACTAGTGCCATAACCTAGCAAGACACATTTTCTTCCTCTTGGATCAAACTTAGTCCTATTTCTGGATAGTGTACTAGCAAAACATAGACAACTAAATACTCTAAGATGACTGTAAGAAACCTTTTTGTTATATAACATTTCATATGGAGACTTGTTTTTTAATAAAGGAGTAGGCATTCTATTAATTAAATAAACAGCAGTAAGTATACAATCACCCCAGAAATTTAATGGCAAACATGAATGAAATCTTAAAGCCATTGCTACATTAAGGAGATGCTGATGTTTTCTTTCAACTATACCATTTTGTTGAGGTGTTTCTACATAGCTAGTCTGATGTAGAATACCATTATTCAAGTAAAAATTGTTTAGAAAAAACTCAGATCCATTATCTGACCTTAACACTTTAATAGACAAACCAAATTGAGTACTAACCATTTTAACAAAATGCGTAAGAACAGCAGCAGTATCAGACTTATTTTTAAGAAGAAAAACCCAAGTACATCTAGTGTAATCATCTACAATGGTTAAGAAAAATTGATGACCATCATATGTTTCTACTGCATATGGTCCCCATAGATCACAATGTATTAACTCAAAAGCAAGAGTAGTAGAAGAAGTTCTTAAAGGAAAAGGAGATCTATTATGTTTAGCAAGATGACAGGAATCACAAACAACACCAGAATCACTATTTACATCATTAATAGCAAGTCTTAAAACTGAACTACTAGGATGACCTAACCTATAATGCCAAATAGATGGCTTATTCTGAGAAGAAGAATTAGAAATAGGAAGCTTTTCACTAACTGTACTAAGAAGAACAGGATTCTGAAAGAAATACAGGCCATTTTTCTCTGCAGCACTACCAATCATCCTCATAGAGCCCTGGTCCTGAATATAACAAAAACTCTTCTCAAATTTGACAACACAAGAGACATCCCTAGTTAACTTACTAACTGAGATTAGATTAAAACTAAAAGAGGGAACACATAACACATTGTATAATACTAATCCAGACTTAAATTTTACTGTTCCAATCCAATTTACTTCAGCTTTATGACCATTAGGTAAATTTACATAAGGAATACTACTAGTTTTGTATGATAAAAATTTAGAAAAATCATTAATCATGTGTTCACTAGCTCCACTATCTAATATCCAAGTATTTTTATAATTACCAAACTCTAAAGAATCATAGATAGAACAATTATAAACTGCAGGTGTACCTGTCATGTTAGTAAAGGTGAGATTGGATATGGGTGTGTCAATAACAGCAGCTTGCTGTGAAGAACTAACATCACTAATTTGAGAAGAATGAACAATGGATAACTGAGTCTGATCTATTTGAGCCTGAGGAACTTGATTCTGATAAGAATCTTGATAAGAAATCTGATTCTGATAAGGCAAGAAATGAGGAGACTGAAGATTCTGCTGAAAAACTCCAGAAGGTTGAGAAGTAGAAGCTAAATAAGCTTGTGGTCTAGATTGAAAAGAAGGTTGAAAAGAAGATAGTCTAGGTCTGGGTCTCCAACCAGGTGGATACCCATGAACTTTATAACACTTGTCCCTAGTGTGTCTATTAGATCCACAATGAGAACACTTCATACTATTGCTGCCTCTTCCAAAACTAGGCCTATAACTACCCTGATTATATCCAACAGCCCTTTGATTACCCTGAATATTCTGAGACTGAACACTTAAAGCTAAATTCTGAGACTGTACCACATGATTATTATGAACATTGTTCTGTTTCTCATCATGACTAATCATTGAGTAAATGTTATTCATACTAGGCATGGGCTTCATAAGCAAAATCTGACCCCTTACCATAGAAAACCTTTCATTCAAACCCATCAAGAAAGTCATTTTGAACATTCTATTCTCTCTAGCAACAATAGCAGACATCACACTACAAGTACATCCAGCAATTGTACCACAACTACACCTAGGAATAGGATTAATAATAGACAAAGCATTCCAAGAAGTTTCTAAATTGGTAAAATAGGTGGATACATACATATTTCCTTGTGTAGTAGAATTAATATCCTGATGAAGTTCATAAATCCTAGCCTCATTACCCTGAGAAAATCTTTCATTTAATTTCATCCACATTCTAGCAGCTGTGTCTACATAAAGAATAGACTGGGCAATATCCTCACTAACTGATTTTATTATCCAAGACATTACTATCAAATTACATTGATGCCAAGCCCCAAACATTTGATCCCCCTCAACTGGGCAAGATAAAGCACCATTAACAAACCCTAATTTTGACTTAGCCCCAATAGAAATCTCCATAGCCCTTTTCCAAGAATGGAAATTAGACCCAGATAGAACAGGAGAAACCAAACTAGAACTAGTATTCTCATTAGTCCCTATGAAGTAAGGATTCATAGTAGTAATCACGGGTGCAGCTATATTCTCCATAAAAAAAACCTAAATAAAAAACAAAGAAGTAAGACTAAACCCTAATGTTCCAAGAAAGAACACAAAACAATCTTTTTAACAGAAAACCCCTAATTCCTTTTAAAGAATTGGGGCAAATTTTACTTCTGTTTTGAAATTAATCAACAAAAAAACTTTAAACAACAAATTAGTCTTAATTGCAGTAAGCTATATCAATACAAAGATCTATCACAGAAAACCCCTAATTTCTTTTTAAAGAATTGGGGTAAATTTTACTTCTGTCTTAAAAAATTCAGGAATAACAACAAAAAAATATCAATAACCAAAAAAAAACAAATTAACCTTGATTTGTAATAAACTCAACAATATATACACCAAAAACAGAAAACCCCTAATTCTTTTTAAAGAATTGGGGTAAGTTTTACTTCTGTGTGTTGATCAAAAGAAACCAATATATAAGATAATAAATCTATTATCTTTTAAGAAAGAAACCCAAAAAAAAAAAACCCTAAAATCTAGAGTTTTAAAGAAATCAAACCAGCTTTGATTGCAGGCGAATTTAACAGCGGAGATGAGCAATTAGCTCTGATACCATGTAGAAATCCACGATCTGGTGGTTTTTACAGTCAATATAATAGGTATATTGACAGATATATATATGTATATATATATGTATATAATCGCCAATATAGAGAGAGAGATAGAGAGATGAAACTGTAAATTTTTATTGATTATAATGTTCTGAATATTTACAAATGAGTATAGGCAGTCCTTATATACTGTAAATTACAACTTTCATACTTTACAGAATTGGTCCTTCAATTACAGAAAGTAACACATTATAACTTTCTGTTTTAACACAATTGATCCTTTAATAACAAATAATAACAAACTTTCAATTACACAGTTTTACTAATCTACAGCTTCATTCATTTCAGTCCTGGTACTTCTGCAATAACACTAATTAGTCCAACATATAAATATATATTCAATATCACCCGCCGAATTAATATACTTATAACAAGTAATAATAATAAAAATTTGAGAGGATATTAGTGAAATATAGTGAAAAATAATAATAAGACTTGGATACCAACCACTTGGATCAACCGCTTTTGATATTGGGGATCACAGTTTGATGGGGCCTATTTTGCCGTTGTGAGGAAATTTTTTGATATAATTTTTTTTTTCAAATCAATTTTGATCTATTAATCTATTAGGAGGTTAATATTATAGGAGGTTAAGAAAAAAAACGAGTAAGTAATTTGTTTCCCTTTGCTTAGCATATGTCTTGTGTTTGAATTAATGATGATGATGGTCAGTGAGAAAGTTTGTGTAATTTAATATTTTACCTGCTTCATCTTGTGTGTATTTTATATGAATTTCTTACTATTTTAAGTTGCTAAATTCAATTATGATGAGGTGAAATATGGTTTTATATTTTGTGTGTTTAACAGGCTAAAAATGATATTCTGGACAGCTTCAACTCTCGAAATCATGCATCTACCTTTATATTATTGAGGGTGTAGATGTAAATCAAACAGTATTCTAAAGGTAAAAAGGAATTTTCAATTTTTGTATCAAGATTTCTAGATCACTCACCTTGGCTCTTTACTATGCGATGTTGGATCTTATACCGTGTTTGGACAAACTTCTGAAATCTTCTGAGTGACTCTTCGTGAAAAATAGAATTGTTCGTGATCATATTCGATTCATTCGTATGCATAGTCTTAAAAAGTGGTCATAGCTATATCAAGTTCGTAAACTTTTAAAAAAACATACCATTGGATGTAATAAAGATTATAAAAAATGATTATATTAAAAAAAAATGTAAATGCGTATGCGTACATACATACATACATATATATATATATATATGAATACGTATACGTTTATTATAATCTAAATAAATTTAATCTAACAAACACCAACGATATATTCTTGTTCATGTTTATTTCATTCTGAAAACAAAGTACGATCGCTGACCAAACGCTTAAACCAACCAAACACGAAGTTTTCAGAATAGTTCCATTCGTTTGCAACCATGAAATAATTAAAATCCTCGTTCTTTTCTCATTTGTTATTCAAATAAGCTCATTTTTCAATTTTCTTTTTTTTAATTTCTAATGCTTGTGTCTGTGTTGGGGATTCTGTTATAGTTTGTCAAATCAACAGCCTTAGCTTATTTTAGGTGATCGGCACCATTTTTACACTTTTTAGAGTGACTAATTATTAAGATCTCATTAATCAAATGTATTCGTTTTCCTTATTTCTTAGGGAATTGTGGCAAAAAAATATGTCTATATCACTGTTCATTCCATCCCCTGAAATTAACATAAGGTCAAACCATTCCTTCTATATAAAATAAGGAATTGATTCCATTAGTAAATATAACAGTATGTAACCAGTACTATTGAGTCTGTAATTTTGTGTTGAGAAATTATTATGAATAAAAAATGATAATAAAAAATAAAAAGAAATGGTGTAGGGTTATGATGAACGTGTAAATTTATGTAAACGTAACAGCTGCTTCAATTTGTAAAAAAAATGTTAAATTTGAAGAGATCGGTAGAGTTGCTAATGCGGTTGAACTTTGTAAAAATTCAGTTTTTCTATCAAATTATTTATCATAGGTTCATAACTAAATATTATATTTTAAATAATAAAAAAATTCTCACCCCAATTAATTTTCAAACTCCAATGTGTGGCCCAGAAAAAAAGTATTGATATTTAAATTATAAGTTAAAGTAGAATTTTGTTGCATACATCACTAAAGTAAATGGACAGTGGTGATAAGTATTGGTGAAAATTAAACGAAACGAGATGAAAACAGTCAATTTTATTTTCGTTTCGTTTAAATTTTTCATTTTTTATTTTCGCTTCGTTAAAATATTTTTTCGTTTTTGTTTCGTTAACAATATGAAATTTTTGTTTCGTTTTCTTTTCATCTCATGAATCCATTTTTTCTCGTTTCGTAATTTTTCGTACCTCGTCTTAGATAATTAGATTAATTTTTATTAAGAAACAACTTTACATTGATAATTTAGTACCTGCATCATAAAAAGAAAAGAAACGTCTTAATAATAAAATTACAATATGCGACTTAATTTTTTTATAATGGATTTTAAATTAATATGAATAATATTTTTACTATACATTTATTATATTTATTTATTTATTATTAGACGAAAACAAAATTTAACGAAACGAATACGAATTTTTTCATGAATTTTTCGCCTCATTTGCAGCCCTTGTCATAAGCACACACACTGATGCACTTGCTCTTGTTACGAAGCTGCGCTTTACTTTGTCATGTACGAATATACGTTTTGTATTATGTTGAATCTTTTCACAATATTAAACACGTTTTTCTTTATATAAAAGGAGAAGGCTTTTTTTTTATATAGAAATTACTTTATCAGTGCTTAACGTTTTCAGGTAAACATATCATAAATTACTTGGTAAGTCTTTACGGTTATACACACATAAATATATACTTAGTTTTACACACATAAATATATACTTATGTATTATAATAATCAAACTCAAAAATTGGGTGAAACTGTTAAAAATAAAAAATAATAATCAAACCCTACTATTTTTATTAATTATCCGTGCTCTTATTTCATTATAAATAATCAAAACAAAATACCCATAATATAAAACATCACTCTCACGTTCTTATCCGCATATTAAAATAACGTGTATGAATTCTATGCAATTACGCGTCGCCAAATAATGTGTGGGACTTCATTACTAATAAGATTGTTGAATTTTCAAAAAATACCCTCATTATGTTTTAATAATTATCAATATAGTTAATCTAATTAATTAATAATTTGTCCTCACTATATTTTTCTAATTACGGATGTAGACTAAATTAATTAACAATTCGTTTTAAACTACATAAGTACAATAAATGATAACAAATCTGAATATTATGTTTAAAATAAAATATATTACGAGATTTATGACATTAATTTTTATTAGTGTATATATATAAATAAAGAAAAAGATAAATGAGTAACTTTTATTATGTTAAAGTACCAAAAAAATTTCTTATTTACTTGTACATACTAGCTTCAATTTCCTTATATGAACTACTTCAACTTCTAAATTATTAGTGCTAAATTTTTGAATGAAAGATAAATGTGGTCGTTTTTATTGTTATTTTGATGGACACATGTTTAGAAATGGATCATTATTAATAACGTGGACAAATTAACATGTGATAGATTTGTAAACCTATATCACAAGAAATTATTAATATAGACATGTTATTTTTAAATAAAACTTACATATAAAAGATATATTTTTTTTAAATGTAAATTTGTAAACATAATCTAATATAAGATACATGTACCACATTAATATAAATAAAGCGTGAAATATACAAAAATTTATATTTTAAAGTTTTTAGAAAACAAATAATGTATATAAGAATCTGTAACCATGCAAATGAATCTGAATAGTGATGATATTGACACAAAATGTTTCATGCGGAGAAAGATTGAACCATGCGTACCAATATTACTATTGAGTTGTAATATGTATCTATATGTACAAGCTATTACATATATATGGAGTTATAAGATGAGATAATAACGAAAATTTTAATGTCATAAACAACTTAACATAAGTATTTTATATCATTTTAAACTTAATAAAATGATGTGTATATATTTTTCTAATATGAAATATCAATTTATGAGGTGAATTTATAACTGCTAAAATTTTATGAAATGGGACAAATATTTATACAGTAGAACCTAAATAAAATAATACTTCGTGAATTAATAAACTCTCTAAAATAATAATTTTCTCCGGTGCCGACATGAGCAAAAAATGACTAATTTTGATAAATTAACAAGATAATAAAATTCTAAAAAATCTTATATCAATATTTGGTCCACATAAAATCATAAATTAATAATTATTCAAAATGACAAACATTACTAAGATGATTTAGTAAAATATTACTCTATATTTATTTAATTACTCTTAAAATTTAAATCTACTTGAAACTTATGTTTAGTTTAATGTATTAATGTATTTTATTAGTTTTCTACAATATGACAAAATTTACATATTAGTACGTGTCTATTAGACTTTAGTAATAAGTTTAACCATTAATACTAGTAATATTATTCACAAGTATATTTATAGAATCAATAAAAACCTATTTAAAATAATAAATAATTAATTTATCTATTAATTAATAGATTTTAGATTAATAAATTTCCATGTTGCCAAACACAAAGCCCTTACAATCTCTCGCCGGAGATGGCATCAACCTCCGACACTCGACCCACCGGCGGAACCGCCGCTAGAATCAATTCAGCGACTAATAATATCTCCGCCGATAATCGCTCACTCATCGCTGTAACCCACTAATTACTTCATTAATTCTTTTTTCTTTTTCTTTTTCTCCCTGATATTTTATCACACACTATTACAATTCTCTATTTAATTACGCGGTTGTTTGTTTTTTAGGATATTCGTAAGGCTATGATTACGATGAGAGATATTGCGGTTGAATCGGAGCGCCAAAACCAAACCCAGATGGTTAGTCTGTTAAACCCTAGTTTTTTTAATTCCAAAATTACATCTCTCCTTGTATTTAATTTGGTAGTCTTAATTTTGCAATGATAAGTTTTGTTATTTATATTGTTGGGAATTTTGATTATTTTGATTATTATTATTATTTTGTTTACGAACTTTACAACGAACTCAAGGTGGAGACTGTCGGGGTCCCCTCCTCAGGGGCGGTTCTACCCCAAGACAAATCAGACTAGGAGCTTTAGGTGCAAATTATTTTAGTTTTAAGAGCCGCAAAAAAAAATTGTTGCACCGTGTATATGAATATCTCTGTTTGTATATATATTACACCAGTCATTATAACTAACATCAGTGCTGTGTTGGAGTGGTTAGAATAATTCCCTTTCAATTCATCATGGGTTCGACTCACATTGCGCTCACGCTTTACTCTATCTTTTTTTATTCTTCTAGAGAAATAGGAGGAAAAAAATAGCGTAAGGCTCGAACTCAGGATCAATAGCTTTACAAAAGACTACTCTGCCAAATAAGCTGCAAGAAAGATCCAATTTTATTTGCGCTTAATATTAATAACCCGTTATAAATTTTTCTGTCATATATTTTCTTTCTCAGTAGTTATCACTTTTGATTTTTTTAAAAGGTGCATTTTTCTTTAAAAAAAAAATCTCCCTTAGGTGCTGTAACCCATAGGGCCGTCCCTGCCCCTCCTAAACGACGAAGAAGTAATTTTTTTCTATGTATTTTAATTAAAATCTTAAAAACTAACCTTTTAAGCCCCTTCTATATATGAAAAAAAATTCATATAGTATAGAATAGGAAAAAGAATCATATAGAATATTAACCCTTCCCATTTGAACTTACTGGTTCTGTATGTGCTCAAGCTAATAGTAGGGCAAATATATTAATCCATTGGATTATTCACTTGCACTATATTTTAGTGTAATAGTATATAATATAATCCGATTTGAGGGAGGCATTCCGCGCTTAGTAGTTTCTTATACTGTTAAAATATGTATGGAGTGTGCATTGTGTTACCGGTGAATTGGATTCGTAACATAGGCTCTGATCCTCTGTACGAGTTCTTTTATAATATGGGGCGATGAAATGCTAGTTTTTTGAAGATTTTAATCAATATTCATATAAAAATGTAATTTTTCATCAAAATGGAAGGGGTGCAACCATCGATTGTCTTCATGTAATCACTTCTAGTCCATTACCTTACTCCCCAATATAGTAGTCCAAACAAAGCATTTTACAGACTAAAAGGGGGTAATTGAATGGTGAAGGATTTAAATATAAAATCCTGACCTCGACGGATTTTAGTTTGCCATTTAACAATGAAAGAGTCCCAATTGAGCTCGAACAGTAAAAAGATTCACGAGGTTCTGTTTCATCAATACTATGATTCAGAATCGCTAGGCTATAGGATTAATCTCTTAACCATCTGATGGGTTAGTATGGAAAAAGAATTTAAACCACCACCCAAAGAAGCGTCGCTATATATGAAAAGGGAAAGAACAATTACAATATTGTAGTTTAATTTTCTCCAGCTATTTGTGTGTTTTATCTAAGTTTTGAAACCAATCTGAGGAGAGCACACGACTTGTAAGGGATGTACCTTAGAAAGACATTAAAGCGAGTACCCATCATTTTCTCTTTTAATGTTGGTTATAAGTTGACACTACTTTAGATTAATCCGTAAGAGGAACTTTTCGATCTTCAATCTAACTCCTGTTAATCTAGTCAACATTGTTATGAGATATCAAGTTTTACAGTTTCTAGTTAAATTCCTGAATTTGGTTTGGTGGTGATATAAGTGTTTTTGCGGAGTCATTTGATAGTTTTTAAATCAAATACCACGTAGGAATACTATTTGCCGTAGTTGTCGCTGAAATAATGTAGATCTTGCTTCACGAGGAAAGTTAAAGATGATGTTGAACATTTTTCCATTTGTTTAGTTTAAATAAATATTAATGAAGGTGAAAGAGATGGAAGATGCTCTTATTCAACTACTGGTAGCTTCTGAAGATTGTACCCATCTTTGTTCTGCATTAGAATTCACTGGAAACAATTATCAGCCCAAAGAAGAGGTAGGTGATTATCTTTTATTTCTCACCTGTGTAATTCTATTCCGTTTGTGTTTTAGTCTTTCACTTTACAATTTATCTTAGGCTGCAACTGAATTGCAGATGACAGATTTCAAGAAGCTGATTGATGACGAGGTTTTGAAGTTCAAGGCTGGTTCATCTTCCGCTCCCGGAAACAATCAATTGTTACGCCAATTTCGTGAAGCAATTTGGGTATTTATTTTTCTTCCATCTTAAGGCAAGCGAAACAACATAGCCTATTGTTATTACTTGTTTGCATTAGCTAATATTTGATTGAAGATGCTAAGAAGCTACATTGATTAGGGGTTCTTACCTTTAGAGGTAAATCGACCTATTTTACAGTCCAATTTAAGGGCTGTGTGCTGGTTCTTGATCAAAACAAGGATTTTACAAGAGAAACAAATAACAACAATGTTCTTTGCTTTAAGTATAACTCGTGTTTCTTTTGATCTGAACCGTTGTTCTAGTTTCATGTAAAATGACAGCAGAAGAATAGTGTTTTTAGCTGATTGGTGTAGTAGATTAAAACTTACTGATATTGTTTTAAATTTCAACCTGAGTCCGTATTCATTACACCTAGCATTAATTGATTTGTCTTAATATAAAGTCTGTCAATCATTTGAACGCTGGTAGTTGAGAATCTTGAGATGTAGTCTCTGATGTTATTGGATCATTTTATTTTTTGTCCATAATTTTGACATTGAAACTTAAGATGTAGTCATTATATAAAGTTCATTATTTGAAACACTTTCTCTGGCCTAGATTATTCAAGGATCAAGCTTGTTGGGATTTGTGTGCTAATTACTTGAGATTGTACTCCATTTTGTTCATGTATTGCAGTTAACATCTATCTGTTGTCAATGTGTAACAGGTCAAAGCTAATTTTCTCTCTTTTTGTAGAATGTACATCATGATGGACAACCGATGCCCGGTGAAGAGCAGGAGGATATTGTGATGACTAGTACACAATTTCATCTCCTGAATACTAAATGTCCATTGACAGGAAAGAATATCACCGACTTGGTGGATCCAGTTCGCAGGTATGCTTATAATTATATATATATATATAATCTACTTCTGATGTTTTACAAGACTGTTAAATTGTCTTTACAAGAATTAAAAACTCAGTGCCATTTCAGTTGGTATAGAAATTAGCTTACATGCATGCATGTTATGTAAGGCGATGAAGTTCTAATTAAAAATTAAAGGAGGTACAGATCCTGATTCTTTGCCTTGGATGTTGTCAGTAGCTGGCTATTGGCTTATTCAACGCGAATAAACTTTAAGAGAAATTAACATAAAAAGGGGGAAAAGTTGGCAAGTAGCAAATTCCTTTCCTCTGCTGTAAATTTTTTCCTTATGCCAGGTACATAAAAGAGCATATATTTTAGGCCTATGCGGCTATGCCTCACAAAATTAAAAGTGCCTGGCTTATTTTTAGAAGCATTCAAAACCCTCTTCCGGCACAAACATGCAAACAATCACAAAAGCATTTCAAATTTGAGTCATTATTTTCTTTAGTGGGGCAAAGTTAGCGTTGATGAAGGTGAGAAATAGTTACTATTTATCTGTGCTTCTTCCACTCTTTAGCTTTAACTACGTTTTGTGTAGTATGGACTGCAAGCACATATATGGAGAGGAAGCCATCAAGGCATATATAGGGTCCAAGAATTCAAATCTTAAGTGCCCCATAGCAGGTTATTCCAGTCTCCTTTCCATCTGTTATATAGTTTTTGTCTTCCAGTCTCCTTTCCATCTGTTATATAGTTTTTGTCTTTCATTAATTTAGTTAAACTGATGAATGCAACAAATGCATACATTTTAGGGGAGTTACCAAAATTTACCAAAAAAAGAAACATATACATTACTCATGGTTCGGTACATGGTATTTAAGAGCTATTAAAAAAATGTATTTTGGCACGTCTAAAAGATTCAAATTTTTTTTGCAACTTGAAAGTATTGAGTGTTTGTTTTGCCATTTTATATAATGATGTCTTAACCGACAACTCATAGCACACTTTTTTTATATCATTTATATTTGCTCTTGCTAGACTCCTACAAAACCATGATAAATTATCGAATTGCCGCGGTTACAACATTATGTAGATGCAGAATTTTGTATAGTATTAAAATCTTATCTTTTTTCTTTCAAAATTTGAAGCGTGTAAAAGAGCTGACAAACATCACCACACCATGTCGACTTGAGTTATTTGATCCCTAAAATCAAGCAATAGCATGAAACATTAATGGAACTCGCAAGGATCAAGGCAGGGCTGCAAGCTACTTAAAGTGGCTGGCCATTTGCACCCTTTATGACTATATATATAAATGACTATATTTTCACCTCATCTATTTCCAGGTTGCCCAAAAATGTTAGTTCCAGGGAGAGTAATTAGAGATCCGCTGCTACTTGTCGAGATCGATGAATTGCGCTTTATGAACACAGAAACCACCCGACCTCAGGACGTTGAAGATATTACTGGGCTTGATGAAGACTGACTAGTTACATTTCAAGGGTAAAGTAGGCATATCTCCCCTAGATATTTCACTAAATAGTAGAACCTCCCCTGCTCTTTTGGAAATGATAGTGACCTCCATTTTCTTTTCAAATGTCTTGAATGCTATTCTTCATGTAAACTTAAATCATCATTTTTTTCCCTTGCAATAAGTAGCCCGAATTCATAAATAACCAAATTTAGAAAAGTCAGCATTTTAGAAAAGTAAGTCTCATGCTTCACGAGTACGAGTTTGATTTCGAAATACGAGTTTGTTTCGGAATTACGACTTTGTTTTTTAAAGTACGAGTCTCAGACTTTATTCAAATTTGACTGACTGTATAAAGACCTTGCCTTACAAATTACAATCATGTATGTGGCTCACAATGTTTTTTTTGGGTAACACCATGTAAGCTCCTTTTTGGGGTAATATCATTTTACTACCCTGAGTTTTTGATTATATTTACTTAAGTGACCTGACTTTCAAAAATGTTGAATTGGTGACCTAGGTTTCGCATATACTTTGATTTAGTGACTTCCTAAGCTTCACAAGCTTTAAACAATTGCAATACAGCCCACTTAGTTTAAAATTTAATAAAATAGACATCGATTTGTTGAAAATGACAAAATTAACTCTTTAATTTTATAATTTTTGTAAAACACACGTTTTCCAATAAACAGACCTTTCTTTATAATATATACAATTTTAGATATAATTTTTGAAAAAAAAACGACTTTGAATACAATTTTTCCAACAAAATAAACACTACATTTAATTTTTTTTTCTTTTCAGAAAGGCTTAATCCGTAAAAAAAAAATTTTAATCCGTAAAAATTACACTACATCCGTAAATAATTTTTGGTAATTAAAGAAAATTTTACTGATTAATATTAAAGAAAATTACACTACGCGTATCTTGATTATTTGATAGTCTGGTAAAAGTGCCAATTTGTCTTTTTGTGATCCTTTTTGTTACGAAAAAAAATAGTATAACTCCATGCTGAAGTCATGAGAACGTAAAATTTTATGTGCGATAACTCTGTGTAATTTTCTTTAATAATTTTCTGTAATTTACCAGACAATTTTTAATATTAATCCGTACACTTTTCTTTAATTATCAAAAATTATTTACGGATGTAGTGTAGTTTTTACTGATTAAAACATTTTTTTTACAGATTAAAACCTTTCTGAAAAGAACAAAAATTATGTCTAAAATTGTATTTATTATAAAGAAACGTTTGTTTATTGGAAAACGTGTGTTTTACAAAAATTATAAAATTAAAGAGTTAATTTTATCATTTTCAACAAATCGGTGTCTATTTTATTAATTTTTAAACTAAATGGGCTGTATTGCAATTGTTTAAAAGTTGTGAAGTTAATGAGGTCACTAAATCAAAATATATGTGAAAACTGAGTCATCAATTCAATATTTTTGAAAATCATGTCACTGGAGTGAATATGACCTAAAACTCAAAGACAATAAAGTGATCTTAGCCCATTTTTTGGGAAAAAATACAATTAGTGTACTGTAATACATGTGTTTAACGATTTAGGTACCATACTATCTCTCTGTTACAATTGAGTTGTTGAACTATCATAATGTTCACAATTCAGGTACCGACATTAAATTAATTGGATGAAAATTAGTTTCATTTTTCATTTTGTTACTATTCTTTGTAATTTGTATAAATCTGATCATAAATTTTCGGAAATGTCTCATTTTATTATAAATTCAGAAAAATCAGAATTTTTTTAAAAAAAAACTAAAAAAAACAAAAATGTCAAATTTGTTTTGAAAAAATCTTTAAAAAAGTAGGAAACCCGAAAAAAACCACGAAAAAATGGTAAAAACCAAGAAAAATCTAAAAAAACAAAAAAAGTTTAAAAAAACCAAGAACCCGAACAAACCCAAAATCGGTAAAAATAAATAAAAAATAAACCCTAAAAATCAAAAAATCAAAAATCACAAAACAATTAAAAAACGTTCAAAAAAATCGGGAATCCGTAAAAAACCGAAAAAACAGTAAAAAAAAATATTAAAAACTCTAGAAAAATCCAAAAATCCAAAATCACAAAAAAATAAAAATAAAAGTTCGAAAAATTTGAAAAAAGCCGGAAAGTCAAAAAAATGTAAAAAAAAAAACTTTAAAATAACTTGCAATTGTTTAATTTCATTTTTAAGTCATTTGAAGTCATTTTTAGTCATTTGAAAACAATTGCAAGTTATTTAAAAGTTTTTTTAAAAAAAATACTCCTACACCTTTATATTAATTACAATACTACCATGCTCCCATAAAAATATAAAAACTAAAAACTAATAAAACTATTTATGCATATTTAACAACCAAACATTATTTTAAATCTTAAATTATGGTTTTTTTTTATTATCCACCTATTTATATTATAACTATAGTTATTTTCTATATTTTTATTGTATTACGCACCGCACACGTAACACGTGGGGGCACGGTTACTAGTAGGTAATACATGCACATATATTAGTACAGTTAACGGAATTGGAAACTCCCTAGAAAATCTAAAATCTCTGGAGACCATGGTGGAAAAAGTAAGTTTTTATCTTCTACAAGGATAAACATTCAACCAGCATATTGTTGCTTATTATAACTCATAAGGTTTCGGGTAGACTCCCTTACTCTTTTTCGACGATGAGAATAAATTCTAAAGTGATGGTATATTTGTCAACTAATGTATGGCTATAGATGTAAATTCTCCACACATTGCCTAAGAAGAGAGATTTTTTCAAAGGTGAGATATTGTATACTTACATGATATATATCGGTATTGATTAACAAAACTTGAAACTTATGAAGTGGTCAATAAATGAATTTTATAAGAATATTCTGTTCCTTGTCGAGTTTTGTGTTTAGGATGTTTTGTGTTTTGTGACCTGGCTTTAGAAAAAAAACTCACCCATGAAAAACTCGACAAGAAATTAAGAAAAAAAATGTTTTTGCTAGTTAAACACAAAACATCCTAAAGTCAGGTCAGCTATAGATGTTTTGTGTTTAAACTACCAAAAACATTTTTTTTCTAATTTCATGTCGAGTTTTTCATGAATGAGTTTTTTTACTTTTGCACACGGCTTATAAGATCTCAGGTCATTCCCTGACCAATGCCAAGGCGCCGCCTACGCCAATTTTCAGAAATGGCTAAATGATTTCGATTAGAAAGTCACCTGATATGTTGACCTCATCCAAGAGTCCTAAGCCTGGTATGTGTATATATAACATGTGTTTATTGAGCACGTCCTATTTTGACTACTACCAATATGCTACATTTGCTCTTCCGATTGGACACGTTCCTCATTGCAACATTGTCAAATGTTTAAACATGGTTTGCATAAACCATTCAAGTTGCAATTGATTGCAACTACAAAATGCATCACTGCAGGTTCATAGCTATAATTAAGGGCTCAGCCAACTGGATTTTTCCTTGGGTGTACCGAGTGTTTTTATGCCCATCCAGTTTTTCTTTGAAAGCTCTCGGCGCCGGCCGCTTGTTTATTTTCATGTTACCGGCCATCAAGTATGTAGTTTTACAACCGCTTTAACATTCTTTCTTTCCTTTCATTTACCACGTCAAATATGAAATATGTATTTTTTATATATCTTTTTCCTCGTAATAAAAAAAAAACTATATTAGTTGTCACATTTAATTATTTCTCTCTTCTTCTTGGTGTTTCTTATTGTACCAGTTCTCATTAAAAAGGTTGAGATAGAAGTTAATTGAGAGTGAGGATATTAAAATTGTTATTTTATTTATAAAGTCACCTTTTTTCTTTATTAAATATAAGGTGGAATCTTATTTTGTGTAGTTTTAGTGGACGCGTGAAGGAAGCTGAGAAACATTTTTCTTGAAAATCTTCTCACATTTAATTAAAGTTGATAGATAGGTATACAATTGTGGTTGCTCTAAGATGATCATGTACTAGGAGTAATTAGTAAAATCCAGAGCCTTAGCGAAAGGAGCAGGTAGAGGCTTAGGTGACCGTTTTGAAAGAAAATATTTTCTTTTTGAAAAACACTATACAAAAATATGATATTTTTATTGTGTGTATAGAGTGTATGAATCATACATGAATTCTTAATGTTTCAATAAATTATTACTTAACATTCCCATTAAATTACTTCATTGACTAGAAAAAATTACAAAAAACAGAACTAGCTAATCTAGCTTCAAATGCAAAATAGTTTCCTTGCCCTTTTAACAAGATAAACGGCAACGCAATGCAGGGGTCTTTCATCTGCATTTTTTGTTTACGTTATTAATAAAATAAAAAATATGAATTTTTCCCACCATTAAATTAAAAAAAAAAAGGCAACGCAATTGCAACACTTAAAGCTCATACAACTTTTGTATGAACTTATCTATGTAGTTACTCATGAATCCTAAACTAAGTAGTGTTTTTCTCCATTCGTCGTGGTTCTTCCTCACCAAGCTAGCGACATCACTCTCTCTATTCATCACCGCCTTAACCGCGTAACACAAATTCTCTTTAGAAAACCATCCACTCTCGTCTCTCTCCACCTCGACCGCAACCTTGAGTTGGTTTGCCATCAACCTTGTGTTAAGAATCTGGTCCCCCAAATGCGGCACAAGCACAATCTGGCAATCGCTCGTTAAAGACTCCCACATTGACCCAAACCCGCAATGATTCACAAAACACCCAACTGACTTATGACCCAGTATCTCTAGTTGTTGCACCCAACCGTCATATACGACTCCTCTCTCTCCAACCCTCTCTAGAAACCCTTCTGGCAGGGCCTCCTCTGCTGACGAGGCCCCGACTGGAGGCTTCACAGCCACAAGAAACGGATGGCCTGTCATTTCAAACCCAAGGACCAGTTCCTGAAACTGGTCCTTCTCAAGAATCCATTGGCTCCCAAGCGCGCAAAATAGAACAGAACCATGATCGAACCTGTCGAGCCACTTCGCCCACCGGTCTTCAAGCGGTTTATCTTCCGGTTCTGGCAAAACTGGCCCACTTAGCAATACAGGTTTTTTATATTGATCCGACATGTACCCGCACAAGTCCCCCTCCAGCTCTTGGCATGTCCGTATAGCGATAGCGTCGCAATGAGTCATCGACAACGTCACCCTATCGTAGAAAGATATCCCGCTACCAAACTCCATGGAGACGAAAGAGAGCGCACGGGCCTCGCTAGGGCGGTAAACCACAGTGGTGGATGGGTACCCCGGTGGTGGCACCTCCGTTATTGGCGGTTTTTTGGACGGGACCACTGCTATCGCCAGGCTGGCAGCGCTGACCACATTGTAACACACGGTCTTGAACCCAACTCGTTTGGCTATCTCAGGGATCCAACATGCCGTGTCGTAGAAGACAAAATCGGGTTTTAGGTCTAAGAGCAGTTTTTCGATTTGGGGGAGGGTTTGGTCGACGGCGGTGGCGAGGTGGGTGTTGAGATAGATGGGGATTTCGGAAGCTGTTTCGGTGCCTATCGGGAGGGGCTCCACGTGTGGGACCGTGATTGGATGGAATGTGATGAAGTGGCGGTGGAAGTTCGAGTCTTGGAGCTGGAATATGGCCTTGTTTGGTATCAGAAACGAGACCTTGTGGCCTCGTTTGGCGAGCTCATTTGAGAGGAGTAAGAATGGGTTCATGTGTCCGAAAGCAAACCATGGGAACATTGCGATGTGGAGCTTGGGTTTTTTCGTCATTTCGGTCATTCAGTTACTTTGAGTATTTTTTGTTTAATATTTGAAAAGTTACAACTTATTTTGATGATTGGTTTAATGTTAGAGTAGTGTTGTTGGTTATTGAAAAGATTTGCTGGTTATGTGAGTGGAAGGTGCATGGTCACTTTAACAAAAAAACATCTGGGGAATAAATTAACTGATACATTGGTATTTGACTAAACGATTTCTAGGGTTTGAGATGTTGAAAATGTCTTGTGTGGACATAAGGGGAGACATTCTGACACCTTATCCGTGATTTGTAATGAGATTTTCTAGCTAAAAATGGAATCATTCCTCAGAAGAAGTGAAATTCACTATAAGAAATGGGGTAAATTAGCATTGAAACCCATTGAGTTTCCATCGTAGCAAATGCATTTGGCTAATTCTATTTCTGACATTTAATCGAATATTTAATCTTTTTTGTTTTCCTAATCCTTCTCAAATAAATTAAAAGAATCTGAAATTTTCACTTAGTTATATTCTTTCACCATATTAATTGACCAGAATAGCCACACAAAAAATATAATGTCACCAGATGGTCTAGAATGATTATAAGAAAGTAAAAACTATAAATTCTAATCTTTTTCAAGGGATTATAACTATGAACGTCTCATCATCGATCATCATCATCATACAAAGTCTTTTTTCCAAAAAATTGGGATAACTACTACGGACGTTTACAATATGTACGTTTGCATTGGTTACACATGAAGACGTTTTTCATTCATAATTAATGAAAAATGTGTAAAAAATATTTTGTTGCTAACTTTTCCATTTATAGAGTCAACAAATTTTATAAGCATTACGAGCTGTAGTTAGAACTTATGAACAAATCAAACCAGTCCAGTTGATAAGGTGTTTTCGATACGGTACCGACTTTTTTGATCATATACTAATACCAATCCGAACTTTTTTGTTTTGAAAAAAATTATAGCATAACCAAACCGAAAAAGTCGGTATATCGAAAGTTCGGTATACCCACTTTTTCGGTTGGTACGGTTCGGTTTTCCGTTTTATACCGAAATATTACTATTATTAAAAGACAATTCTTGATAACAATAAAATAGCAAAAAAGCTTATAAAAATAAAATGTGTACAATTATTCTTATATTTGCTACATTAAACTTGATTAAAATAGTAAACGCTAATAAGATAAGAATTACTTTAAAACATGCGGAAAAAAAATAAAGAAACACGAAATTATTGTATTTGAGTTCGTAAATATGAAAATAAGTCGTAAGGAAAATTAAACTAAACTATAAAACAATTTATTTGTAAGATATGACTGATGTATATATTTGATAATTTTAATATTTGGTTCGGTTCGCTATTATACCAAACATACGAAATGGATACCGAAAACGAAAGTCGATATACTGAACTTGCGGTACCAACTTGTTTGGTTCGATTCGAAAATCGATCGGTTGGTACAAATTGATACAAAAGTTCACCCCTACTTGAAAGGCATATTCCAGATTCATCCATAAAATGATGATAAAATTTGGCTGCATGCATGCCTTTTGAATTTGAATCACCGGTTGAATATGAAGTATGAACTGATGGGTTAACTATGATTCAACTATAAAATATATAGATGGCAAGTTTAATACTAGTTATCCATTCTCGTTTCTAGCACCATGATCAGCGTCCAAGTTGCACTTCAATAATTAATGTGATAAGCATGAATCCCATTATTGTTTCACCAGTATTCAAACATGTTGATCATTTCTTTTACTTATTCAAACTCAGGAGTAGCTCTAAAGAGAGCTAGTAGCGGCAACCGTCCCGGATTCCACGACACCAAAGGGTACGTAAAAAATAAAAAAACTCAACTGAGGGACGGATCCCTTATTAGACAAAGGATGCACTCGTATTGTAACGATCCGTTCCTCCGATCAGACCGCCACCATCTGCTTACTACCATCAATACTGTTCGCTTTGTCCCGATTTTGTCCTCGTTTCTCGGGCCGTACGGTTTTAAAATGCATTGGTGATAGTAAGGAGGGTTTACTTAACTTATATATCATATAGCTATTCACATATCTATCCGATGTGGGACAATACTTTCTCTTTACACCGCTATTTTTTCGTACGAAAATCCGGGTTTTTACACGCATCTCTACATGTTATGAAATTACTATTTTTTCTATAAAGAAATTTAAAATACAACCCCTTAAAATAGCATGCTGTAGATAGCAACCTCATATTGTTAATCATACGTGTAAAATATTTGCTAGTAAAAAAAATTACCACGCACACATTACTATTTTTAAGAAGTAAAATTACACAATATGTTAAAAAATATTATTATATATTATTTTTAAGAAAATCCGTAAAGATATTCTATTACTCCCTCCGTCCCCGTTTAAAAGTAAGTTTGATAATTTAGCAATGCAAAATTGGTACACTTAAGTTGGAATTGTAAATTTTAAAAGTAATTCATAAAATTAAGCATATTAACTATGTGTATAACTTTTGAAATTTACAATATCGACATTTTAAGAGTATCAATTTTGTATTGCAAAATTACCAAAGTTCCTATTAATAAATTGAGGCGGAGGTTCAAGTGTACTAATTTTACATTGCAAAATTATCAAACTTCTTATTAAACTAAGACGGATAGAATACAAAATTCGAGTGTTCAAAAAAGGCTCTTAAAACTTTTTAGATTACTTTTTGTGTCCTTTGTATTCATTAGAATTTTTTTCTAAAAGGATGTAATGAATTTTTTGTATTTATTGGGTATTTTATATATATCTTATTTTTTAGACAATTTTTGAAAAACTTTAATAAAACAATTGTCTAATTTTAATCACTTTTTACATTTTTGTGTTTATCTCGGTGTTTTCCAAAAAAAAACACTAATATCTTGAGTGTCTTTTTTTCTTTTTCTTTTTCATCGTTTTTTTTTTAAAATACTCTGATTAAAATATTGTGTATTTCGAACCACTATTCTTAAGTTTTCTTTACCTATTCGTTTTCCAACTTTTTTGAGCCTTTATTTTATTTTGGATTTTCAAAGTTTTTGCCATTTATTTCGTTTTTTTTTTAACTTTTTGGCTTTCCTGAATTTTTAAAACGTTTTGCTTTTTCCAGACTTGTGTTTAGTGATTTTGTAATTCTGGGATTTTTATTTATTTATTTTACAAATACATATAAAAAAACATAAAATATAATAATTCTGAACCCATCAAGCGGTGGTCTTTGGATGGATTTGCTTCCTTATTTGGAAAATTTTAAAAAGGTTTCCACAAAATGACAAAAATTACAAGGTACGCATGTGCATGCTGATCGAGTTTTTTTTGGCCATTTTTCGAGTTTTTTTTTAACTTTTTGACTTTCCCAAGTTTCTGTTTTTATCTATGATTTTTGCTATAAATATTTATTTTTTTACGTAGTTGGTTATTATGGAATTAGTCGAAAACTTAAATAGCTTGAGAAAAACGGTCCAAAATTTAACGTAATTTGAAAAGTAACACCTTCATAGCCTAGCCCCCCACTTCTAATTAATGCAACCAATTGTCATCTTTCTAAATTGATAGTTATAAAAAGGCCTAGCCCCCATTTTGTTTGATTGAATTTAGGCCTATACACCCTAGATCGTTCGATTTGATGTCCCGTCCAAGAGCTGGTAAAGCTTATAAGACCGAACCGTTCATATTCTTATTCGGTTATGTTTCATAGACCGAACCGAACCAAACCAAACTGGCTCTGCTAAGTTTAATTGGTGCACTCTTTGGTTCGCCTTTTTGCCCGAGCCTAGTTATAGGAAGATAGAAGTACCAGTACATGTCTATTGATCGATCTATGGAAGAAGCTGCTGACATATCCCGTTAATTGACAGAATAAATAACTTTATTTTTAATATTGAAACTTCAGTAAGAGTAGTAAAGCAGAATTTGTCTTTAGGCATAGCAATAAATATTTTAAAAACAATATCACATGCTATTTTTGTTTGATTTATTTTATCTGGATATCTGAGAGGCACATCTACCATTAGCTGTCACAAAAACAATTTACGAAAGTGATGCTTTTTAAAAAAATTAATCATGAAAATGATGCTTATAGAAAGTATAATTGTTACATTCATTACGTAACTTGATGCATCTTAATATAAACTATGCAAGTATCACATGGGTGTGCTGGCAATGCCAAGTCAAGTCTCCCAACCAAACTAATTGATCCCCCCTCAACTATATCTTGTATTTTTGTTACAAAGTTAATGCACCTACTTTCTTATCTAAATCAGTACTATCATATATTCACAAGTTGGTTTGGTTGCAAATTTAAACTCATTAGTTATCAATTCATAAGTTAAATTAGTTGCTCAGTATAAAAACTCAGTTCTTTTAGATTTAATACTAAAAAAGAAATTACATCATCTTTTCCTGCAATAAGCCGCCTAACTTGTTTATTGAAAAGGCTCAAGCAAACAAGCCCTAAAATTTATCTCACAATTCTTATGCATATAATGACAGAGTTGTTAAAGAGCTAGCTGGAATCCGGGCAATGATTTGATTTCCTTCAAATAATAAGACAATAAAAGGATACATCTTTTGAATGAACTAATCTAGCTTTATCTGTTTTCAATTCCCTAATGATTGTTTGGTGCCTAGTGGTGCTCAAAGTGTTCTAATCAACAGAAAATGAAGTTACATTACATAAATTAATATTTACGTTCCCAGGCTGAGTTCTACAAGTCATACAATAATTGCATGCAATTTCCTCATTTCTCAGGCGAATTATCAGAAACGAATCGAGTCAAGTAGTGCTACGATTAAAAAAAATTATACATATGACAAGCAATATGAGCTGCGCAATAAGAACCATTAAAGTCTATACTCTTTATTTGGTGCGTAGAGATTAATTACATGCAAGCTGTTGATAACATATTTTTTTCACTTTAAATTTTCTTTTCTGTCAAGTATTTCTTCCTCCTGCTGAACATTATTAGCTACACTTTGATACGAATGAACTTATAAATTGAAAATTTTACTGAAATTGAACAAGTGCAATATATCACGGTGAATCAATGCATGTGGGTGCATCAAGTACATTATTGAAGTCAGACTAATGTTTGAGTATTTTATGAAAATATGTACGTATGAGCACCAATCATTCACATTACATAGTCTCATCTCCACATAAAAAATAATAAAAGATGTGCAAGTAAATAACCAGACCTGAAGCACATGATGACCAACCCTGGCCTGACTAAAGACAGCTTGATAATAACAGGTAACAAGATTATGTACATACATATCTATTCACACGTATATATATACTGTAGTATATATATACAAGTGAACAAAATCCTATCTAAATTGGTGAGCAGAAAAAGTAGTTTCAAGTTATGGATCACAAAGAAGAAAGACCATCACTCAAGTCTTTTTCAAGAACCAAAAGTGAAAAAACACAGGCAGATGATCTCTTAGAAGAAAGTTGGTTCTTTGGAAATTTGCTTGATAAGAAAACAACAAATACCAAAACCATGTTAAGGAGTTACTCTGATCCTACCCCTTCTTCTATGGAGAATGAAAAGATATCTCAAACAAAAAGGAATAGCTTGGTGAGAGCACCTTGTTTGACTCCATCCTTGGGGAGAGAAAAGAGAGGGGACGAGAGAGAGACCGGTTCGGGAAGTAAGGGAAAGAGCGGGTTAAGAAAGTCGAAGATGAGCTTGAACCGAGCCCCGTCTCTACCCCTGCCTAGTATCGGGAGAGATGAAGATGTCGAAAGTGAGTTTAGCCTAAGTAGATTGATTAGGCAAGCATCTCTTAGGTCATCAGAGGACTTACCTCCCAAGCACAACACTAAGGTAAAAATATTACTCAAATTTTTAACTAAGTAATTACAAGTAAATTTTCCTAGATCACATAGTTTGTGAGGGTTTGTGCATATGGGCTATATATTTGTAACTATAGTCCTAGAGTTTATCTATATCTAGCTTTCAAATACTTGTTTTGGAATTTTGTTTAGGTTGCTTGGCTGTGCAGGAGTGACAGGACCTATTTTTTCTCATCGGATGAGTTGTCATTTAAGCACAATTACTCCTATATATTTTACATTTAAAAAAAAGAAGGAATTCTCTAAATCACATAGGTTATAGGGAATTAAGCATGATTCATGAATATCCTTAGGAACATGACACGGCTAATTACGCCTATAGCTTAGGCCTCCTTACCTACACATGATCTTTTCATGTATAGTAATTATTATATTCTGGATTAAAGTAGCTATCATCTCACTATAAAAACTATAAAATATGATCAAATCGCAGGTACTTTGTTTACGAATACAGTTGGTTGAGTCTAATTATTGTTCTTTGTATGAACTGTAGATGATCAAACAATGTTCAAGTGCTCCCAAGTATCGCCCACAGACAAAATCCTTACCAGAATCTAGTGAAATTAAGGCTTTTTCGGAACCGAGAAACCAAAGCGTTAAAGTGCAAAGCAAGCTGACAAGGAGTATGAGTGATGTTAAATTCCTACAAGTTGAAGAACCCAAGGAAACATGCTATAATTTTGAGAATAAGTATATAAACCCCATTATGATTCCTTGTTTTCAAGAGAAACAAAGAGTTGAGTATAGTGAGAGATCATCTGCTGAAGATATGAAGGCCCAGATAAAGTTTTGGGCCCGATCAGTGGCAGCTAATGTGCGTTAAAGTCGAACTAAAGTTAACCCACACGAGTCGATAGCTAACGGTGGAGTTGGATACAAGTGTATGTTTCAGTAAATTAATGTCCTTTATTTAAATTATTTGTTCTGTCATGTGGAAAATGTCAGGTTAATCAATAACTGTTCTTTGTTTGCATGGATATCTGATAAGACTAATAAAGACTGCTCAATTAATTCACAATGTACTTGAGGCACTCCAAGTGATATTGTCTTCCATTTAGAAGTTTGCGCTCTTAGTACTTTAGCATCATTGACATGAGAACAATTTGAAAAGTAAAAATATTGTTGACATTAACATTTGTTTAGATTTTAAAGTTGCAAAAGAATGGTATGTGTTGCTTCTGCTTGCGAGAGGAAATATACCCTTCAAAGATATGTTAAGAAAATGAAAATGAAATAATTAAGAGAGATGAAATACAGAAGAAAAGACAATAGGAGAAGGATTATAATTCAATTTAGAACTGCCTTTCCAAGAAAGAAAAAGAAGTCGATGTACAACCTGATCCTAACGAGTATCGACTTATACAAAAGCAAGAAAGGTATTTCAATTTCACCATCTCTTGTCTTCGTGTCTTGAAAAATAACTTACAAATATTGTTGACATTATAATGTTACAAAAGAATGGTATGTGTTGCTTCTGCTTGCGAGAGGAAATATACCCTTCAAAGATATGTTAAGAAAATGAAAATGAAATAATTAAGAGAGATGAAATACAGAAGAAAAGACAATCGGAGAAGGATTATAATTCAATTTAGAACTCCCTTTCCAAGAAAGAAAAAAAAGTCGATGTACAACCTCCTAACCTCCTAACGAGTATCGACTTATACAAAAGCAAGAAAGGTATTCAGTTTCACCATCTCTTGTCTCCATGTCTTGAAAAATAACTTACGAGTATGGCAGTATGATACGAGAAATATAACATGCAGATTAGTAAATATGGAACAGAAAGCATGGATTCTAAATTTCTAATAATGAAAATCGTTCCAATACATTGTTACCTTAATCTCACCATAGCATAAATGGAAGACAGATCATGAAAAACCTTTTTGTATATTGGTATCAATTTAAGAACTCACACACTTCCATATGGGTAATGGGTTTATGAATCATGAAAAACCTTTTTATCATCATTTTATGATCTTATTTGTTTGCAGATCAAACTCTGTACACATATATGGTATATTGAACTGAGACAACCTTCCATTTTGCATATATGTGACAAATATTAAGCACCTAGCACTGACTACTGAGCAACTGACATGACAAATTACTATAAAATTGAAAGTTGCAAGAATAACTACAAAAACACACCATCTTGATGATTTAAAGTTTAAGTTTAGTACGAAGTTTTGTCTAATTGTCTAACTCTGACATGTTACAACTTACACAATCTATGTATTTCCTTATTCCAGAAATTATTCAATCAACAGATGTCACAAAGGGCCAGCCTCTGTACTGACTGTAGTATATTTATAATTTAATAATGATGTCTTGCAATCACTTGGTATTTGATGCTTCTGTAAGACTGTAACTATATTTGTTTGTTCTTGTCACAACGCACATGCCTTAGATGCGGGTGGGTACCTTATTTGATTTCATTTATTATTATTTTATTACACCTACAGCTGAGTTGTTGACTAGGTTTGTAAATATTAATCCTAATGAAATCTTAATTATGTACAGGCAACAAACAAGATCTAAAAGTCTAAAACTGATGTTTAGTTGAAGCTTTTAAGCAAACAAGCTGTATTTATTTAGGTTTCTGAAAAATAAAAAAAGGCTTATCCCCAAATTGCACCTTAAAGCTTTAGTTTTTTTTATTATATATAAATAAAAGTTTTAGCTTCTTCAAGCCGGAAAAGTAGAAATGCTGAGCATTTAAGGTGTGATGCACCTTAGACCATCTAGACTATAAGCAAATAGATAAAAGAGAAACTGAGCTTAAAAGAATAAGACCAACTATAACCAGAGCCAAGCTTTGCCAGCTAAACTTCAATGCAATAGCTGTATGCTTGTTCCAAGTTAAAGTATAATCTTTAGATTGGAACAGTCATGTATGAAATGTGGAGAAAATTTCAGAATCTGCTTTTTGGAATTTGAACTCGACAGAAATAGAATTCATCTAAATTTCGTAATAGTTGAGGTTTGTCTAATTCAATTTTCTTCAAGGGTACCTGCATTCATCGAGTCAGAACATAATCTCATATTCAGAAAAAATCTGAAAGCATAAGCAGTTATAAGTGTTCAAATTGTAAGAAAAGCAATTCCTCTAGATCCTAATTTACAAATGCTAATACTTGTACCATGCAAACATTCATATGACAATAGCTAAAAGTGAAACCAACGAATATTTTATAATACTGTATAATCGCCTTCATGAAAAGCTCATGCTGATATTCAAGGAACTGTTTTATACATAAAGTAAGATCAAAATGTACACAACTTAAAACTTCCGACACCAAAACATAGTTACAGAGTAAACTGTTTCAAAAAAAAAAAAAAAAACTTACAGTAAACACTCAAAACATATGAAAACTTATTCAAGCCTTCGGGAACTCCAACTACAAAGTACACAATATTAGGTTCCATTTCTCTCGATGAATAAATTGTTCTGTCAGGAAACATTTTCCACAGAAACAAGTAGAACCATATGCAAGGACAAACAGATAACAAACAAGAAAAGGAAAGATGATTCTGGTTTTGGGCTATCAAATTCGAGTAGTGAACTTCCTCTTCATTTAGTCAATTACAAGCACGATTTTACCACGGACTATACCCTTTTCTTTGGCCTCATGAGCTTCTTTAGTTTGAGCAAGTGGATAAGTCTTATCCACTGGAATTCTCAGTGTTCCAGCCTCAACTAGCCTACGAATCTCCTCCATACCTTCCTTATTTGAGCTCATAATAACCCAAGAGTATCCTGCAATAGGAAAAAAATTCAGATCAGAAAATGGTTCGTTTTTAAATGATTCTGCCAAAAGGTATTTATAGCTTACAGATAAACAGCAATTATACATATAAATAAGCCGTTTACCTATTCCACGGGAAGCTTTGTACTGAAGCTTTTTCTTAAACAAAAGGCCGCCACCCTTTGCGAGTCCCAGAACTAACCCACTCTCATCGGTGGATGATAGTAATTTCCCCTGCAGGGAAAAGAGAGGGAAACAGTTTAATTTTTGAGCTTTTTTTCAGGGTTGCTAGCAGCAAAGGAAGCATCAGATTACATTTTCTTATATACAGAAGTGGGATTAGGATGGATGAAAATCTCTTACCACAACTGTTAAAAAGTGTCCACATTTTGCTGCAAGATCGACGCCTATTCTTTCTGTATCTGTTCCACCCATAGTATCAAATACAACATTAAATTTCTGCCCTTTTAGGGTTGATTCAACGTCCTGCACAGGAAAAATGAAAATAAGCAAAACAGGATAGTTAGCTTTATTGATCATTACTTGTATGACTATTTGAGATTCTAAGTGGGGGAATGAAACAAAAACAAGAAAACAATATCACTCCATAACAGATTTTACTTGCATGGCCATCTAAAAACATTTTTTCACTTATGTAACAAACAATTGAGTAATAGTATTGATTACAAAATAAAATAAAATTGAGTAATAGTATAACAATAGCCTATAATGCAAACAGTTGATACCTGAGTAGAATAATTCACAGCCTTGGCACCGGCTTTTTGAACACGATCAACACTTCCACTCCCACATGTAGCGGTGACTTGACAACCTGTAGCAACTGCAAGATGAATAGCTGCAAGACCAACAGCACCTCCGCCACCAAACACCAACAGGCTTTGTCTGAATTACAAATGACAGATACATCAAATTCAATCAAATGACCAAACAGGGAAAAAATGAAAAGGGGACCATACAAAATCTTTGTTCCTGGAAGTGAACTTATTTAAAGACCCGGGGGTCGGAGTGTTATAATTACTTCATTCGATCTAAGCAGAAAGCATACCCTTTTGTTAACCCAGCAGTGGCCTTTATAGCACACCATGCGGTCATGGAAGCAAAAGGAATTGCTGCGGCTTCCTGAATAATAACGAGAAAAAGACAAGGTCAACGAGACTGTGATTTAGTACTCTGACACAACAAAATTTATAATGAACAACAAAGAAATCTCATTTTTCATAGCAACTTGATGCTATTAGTGTAAACTGGTCATGTAATCTTCAATATTAAGAAAAACAATTTACGATCTAAAAATATAAGATCACGCAAGTAGACTAAGACGTCTTGATATGGTCCATCACAGAAATCAAGATATTTCACTAGCTACCACTTTAGGTCCTCATGGGCATATACTGTTCATTGCGAATTCTAGATTTACTTGAAGTATATAGTAGTTATAATCACAAAATTAAAGATAGAAACGAACCACATGTGATAGTGATGCTGGCTTGAGAGCAACTTCATCTTCTGCGAGGATTACATGGTCTGTATAAGTCCCTGCCATCGAACCCCTAGGGTTTGGAGGTGCTGCACCAAACACTTCTTGTCCTACCCTTACTGACTTTACGGCAGATCCAATGGCTGCAACTTCACCACTACAATCGCGGCCCAAAATGAATGGCAAACGCGAACTAAAGAAGGCTTTGCCATAGCCTGATCGTATCTGGAGAAATAAAAATAGATCAAATCAAATACTGTGTAGTTAAATACGTATTAAGCCAATTCATATTTATGAATCGAAACAGACTGTATAAGTCTGTAAGATTAACACTCCCCAAATAACACTCAAGAGTATAGCCAAACTAAAAAGAATTAGTAAAATAATAGACAAGTGCCACTCTCCCCCTAACACGGGAATCAACTTTAACAGAAAAGGTTCTTAAACTTTGTATGGCGCAGTTGGAGGCAGCATATTAATAAAAAAAACAGCAAAGTAGAGCAAATAAAATTTGTCACAAAATATAAACAAATTGATCAAATGACCAAATAACACTTCATCACTATCAAGCTCCAAGGTATTTTCACTTATCCAGGATTAATATTGAAACTGAAACCAAAAACAAAACCATAAAATCCTAAGGTTCCCGCGAACTTTTGAACCACTTTAACTCGATTTACGTCCAAACTAGTAACCATACACTTAATGCTAGCAAACGCAGCCTGGAGTACGCATTGGAACGGGTAAAAATATATATAGGAGAGAGTACGCATTGGAGCGGGTGAAAATTGAAACAGTAGACTTGGACTGGGTCAATTATCAACCGGTGTTTTTACAAATATTCTATTATTTAAAATTTTGAAACCATGACCATTTCCTGATGTGGAACTTGTAAACTTGCATAAAAAACAAGCTTGGAAAGAGATCATTCTAATCTAGAACAGAATCAAATATTAAAGTTGATCGCAAAATTACAATGTTAAAAAGTTCTCTATAAAGTTAACATATGCCTAGTTCAATTTATTTGGTGATAACATAGAACCAATTTTAAACCGCAAAAATGAACAATTATTCAAGAACACTCAAATAAAAGTCAACTGTCTGGTGGGACCCCTTTTAGGTGGATGTTAAGAATTAAGTAAACCTTAATTTAAAGAAAATATTTCCACATAGATGAATGATCCAGATGCAACTCTCCCAGGAATAATGCATTGTACATATAATTATACTACGTTAAAGGTCTTGGATGATCAGGACAGGTTAGGACTCATACACGTCATACTAGTAAGGGTCCATATTAGTTACATATGTTATTGTAAAATCCCAATCCTTCATGACATAATCTTTTAGGAAAATCAATAAATCAACTACTCCTTCCGTTCCCATTTAATTGTCCACTACGAAATTACGTGCAATTTTGACCGGTTTATAAATTGTATCAAAATTATCGAAATGAATTTTTTTTAAATCTAATTATAAAATTTAACATTTGAACTATATGATCAACTTTTGAAATTTTTTATTCCGACAATTTTGATACAAGTTCTTGATCGGTCAAAATTGCTCGTAGTTTCGTAATGCACAATTAAATAGGTACGGAGGGAGTACTTATTAAGAGTCTTAAGCTTATATGAATTAATTGCCTAGTGCCGTATGCTTTCATCACTACCTTTTACTTCATTTAACCACTTGTGAATTTTAACAGAATTCCGTGATTCACATGAGACAATGTCTCATATAGTCTAACTTTTTTATTTACAGAATTCTTAGAAAAATACTAATAGAACTAAAAAACAACAAGTATCACAGTCAGTCCAGGTAAGATTGTGGATAAGATCAACCAAATTTTCTTCACATACACTCTTAAATTCATTTTTTTGACAACAAAAGCCTACCAAACACATTAACTAACTTTTGACTTTACACTACTATAGGCAAACACTAGAAGACTACTTTGATCACACCCACTGTTAGCATGCTTTAAAATGTCAAAAAAATTAGACTGTAGCATCCTGGTTCATCTACTTTAGTATTAAAAAGTATCAAATTACGTCACACACTGTCTTAATTAATTAATTATGAAAAACTAATCAGCGCATACATGTTGAGATATCTCATATGTACAATTCTATATATAATAAAAATGAAGTATACTATTACTATATAATATATATCGATATCGATATAATTATTGCTTATTTATTTACTAAGAAGTGATCATTTGTCACTTGCAAAAAAGTTAGTAATTCAATTTCAATTATCATTAGGATTGTTTATTAGATAGCTCTCCAGATGACTTTCAATCATCTGTGATTCGAGTTGTTAAAGTACTCAAAAACTGATATCAGAGTTCCACTACTAAATCTATTTAGTAATTCAATTCCACTACAAAGCTCTCTAGATGACTTTCAATTATCCATGATTCGAGATGTTAATGTACTCAAAACTGATACCACAGTTCCACTGCTAGATCTATCTATAGGATACACATTTAACCTGGTTATCGATTTAATTGGAAGTGTGTTTGTTATCCTATTAAATTTTATGACTCCAATAGTTCTTTATATTGTGTATGAACCAATTTTTGTTATGACTCCAAGTTCACCCTCTAATACTATTTTACCTGAAGGATCACAGTGAAAGATAAACAAATTCATTACATACTATATTCTTTCACACTACTGGTCTTTAATTCAATTCGACATTTATATTTTAACATTTTTGTTTTTCCCCTAAAAATTGGCTAGTATTTTCGATTATTTGTTACTCATATCTTCCATCATAAACGAGACAATACATATGTAAGACGTTAACTATAATTTAATTCGATACTTATTTTTCAATATATTTGCTTTCCCCCCTTTGACCAGTTTTTTCGATTATTTGTGACTCATATCTTCCATCATAAACGAGACAATATATATGTAAGACATAAGCTATAATTCAATTCGACACTTATGTTCGATAATTAACGACATAAGCTATAATTCAATTACAAGTGTATTTGCTTCTCTCCCCTAAAACTGACCAGTATGATCGATTATTAACGACTAATACGTTCCATCGTTAAACGAAACAGCTTAAATTAAACATTACCTATAATATTTAATTCGGCACTTTTTCCCAATATATTTGTTTTTCCCTAAAATTGACCAGTACTTTCGATTGTTTCTGATTCATACATTCCACCACAAACGAAACAGTTTAGATTAAGACACTGACTATAATTTAATTCTATATTTCTTCCAATATATTTTTGCTTTTTTCCTAAAATTGAACAGTACTTCCGATAACTCGTAACACATGTTCCGTCACAAACAACTAAACAAGACAGACTATGATCAATACATCAGCCGAGAAATAATAGAACACATCCTACAGTAAATTGTACTCTAAACAAACTAAGAATAACACGGCATACAATTGTTCAAACAAACTCTCCAGAAATTCTCAAAGCTATAATAAGTTGGCAAAAACTAACAATAATTAAAAGCCTAAGTCCATGTTTAGCAAGTTGGCAACATCTTTTTTTTCCTTAGCTTTTTTAGGTTTTTGATAAAATCATGGGTGTTTGGTATGTCAAAAAGCTAGCTTTTTTGATCCAAAAGCTAGATTTAAAGACTCAAAAACTGAGAAGCTACGAATTTGCAGATTTTTTTAGCTTTTTCACGTTAAGTTTTTCAAAAATAAAAACTTTTTAATAAAATGTGTTTGTATATCTACAACTCGGAATTCAATTAGAATAAGTTATAAGTCACTTATTAGTAAAAAGTTTCAGGGGTGCCAAGCGCTAAACCTCGCCTTTTTTTAAACAATCTTTTTTTTTTAAAACAGCATTTTAACCAAAAAAATCCGATACCAAACGGGCCTTAAGTCAGCATAACAAAAACTAACAAACTAAAGTAGAATAAAAAGGCAAAAAATTACCCTATTATTATTAATAGGAGCTTAATGGAACACAAACCGAGAAATAAGACACATATGTTCAAACACAAACAAGACAGATTTTATATTAAGACATTAACCGAAAAATAAAACAATACAACACATTATATTAAGACTAATCCAGCATAACAAAATAAAATAAAAACAAAAACAAAAATTAAGAAAAAAGGGAGAAAATAAAAATACCCTCTGATCAATAGGATTAATCGAAGCGGCACGAGCACGGATTAAAACCTGATTAGGTTTAAGATCTGGTAATGGAAAATCCTCACGGTACTCAAATACCTCTGGTCCTCCAAATTTTGGTAATACCACCGCTTTCCTTGTTTTCGCCATTATATTATTTCTTATATTTAAATATTTAGATACAGATATAATTATTTAGAGAGAGAGAGAGTGAGTGATAAGATTGAAATTAAAAAGGATGGTTTGGAGAAAAAGACTGCGTTGAATATAAGCTTATATAGAAAAATTAAATGATAATAGAGTAGATAGATACAGATAATATATATATATAAAAGGTGAGCGTCAGAAATAATGGAGTTACACGTGTTGGCGCGCGATATTTAATTGACCTTTGACTTAGTCAATTGTTCACGGCTGAAGAACCTTCCAATCATGTTATTTAATTGCAATCGCACCCGTTTATTTACCATTTGTAGTATTTATTCTAATTATTATTATTTTTATATTTTTATGATAACAGTTTAATTTTATACACTTTTCAGGTTTTCTATCAAATTTATTATCATAACTGAATATTACTATATTTTAATATACTTCTATTTCCCATAAACTGTTACCAATTAATTATTTGTTTCTAGAACAACTATTTTTGATATTGTCGATTTATGGGAATATTTTTTGAAATTAGATTAAAAACCAAAAAATAAATTACAAATAGATTTCATTTCGGAAAATTAAATAAATTAGTAGTCATTGCGTATAGTACTTTATTCACGGATTCCATTTGAGCAGAATGCGGGCGAAACATTAGTCGGATTCTATAGATTGGTTGGTCATTGCTTAACTCGGAAGTTGCAATGAGCTTTGAAAGTTTGAATAAGTAGCTTAGCATTGAAAATTCAGTTTTAGAGTTACGAGGATGGAGGGGGAGGATGCTACAAGGGCGGGATGGTTCGATACATTATGAAGAAGAAATACCGTTAATATGTGGATAGGAAGTTACCAAATTTAAATAATTTTTGCAATTACGTTTCAGCACTTTAAAAGAATGAAAATAGTCAGATAGGTGTTGATGGACTTCCCAACTTGTTGTTAGAAATGCTAACCGATGCCGGAAACCATTTCCGAGGTCGGGTTTTTCGAATGCTTTGGCGTTGTTAAGACTCTATAATGCGGGTGCTGAAATTTCAACAAAATATATACGAGATACTAATCACTACTTTTAAAAATCAATATCTCAAATATATATTGGGTAGTATTATTTAAATAATATGAAAGTGGCTGTGGTGTCGCCACTAGCGGTCTCCTCCTCCTCCTCGTATTTGTTTAAATAGTGAATATTATGCTATAAGAAATGGATTCCGGCAAGAATCATGCTGTCTTATTTCTCATATAATATGAAGATAATTACCAATACAGTAGCTGTTGCTTTAACAAAAGATTCCACGCTTTATTTAGTGAAACAATTTGTCAACATGGAATCAATGGAAACTCATATCCATATAAAAGTTCACACCCAGAAAAGAGTGAATATATTTTCATTCATTATGCTTTCGATAAATTCTGCACCAAGATAAAAGTTATTCTCATATAGACAAAGGAAAGTAAAGGCAGCTACTTATTCTGTTAAATATACTATAAAAGACTGAATAATGAGCTGCCTTCCGGTAACCAATATTGTAATTTGTAACTAAATTCACCAATAAACGTCTCGCCCAGCCAGTAAACTTTACCAGATTAATATTTAACCTCATGCATGAAAGAGCATCAATGAAGGTCTTACGTAATTGGTTAGGAGTACAGAGTTTTAGCGTAAATGAGTGTACTCCAATTTAAAAAAGCAAAACTATCGAGACTACTGATTATGAATTATTTCTAGAACTTACAACTATAAGATAGGTCCAGGGTACCAGAAACCGTAAAAATAATGTAAAAATTTAATAAGATAATAATGAATATATGTGGACTGAATAAAAAATATATACAGTAAATAATCTGATCAAGGAAACAAGAAAGCAAAAATCAGCTACTGTTACTTATAGTTATGAATTTATGTTCAGTAACTAAATCAAACTAAGGAGAGAGGCACCCTCTAACCCCCTCATTGGTATTTTCCGTGTTATCTGTCTATCTGCTCAATTTCTGGTTTTGGTATTTTAATATCTGCAGAGTCGGGTGTGTTATTACCATGAAATGGAGATGGTTTAAATGTCTCATCCGCATGTTCGACCCGCTTCTTTACCGTTACATCCGAGGCATTGAGAAGGTGCAATCGATAGTCAGTTTCAGGTCTCCGACAAACTTTTTGTAGAGGCACAATCTCCTAAAACAAAGGAAAGGCAGGTTATTAGACAACAGTAGATGGACCCAACGACTAATGGACTGATGTGATCTATTGCTTCGAAACTCATTATTGCCTATATTCAATCAATAGTTACCTCAACTCTTGTGAACAACAAAAGCATGATATGTCGACAACTATTTGATCGATAACAAGAAAGACCAATAACTACCTTCATATCTTATATGGTACTCATATATGGTATATAAATGGTATTTGGAAAAGAATACAAAAATATCAACAGCATACCTCCGAAAGATCATGGTCATAGCGGACCAGGAACCGACAACGGCAACCTCTGGCATCATGCCTCCGCCTTTGTGAATCGAGCACATGAGCATCAAAGTAAAGAGCCTGGTCTTTTCCATCCTGATGATGGAAATAAAAAACAGACATGAAAAAATACGAGATATATAAAAGATATCATTATTTCATGTAAAGGCGCACCTGAAAACAAAGTATCGGATCTCCTGGATTAACTAATACACATTCTGATGATTCGCATGGAAGAGACCGTTGTCTAACGTGCTTAGGAACATTAATCCATTCATCTTCATCAGGTCCTAATCCCGAAAAACGAGTCAGAACCTCCTGAAACAGCAGCAAATAAGAGTTCATTTGGAACCATACTTTTTTATTTCGAAAATCGAAACATGCATGCCTTAGAAAGTACAGAACAAAACAAGCTCAATAATGTTTGGGAAACAGCAACATCATCTAAGATAGGGGAAAATATCCTTAGACAATAGCATATATCAATTGGAATATATGATCTTATAAGGTATCTCTAAAATTACCGTATCACCAGTCTCGAGGGGCCTATAAGATAGAAATACTGCAACATCATACCTGACAGTGCAAACAAAGATTTACCATGACATTAACAGCAACAAAAAAATGACATTAACAAATTACACTAACAGAATTTGCCAACCATGCGCCATCTTTTGCAGATCTAGCTTCAAATTCCCTCGGGGAATTCTCTGAAGTAGTTCTATGCCCCGCAAATTGAACTGCAAAAACAGCTAAGACCTAAGTTAGATTAAGAACAAATTTTAATTACATAAATTTCATCAAGTAAAAGTTCATCTGAAGCTAATTGCACTTATAGTTTTAAGATAAAAGTGCTAATTGCAGCAAGAATGATGAAGACAAATTTAGTAAGTATTTCATCCTCTAGTTGAAATTGTCGAGATGGAGGGATGGAGAGCAATAAACCAGGAGTCTGGCTATGGCAGAATCTCAAACTGAACTTTCATCTTTTTCTCAATTCACATGTACCAAGCTACCAAACTAGTATATGTGTCCGTGAAAATTGACTAAGATCAAATCAAATAGCATATGTCTAGTTCAACCCTAAACAAGAAAAGCTGTTTGGCCGAATCTTATTTGTTTTCTCCTCCATTCATCACCAACACACTCTAGGACAACCCATGGAAGTAATTGTATATAATGTCACTTAGTGTTAGTAGCGAATATTCTTTCAAGATTGTCATTTTTAGCAGAATTGATTCACCCAAAATGCATTCATACACTCCAAAGTCTAAACTCTATTATCAACTTCAAAATATACAGTTATCATGCAGACAATTAGAGCGATTTATATTCGGAAAAAAAACCTTGTACCTGACAGGAAAAGAATCATTACCTGAAGGAGTTGGACACTGGACATGTCGAGGAACATATGGCATGTTTGTTGTTCCATATTGAGGCATAGTTGGTACAGTTAACTGCTCGGATTCTTTAGCTGCTTTTGCCCTGAGAGCATGGCGTCTATTTTGGAACCAATTCCAAACCTGCAAAAGAAGTATAATTAGAACTTCTATGAGAGTAACCAACATACAATAAGGCCAAACAACTTTTACCTGTTTCACTTGCACTGTAATCTTTCCAGACCGTTCTGGTGAAGAACTATAATAAAAGAAACACGTTATATTAGGTTTTTCCAAGGATCCAGGACACTAGTGTGGCAAAAATGAAGAGACAGTTAAGTATATTTTTCCTTTCATCACCAGATATCTCCTATTTTCCCAAAATATGGATTAGACACATAAATCAAAATTAGATAACTTTTTCAAATTAGTCATTCGGATATTCGCAAGATAGATTTTGTA
The DNA here is from genome assembly GCA_963920805.1 of Primula vulgaris. NCBI lineage: Eukaryota > Viridiplantae > Streptophyta > Magnoliopsida > Ericales > Primulaceae > Primula > Primula vulgaris. The sequence continues at coordinate 30,985,885 of OY987218.1, forward strand.
AAAACTTGACCAAGCAAATTTCGGAGACCAAAAGCACATCCCAATATCCTTTAAAACACAACCTCGGACGAAATCCTCACTGGTTTGAGGTTTTTAGTCATTCTGTATTGTAAGCAAACCAAGTGATCAGATAGAGACCTGAACTTCTCAGCAAGAGCCAGAATAACTTCATGTGCAGGGAGTTGAGTATTGTGTTGTTGCAAAACAGCTTCCATCTCAGTGGCCTTTAATGGAAAAATAAGCATGAGATTCAATGTCACCACTACAAGTTTAGACCATTTCAATATGCTACACAAACAGTTACCCAAAAAAATAAACATATATCTTCAACTCTAAGTATTTGTTCCCGTTGATGTTTAAGAAAGGGAAAATTTCACAGCAAACATCAACTCGAGCAGTTTTCAAGCTACCATATGATGATACAATGACATTAATTGTGTTTTATAACTAACTGATTATTATTACACCAGTCCGATAGTGAAGCTAGCTTAACAATACTATATATAATGAAAACTATCACTACAAAGTTCACTATATCAAAGCAACTGGAGGACAGCGTGGTAATGGAAATTTTGGCTAATGGTCATATTGTTGCCTGATAAGTTGTACCCTTTACGATTTAATTTATCTCCAATACTTGCTAGTTGGTCCTTCATATTTCTATTTTGCTAGGCCAAGAAACTTGAGCTCTCTATTGTTTGTAATTCTTGCTAGGGTTTCTATTCAGTAATAGCTTATTTTCCTCCGAGGGGATTTTAGCTCTCGGCAAAGTAACTGAGTCCATTGGCCAGACCTGATTGTTGGTGAGTATAATCATCATAATAACTTAACAAAAACAACCTTGTATGTTATATTAGGCAATTGTTTACTCAAGCTTTTCTATAGGGTTAATGGTTGTTTCACAGTCACTATCAGCCTCTAAATTTTGTAATTGCGAAAATTGTAGATAAGGGTGCCGAATTTACATAAAACAATGTCCACTGAAAAAAAGAACATTTATTTCAACAAATTATAATATTAAAAAAAAACAATAACCACGTAAGTTCCCCTGCATATTATACTTCATAATACTTGTCTAGTTGTGTATTAAGTGGCTTTAATAGTAGTGTGATTAAATTCATAGAGTTTAGAGCAAACACTTTTTCTTCTTTTTTCAATTAAACACTAGTAGTTTTTTTTTTTCACGAATTGCTCATTATTATTGAAAATAATAAGCTCTAGTACAAGAATCACTGCTTTTGGAACATACTCCAAAAGTTAAGAAAAAACAACAGATACATAGGCCCAAAGTGTCATACAACTCAAACTAGCAACCAAACACGTTCATCCCTTAATAACTAAAACAATATAACTCAAGTAAGGCATAATTCTAAACAAAACTCAAATCAAAACTCTATACAATGGCGAGGGGATGTCGGTACCCCCTCGTCCGGACCGATATCAACCCCACAGCTGGCGATCCGGGCCTGTCAACCATGGGTAACGCGTCACCCCGGATCTTGAGGGGCCGGACCGTGTCCAGGCCGGCCCGGAGAAGCTTGTCGAGTACACTTCCCCAATTAATGCTGCTGCTCCCTTGGGGGACCCTTTACGTGTTTCATCGACGTGGCCCAATCACAGGCCAGCCCTGTGGGCCCCGGCCGATGAACAGTACCATTGTCAGAGTCATAAATGACCTGGAGCCGTTGGATCTTTATTAGACAGTGCAGTGATCCAAGGGCTAATACGCCTCTGATCAGACTATAAATATCCCCACTAATACCAATTAGAGGGGGACACACAAAAAGACAGAGAGGAAAGATAAAGCTAAAACAACCCGGACCACCAGAATATCAACCGTGACACCTGACGCCACGACTTGTAACTGGACCAATCCCTCACCCTTAACTATATTCCTACCTTCAGTCTATACTAATACTGACTTGATCGTCGGAGAGGGAAAACCTGGTACCAACCCCGGGCCCCTGTTCGTTTCTTGTGCAGGCACAAAAGAACACCTCGCCATTGAAGGAGACATCGACCGAAGCAGATACCTTGAAAGATCGGAGCCGACGCGAATAAAATTGATTAAGCCGAGCTTGGAAAGAAAATCAGGCTCGCCAATTGGCGCCGTCTGTGGGAATTCATAGCGCGCTAGCTCCGACAATCCGTTTTCAAGGAACAATGACAGATAATGATCAGTACGAGAGCCCGCCCCCACGGCATGTCCCAGTATTTGGAATGCCGAGGACCCTCTCTTTTGGCACGCCGGGAACTGCGCCTGAGGGGCAGCCTACTCCACTCAATGCGGTCCAGGGGACGCCCCGGTCGCGCGACGAGCTGATTCGCATGATGTTAGAGATCCATGAGAAGGAACTCGTTGCCTTGGCGGCTCAAAAGGCGTTGATAGCCTCTATGATGGCATCTGAGCCCGGACCCGTCTCTCGTGGCGTAGAGCAGCCAGAGCCCGTTCGCATCCCCACCAAGAGCGTGATGTCGCGGTTGGGACCCTCAAGACGACCCCCCCTAGAGGTTCCTGAGGAGCCGGCTAGGGGAGAGGAGTCAAGGCGTTCCCACGAGGGGAGTTCGCGCCGTATAAACGACCAAAGCGTACACTCGCGAATCAGTCGACCAGGTGATAGTCACGATTCACGGCCCGCTTCGAGTCATGCTCGGACTGAAAGGCCTCCCCGGAGGAGGAGGCGGGGTCGTCGCGCTGGCCGAGATGAAGTCGCGGACGAGGCAGCGCTAAAAATCGTTGCCTCCACCCGCAGTACCCCGTTCTCAGATGAGATAGAGTACAGTGCGCCCCCCGGAAATTTTACTGCCCCCGTTCTCCAAGTGTTCAACGCAGATTCTAACCCGGAAGCCCACCTCCGGCACTATCGATACTAGATGAACCACTGGTCCCACCTCGATCGCCTTATGTGTAAATGCTTCCCCGCCAGCCTGGGGAGGCTCGCAAGTAAATGGTTCCAGTCTCTTCCTGCCAACTCCATCCACTGTTGGGATGATCTGGCCTATGATTTTGCACACCGGTTCATCAACTTGAAGGAAAGGGTTGCCCAACCGGAGCAGCTGTACCAAGTGAGGGCCCAACCCAAGGAGACCCTCGAGAGTTACGATAATCGGTTTTGGCAGAAGCACGCACGCTGAGTGTGCCGAATGCCCCGATTCTACTGCTATAGCTGCTTTCAGGCAGAACATGATCGTGGGAAGCAGGATCCGCAACGAAATGATAGCAACCCCTCCTGGCTCAGTTTCCCAGCTCCGGTCACTAATCAAACAGCATGTCGGTATCGAGAAAGACATGAGATCTGCTGGAGCGACGCGTTCAGTCGCCAGGATCGAGCAGCCTCGGGGAGGAGCCGTCTCAAGGAGCATCCGGCGAGATCGCCCCATAGCGAAGAGGTTGGAGAGACCGCGAACGAAGGAGAACCCGCAACCGGCCGCAAAGCGTAGAAGAGAGGATACCCGTCGGGCTGGCCCTTCAATCCCAGGAAATGCCTACACATTTCGCCTACCACTGACCGACCTGCTCTTTGAGATCGAGAACGAGCCATTCTTTTCCTGGCCTCCCCCGCTCAGGAACGAGCCGGCCCGGGGGCCCAATGACAAATTTTGTGACTATCACAGAGGCCGCGACCACTATACCAATGAGTGTCATGGTCTAAAGGCAAGGCTAGAAGGATGGGTCCGAGACGGTTTGATGGATAAATACGTCAAGACACGAAGGGACCCCGATCGAGACCGAGAAGGAGACGACGAGAGGCAACCAGACCTCCCCCCACCGGTGATGACTTGCCTGGTTATCCATTCCGGGCCAAGGAAGCCGAAGCCAGATGGGGCGGAGAGAACCGAGGCCCGTGAGGCCACAATGAAAAAGCACGTCTGCCTCTCCGAAAGCTCGGAACCCCGAAAGAGGTGCAAACAAGGTACCAAGCCAGATCTAAGCTTCACCGACTTCGACCTAGTGGGGGTAGACCTGCCCCATTATGACGCCCTTGTTATCACGGCCCAAGTGGGCCATTGCTCAGTTGGACGAATCCTCGTCGATCAGGGGGCGTCGGTGAACATTCTCTTTGGTGACCTCTACCGAAAGATGGGGCTGACAGAGGGGCAGTTAGATACCAACGCCCCTCCTCTGTACGGATTCAACTCTGAGGCCGTTCAGCCCAGAGGGAACATAACCTTGCCTGTTAAGACAGGAACCAAGGTTATGAGCGTGGAGTTCACGGTGGTGGACGTCCCCTCCGTTTACAACGTCATACTAGGGCGCGTGTGGCTTCATGAGATAGAAGGCGTCTCCTCCACTCTACACCAAAAGGTCAAGTACCCCACTGCGAATGGAGTCGAGACCATATCGGGAAACCAAAAGGTCTCGAGAAGCTGTGCCATGGCCGTATACTCCGGCAATAACCAGGTTCCGGCCCAGAGTGCTATGAACATAGAAGCTGAGGATCCCAAACTGCTGCGAGAACTGAACAAGAAGATGGGTCCGGAAGCTGAAGAAAAGATAGGAGGATTGCTGAAGGTCCAGATCCCGGGGTACGACGAGGATCACTTTTTTATGGTGGGCGCGATGCTGAGCGAGCCCGAGATTTCAGATCTCATTAAGCTTCTGCTCGAATACCTCGATAACTTCGCATGGTCCCCGTGCGAAATGCCGGGTATCAGTCCCGACCTCGCCTGCCATATGTTGAACGTCAACCCGGATGCGAAGCCTGTGATGCAAAAGGGGCGTCGCGTTAGTCCGGAGCATGCCGATGCCATAAACGAGGAAGTACAAAAGCTTCTGCTAGCTGGAGCCATTAGGGAAATCTTTTATCCTAGATGGCTCGCTAACCCCGTGGTGGTCCCTAAAAAGAACGGCAAGCTGCGTGTCTGCATCGATTACACGAGCCTTAACCGGGCCTGTCCTAAGGATCCCTTCCCTCTGCCTAAAATTGACCAGATAGTGGACTCCACCGCCGGAGCCGCCAGAATGAGCTTCCTGGACGCCTGCTCCGGCTATCACCAAATACCCATGTCGGAGGCTGACCAAGAAAAAACCGCCTTCATAACCCCAAGGGGGAATTACTGTTACAAGGTGATGCCATTTGGGCTTAAGAACGCCGGGGCGACGTATCAGAGAATGGTCACCAAGATATTCGCCAAGAGCATAGGCCGGAGCATGGAGGTCTATATCGACGACATGGTTGTCAAAAGCGCCCAAGAGGACGACCACCTGTCCGATCTAAGAGAGGTGTTCGAAACAATACGAAAACATGATCTGAAGCTGAACGCCTCTAAGTGCGCCTTCGGAGTTGGTGCCGGGAAGTTCCTAGGGTTCATGGTAACCCATCGCGGCATAGAGGCGAACCCGGTCCAAATCTCTGCCTTGAAGAACTTGAGAACTCCTGAAAAGAGGAAGGACGTACAGAAGTTAGCCGGAATGGCCGCCGCCCTCAACCGGTTTATAGCCCGGTTCGGAGATCGGTGCAAGCCATTCTTTACGGCTCTGAAGGCTCAGAAGAAGTTCGAATGGAATGACGAATGCCGGAATGCATTCACGGAGCTGGCGAACTACCTCGGAAGCGCGCCTCTGCTGGTCAAGCCGGACACCGGCGACGTCCTTGCCCTGTACCTCGCCGTGTCCGAGATAGCCGTTAGCGCCGTCCTCATCAAAGAGGTCGGCAGGGAGCAAAGGCCAATCTATTACGTGAGCAAAACCCTCCTCGACGCCGAGGCTAGGTATATCCCCCTCGAAAAGCTCGTCCTGGCACTCGTTATGGCATCGCGAAAACTGGCCCATTACTTCTCGGCACACAGTATCGTGGTGTATACGGATCAGCCCGTTCGGGAAATACTCCAGAAGGGAGACCTGTCTCGGCGTATGACGAAGTGGGCTTGCCACCTGAACGCGTACGACATCCGGTATGAGCCGCGAACCTCTGTCAAGGGGCAGGCCTTGGCCGACTTTGTGGCAGAATTCACCGGAACGACGTCCCCCGGCATCGAGGAACGTGCCCAAGGAACATGGACCTTGCACGCCGACGGAGCTGCCAATAAAAAGGGATCTGGCCTCGGGGTGGTACTCCAATCCCCACAGGGTGATGTAATCGAGAAGTCAATCCAGCTTGCCTTCCGAGCCACCAATAACGAGGCGGAGTACGAAGCCGTGATAGCTGGCCTGAAAATGGCCCGAAGTCTCGGCATCAAGAAGATACTGGTGCACACTGATTCCCAATTAGTCAGTAGCCAGATCAGTGGTGAATTCCAAACGAAGGACGAAAGGATGGCAAAGTACGTGGCCATCGCCTCCGAAATACTCCAGAGCTTCGAGTATCGGGAGATCGTCAACATCAACAGAAACGAGAACACCCACGCCGATGCACTAGCGACCCTGGCCTCGGCTATGAGTGATAAAAAGGAGCGAGTCATCACCATAGAGTACGTCCATTCTCCTAGCATCGACGCTAGGGCAAGCGTTAACATGGTGACCGACCTTCCGCCGGAGCTAAGCTGGATGGACCCCATAATCGAATACCATCGCTCCGGCGACCTTCCTGACGATAAGGAGGCTGAAAAAATAAAAAGAAAGGCATTAGGGTTCTGGCTAGCCCCCAACGATAAACTTTATAAGAGATCGTTCTCCGGGCCCTATCTCCTCTGTGTCCACCCTGATATGGTGGTAAAAGTCATGGAGGAGATACACGAAGGCACGTGTGGGAGCCACACCGGGGGCAGGTCGCTTGCCAATCGTGCCTTGACTCACGGATATTGGTGGCCCCTCATGCAAAAAGATTCTAAAACATTCGTGCTCAAATGTGAGAAGTGCCAGAAATACGCCCCCATACCTAGAGCCCCGGCCCAAAAGATGAGCAGCGTGACGTCGCTTTGGCCCTTTGCCCAATGGGGCATGGACATCGTCGGACCATTCCCTCGGGCCCCGGGAGGCAAAAAGTTCCTCCTCATGGTCACCGACTACTTCTCGAAGTGGGTAGAAGCCGTAGCATTAGCAAAGATAACGGAGGCCGAGGTGATCAGGTTCCTCTGGAGGGATGTAATCACGAGATTCGGAATCCCCTACTCTATAGTGGCTGATAATGGGGGCCAGTTCACCGGGGCTAAGTTAAAAGCGATGTATGCGAAGTACCACATCCGAAGCTATTATTCCACCCCTTCGTATCCCCAAAGCAACGGCCAAGCTGAAGTGTCGAATAAGACCGTTCTCGACGGAATCAAAAAGAGGCTAGACAAATCCAAAGGACGATGGGCCGATGAACTGCAACACGTTCTTTGGGCCTACCGCACGACAAGGAGACGGGGCACTCAACAAACGCCCTATAGCCTAACCTACGGGATGGAAGCTGTCATCCCGTTAGAAATCGGGCTCCCCTCGCTCAGAACCGACATGGTGGAGAACGGACTGAACGAAAAGATGATGGGGCTCGAGCTCGAATATGCTGAAGAACGAAGGGAAGTGGCGGCCATCCGTAACGCCGAATACAAGAACGAGCTGGGACGTTCCTATAACAAAAGAGTGAACGTCAGACGTTTCCAAGACGAAGACCTAGTGCTGCAGAAAGTGAACAACAACACTAGGGTACAGTCCGACGGAAAGCTAGGCCCCAACTGGGAAGGCCCCTATCGAATCCTCGGTGCGGCAGGCAACGGGGCCTACCTGTTGGGTCGCCTCCCCAACGACCTCCCGATAGATCGACCTTGGAACGTCAATAACCTAAGGAAGTACTATCAATAGGGCTCGACTTTTGCGTTTTGATGTAAATAAGAGTATGATGTAAATGTGCCCAAGGGCTTTATGAATAAAACTGTTGTTATTTCGAAATCACCCCGGCTTACATTTTCAATTTAATTTACAAGTGTTTCAGAACACGGGCCTATACGGCACCCCGGATTATATTTATTTGAATTGCTCAGTTCATTTAAATCTTACAAGTGTTTCAGAACACCCGAGCCTATACGGCACCCCGACTTACATTTTCAATTTAATTTACAAGTGTTTCAGAACACGGGCCTATACGGCACCCCGGATTATATTTATTTGAATTGTTCAGTTCATTTAAATCTTACAAGTGTTTCAGAACACCCGAGCCTATACGGCACCCCGGCTTACATTTTCAATTTATTTTATAAGTGTTTCAGAACACGAGCCTATACGGCATCCCGGATTATATTTATTTGAATTTTTCAGTTCATTTAAATCTTACTAGTGTTTCAGAACACAAGCCTATACGGCACCCCGGTTTATATTTATCTGGATTTTTGAGTTCATTTAAATCTTACAAGTGTTTCAGAACACACAAACCTATATGGCACCCCGGCTTATATTTATTTTCTAAAGTATTAATTCGAAGTGCGAGCTATATAAAATGAGTGCCCCAATGCCGAAGCATACCGGCCCACTCATTGGGGGCAGGTACACACAGGAACGTACATGCATCGGAAGTAAAAAAAAATAAAAAAAATAAAAGACAAGTCCAAAATTGTTTTTTCATTTCATTCAATAAGAAGCTATTACAAGCTAAGTGCAAAAAAGAAATTACACCACAGAACAGAAAATAAAACTATCCTAGGTAGCCCCGTCGTCATCCTCCTCGTCCTCTTCGTCGGAGAGAGCTCGAGGAGTGAGGGGAACCACCTCGGGAACGGGAGCCGAGGGGACAGGGACGATGATGTTGTCCATATTCCACACCGGATGATCCGGTCCCGCCCTCAGAAAGGCAGCTGCCTCGGTCCACCCTTCGACATAGAAGGAATTGAATTCCTTCTGTGTCTTTGAGGCCCAGGTGGCACTCAGCTCGGCTTGACCAGTTTGGACTGCCGTCTTTATCTTATCGGCTATGCCAGCCTCAGCCTCTTTTAGAGCCGCCTCCGCAGCCTGGGCACGCTCCTCGGCCTCCACCCTAGCCTTCACGGCCTCAACCCTTCGAGCCTCAATCGAGGCATTAAGGTCCTCGGCCTTCTCCGCCCTAGTCTGGGCCTCCTCCGCCCTTTTCTGGGCCTCCTCCAGAAGCCTGGCTTAGCCTCGGCCTTCTCGGACCATGATCTCACCTGCCGGCCTTGGTGATAGACATATTGGTTCATCATCAAGTAGGCCTACAAATGGAAGAAGCAAAACACTTGGCAAAATATTTGAGAAATAAAAGGAAACATACGAAATAAGCACTGTGAGGAGTTTCGTACCTGAGGTATCATGGCCATAGCCGATGCCCAAAGGTCACGTTCCCGGTGGTCAGTCTCGACGCTTTGCTGCTGGAGCGCAGCCAAAGCCAGTAGGCCGACGGACGGATGAGCCTCCATTATGCTCTTCACCCCGTGGTCGCCTTCACCTCCTCGGGTGTTCGCACAGGCATCCTGTGAAACGGAGAAGAAGAGGAGGAACCCGAGCTTTGAGTAGGGCCCAACGTCACCTTCGGCCTCTCCTCCACCACCACAACCTCAGGCGGGGGGCTCCCCCAGCCCTGGACTTCTTTCCATCACGAAGGGGCCTCGTCCCCTCCACCTTCCTCTTCCCAAGCTGGGCCTTGCGGGCGGCCCGATCAAGCCTGGCCTTAGCTGCCATCTCATCCGCAGCATCGGCACCGGGTAGAGGTACGACAACCTCCTTTTCCCCCGCCTCAACCTCCTTTTCCCCCGCCACGACCGCCACCTCATCCCTAGCTTCTTTCACCCCCTCCTCTACAGCCTCGGGCTGAATGACCTCACCCCCGCCGTTGCCCCTCTCGACAACCTCATCGTCATCCCCCTCCTCCCCTTCTTCCACCTCCTCGTCCTCCTCGTCAGAACGGACCACCTACACAGGCCATACAAGAAAGAAGTTAGAAAAATTAACACAAATTTCTAACACAATTTAGCTAAGTGTAAAAGTGCAAAACTGGAGTTATTGAAGCACAAAAGGCAACGTACCCAGGTCCGCGAGGTGCCTAAGGTTGGTCCGGAGGGTTCGGCCTCAGTGATGTTGTCTTCCAAGCGAAGGGGACTCCCCGCGGTGGGCTCCCGAGACCTCAAGGGAGTTACCTCTGTCAGAGGCTTCCCATACTGGTCTATATAGTTGCGGGTACCGTCCGGCCCCACCCTATAGTGGAGGACGGTACCATCCGGCCGGGTCTCAAAGTAAACCCCGGCCGATGTAGGAGCGGAAGAGACCACCGTCACGACCTTCGCCTTGCTGCTTAGCTTAGGCTTAGGCTTAGGCTTCATCGCCTTTTTAACCACAGGCGTTGCCCCGGCATCGGCCTCCTCTGCTACCTTGGGAGGGAGGATCGACTCCAGACCCTTCTCCTTCTCCCATCTTTCCCTGGAGTATCCCACGGGACAGAAGGTCCTATGGGGCCATTTGAAGCTGTTCCCCTTGCAGGAGGTAGGGGAGCCACAGATTAGCAGACGCTCCGCATCGCGCGCCCCTACGTCGGTCCCTTCTGGACCCCACCAATTAAGAGCCACCTCCAACGACTCTATGTTGGGTTCGCCCAGGCCCCTCAGCTTAGAGGCCACTGTGAATTTATTTTCCTTGGTGCTCATCACCCTCCCCGGCCTGGTTGGCAGAACCAGGTCGTCGCGGTGGAGCCAGTGCCCTTCCACCACGACTACATCTTGCGTGTAACCCCGATTCGAATCGGAGTTACCCGTAATCAGCTGATTATGGGACCGGCACCTCAGGTAGGGCTGCCGGCTCTTAGATTGGGAGCTTGGCTCGGTCTGCAAGAATTCATAGCAGGCCAAGAGCTCTCTGAGCCCCAATGGTTCCGGGATGGCCGGGCCCAGCATGACACTTAGGGCCTCTATTCCGGCGCAGATCCGGTGCGCCTGCAGAGGCCACTGGCATGGAAGAGTCTGCGTCCAGGCGCAGAGCTCCGCCAGTAGCTCCGGAATGGGGAGGTGGGTACCCCCGTATAGAAGAGTAGAGAGGGAGAGAGTTACCATACTCTTGGGATCAGCCACGATCCCGTTCACCTCGTTTGCAGTCGCACAGGTCCGAAGTCGGAACTCCCCCCCTATGCCGCATAGTTGACAAAACTCGTCCAGGTCAGCCCCGTGCTGCCTGACCATGATGCTGTTGTCGTTTACTGCCACGGATATGGCCGGATCGATAACCATCTCCCGGAATGGCAAGGCGTTTGCCATTACCTCAAGACGCCGTGGTTGCGGGGCAACCATCGGGCCTTTTCCAGCTCCGTGTTTGATAACCATGACGGCTAGATGTTTGATGAAATCTGCTAAGTGTGAACGAAGAGAGAGAATGGTCTGCTGTGTGAAAATTTTAGTGAGAGAGTGAGAAGGTCAAAATGAGATTTCACTGAGGGTATTTATAGACCCCCACCAGAAGATGAAAAGACATTTACCAGAAGGTGAAAAGACAGCGGCGGTTCATTACACAAACTCCCACAAATAAATGCTGCCACTCAATCGATGCAGTACACGTGTACAGCAAATAGAGGTCAACCGCCAAGTGTCACTCACCAGCCGTTTTAACATTGATGGCATTGATGGAATCGAAGGGACAGAGGCGGCGCCTCATAAATGCACAATGGGCGTGCTCCACGTGTCAAAAATTTCAGAATATGAGAACACGTGTCGGACTACGCCGAGACGTCTCCACACCGTCAAGCGTAAGAATACAATGACCGGAGCCCCCGTAACGACTAAAAGTCCCCGAAGACCTCGTCCCTAACGACGACTCCGGACAGGGAGCTGTTGGCGAGGGGATGTCGGTACCCCCTCGTCCGGACCGATATCAACCCCACAGCTGGCGATCCGGGCCTGTCAACCATGGGTAACGCGTCACCCCGGATCTTGAGGGGCCGGACCGTGTCCAGGCCGGCCCGGAGAAGCTTGTCGAGTACACTTCCCCAATTAATGCTGCTGCTCCCTTGGGGGACCCTTTACGTGTTTCATCGACGTGGCCCAATCACAGGCCAGCCCTGTGGGCCCCGGCCGATGAACAGTACCATTGTCAGAGTCATAAATGACCTGGAGCCGTTGGATCTTTATTAGACAGTGCAGTGATCCAAGGGCTAATACGTCTCTGATCAGACTATAAATACCACCACTAATACCAATTAGAGGGAGACACACAAAAAGACAGAGAGGAGAGATAAAGCTAAAACAACCCGGACCACCAGAATATCAACCGTGACACCTGACGCCACGACTTGTAACTGGACCAATCCCTCACCCTTAACTATATTCCTACCTTCAGTCTATACTAATACTGACTTGATCGTCGGAGAGGGAAAACCTGGTACCAACCCCGGGCCCCTGTTCGTTTCTTATGCAGGCACAAAAGAACACCTCGCCATTGAAGGAGACATCGACCGAAGCAGATACCTTGAAAGATCGGAGCCGACGCGAATAAAATTGATTAAGCCGAGCTTGGGAAGAAAATCAGGCTCGCCATACAAGGCGGTGGAATATTGTCGTGCGAGGCAAACGATCAGGCGAAAGACTAAGAGGTACAATGAGGGTTGCAAGTTTAGAGCAAACACTAAACAGATACTGGAATTAATTTTGTTCAGAAATAAGTTAGTAGTAAACGCAGTTAACAGGAGTAGAAAAATAAAGAAGTTAAAATAAAAGGCTGTTATGATAATAATAATAATAATAATAATAATATGGATAGTAGAAAAAAAGTTAAAGAATAAAAAAGAGAGAAAACTGAACCTCACTACAAGTGAAACGGAAAGATGGGGTTCCGTTACTAGGTGGTCTTCCCATCGTCTCTCTCTCACACACACTTTTTAATTTTTCTCTGAAATAATGTTACAGTGAATAATGTTACAGTGAATAATGTTATAACAGTATATAACTTAATAAGTTTTTTTTTATTAATGTAATGGTGCGGTATGGAATATTTAGGAGTAGTGTAAATCTATGGTGTCAGTTGCCGCAGTTATCCATGATATATGATGTGTGCGTATTCTTCTTTTTGTACGTTCATTGCCTCATTTGGTGATTTTACATTTCAGTATATCACTTCATTGAAATTGATTATTGCCACGTATGTAGAAACTTCTTTCCCGTGTCTCGCCTTCGTTTCTCGTTTCTTGTTATTCTAAGTGAAGATATATATTTTAATTTCATTCTCCTCAAGCTCGCTCCGGCTTTTGGAGTCCAAATCTTCTATCCCCTATTATCTATCCCTTCCGTGTCCCCTTCCTTATTTTCATTCAAATTTTAAATTTTCACAACTTATACCGCAAATTTATAAATTTTTATATTATATTGTATTCAAATTTTAAAACATTTGAATATAATATTGTTTTAGATAATTTTTTTAATATTCAATGTTTAATTTACACTAATTTATACATTTATTACAAAATAATTTTTGTGTGGATTTTCTTTTAAAAATAATTATTGGAATGTGTATTGATACATGTATTTTAGTAATTGTACAATTTTTTTCAAGTTTTTTTTTTAAAAAATTTGGATAAAATAAGGAAGGGGGCACGAAAGGGGATAGAGAAATGAGGTAGAAGATTTGGACTCGGCCTTTTGCTTCCATTTTACATACCAGCAACTATGGTAAGTCGATGGGTATTGAATACGATATTCATTACGAATACCTTAAGTAAGAAAATCTCAATATAATTTCTGTCTATGAATAAATCTAATAAATAATGGATCATCAAAGTATAATACAACCATAATTGTAAAAGTATACTGATTGTGAAATGATTGTTAGATACAAGATTTTATAAAGTTTTAAGTTGCAGAAAATAGAATTCTGATTAGCTGTTTTGATTTCCCGTAGTTAGAAAGTTATGGGGTGTTGTTTCAAAATAAGTGGTACTGTCTAAATACTAATACTATCAGTTTACTAATTGCAGACTTGAATAGAAAACTCTAATTAAACCGAACCAAATTTTCAGGCAAATCCAAAATGGGTCCAGAATAGCTGCCTTCTTAAAGACAATGCAGTAAAATGGGGTGTTTCAAAGTACGCAACTTAAAAACAAAGAAATCCCGAAATCCCGAGACAACAGGTTCGACTAAATATGTCTTTAGAAGGTTAGGATTTGCTATTCAAATACTAGCAGTGTAGTTTGTTGCCCGCTTATCTCAAACTCATATGTAATAATTTTACTCTACTCGGTTTTATTAACATATGTGAATTACCATAACAGTTTCAATTCTACAAAGGTAGAATACTAGACAGTCAGCATAGCTTGCCAAAAGGCGTCAGTCAAGGAGCACAAAATAAATATATGATGAGTCTGAAATTTAGTAAACAACCAATATTTGATATTACAATACCCTTGGGATGCCAGCACGACATTGCTAGTACTTGTCTACCAATCTGTTTCAAAGTTTAGGTAATTACATTTACATATGTTATCAAAAACCAACTTCATAAAACCACCCTTGAAGAAAGAAGACTTGGCATCCGACTTACTCCTCGCCTTCAACATCGCCCTCATCATCAACAGTGTTGACGCGTTCACACTCATCGATCCATTCACTGTATCTGTAAACAAATAGTAGAAAAACAATCAACAAGAATAGCCAACAATTCAGGGGGAAAAGAGAAAGTAGAAGATAAGAAGATAGGCATGTCCTTGTTTTACCAAGGACGAACCAATTTCCTAACAAAGAATATTGTTTACCAAATTACTAATTTAGCAATCTCACTGCACACTCATGATTATGGGGTTAACTACATTTGTATAAGCTCATGTGTCAGCAAATTCCTAATTCTATTTTCATCTGTGTACAGCACATAGAAGAAAACTGAAAGAAAGGGGGAATAAAAATGAAATGAATGTGTGATAAAATCAGTGTAAAAATATAAAAAGTGAATGATCTATCAGTGCATAAACTTCTTTTTGTTCCGGTAACTAATTAGTTAGCCAACCTATATTTTCTTTTATTTGGAAAATAAGTACTTAATCGTCAAGAAATGTATGTTAGAATACTAATTGCTAAGTTTCCATTAGTAAGCGTACAAGATCCATATTTGATGGACAACCGTAACTAACAAATTGACAGGATCCTGCGAGTATGTCTACTACGAACACATATTATATGAAATAAATAAGTCTTCAAAAAGAAAGACACAGGAGATAGACTTACATGTCTATAGGCTCGGTTAAAGCTGCAAAGCAAATGGAAATAAAGATTAGATCACACCATAAAAGATACAGTTTTTACACACCTACTGAAGAAAAGCCAAGTTTTACAATAATAGCAGAAGCTTATGATTATTTACTACGTAGCTTCTTTTTTTCCAAGTAAAAGAGATGTGCAAGGCTCAGCTAAATGCAGCCGCATAAGCTTTCCCGAAATATATGGATAAGGAAGGAAAAGTAACTCCAATACTAAAAACATAGAAATCATGAAAGATCATGGTCTATTAAGTATTGACAGATAAGTGAAACTGCTAATAAATCTAATTTGATACAGTTAAACTCTTCAAATAGATGAAATTTCAAAATATTAGGCATCATGTCAGCTTGTTTCTTGCCCTAACTGAAACCATTGGAGAAACCACCCACGTTAGGTAAAACAACTTGGTCTTAAGTCTTAACCATTAACAGTATATAAAAAGAATAAACATGCATATTTTTTCTTCATTTATCTTTCTTTAATTCTACCATCTCATAGTACATACTCGCGATACATATCTTATACGGCACTAGACTCTTAACTTGTTAGGCAATTCATTTAAAAGCTTCTACTATAAGAAAACTCAACAGTACCTGTCACAGTCATGCTAAAGTTCTCCTGGCAAATGCTGCATATCGCCTCACCAATCAAGTTCTTCATATCACTGTAACCAATCAAATAAATCATGTCACTAGCCAATATAAGGATATCGGAGAGCTGAAAATACATGGACATCTAAAAAAAGCAAGTGAAACAAATGCCAGTTACCATATACATACGGAAAAACTAAATTAGATTATCAGATGACGCAAGTGAGCCTAATAAAACATCTTTCAAACTTACATACGACATTCCACGCTACTCCCGTGATTACAAAATGGGCAACTAAAAACAGTGTCAAGCTTATCCATCCGCTTCTTCGCAGCTGGCTTTGCCCTAGACTTCCTTTTCCCCATAACTCAACTGCAAACTTTTAGCAAATAATTCCTCAAGTCACCTGTTATTCCACAATGAGAAACTAAGTATCACTCCATTTATCAAATAGTGAAACCAAAACTCCGTGCAAACATTTCTACAACCACAACAACATTTTTAATCAATAATCAAAAGCTCGACTCAATGCGTCTTTCAGGCAAATAGTCTAGCTTCTTTGAGTTTGAAATAAATCAGGTTCATTCTAATTAAAAACTTTAGTCTTCTCAAACCAGAAAGTAAAAGACAAAAGGAAAAATTATTGTACGCAAAAACGAATTACCTGCAGCCTATAAAGAAGAGTAAATAAAAAAAAATAAGCTTAATTTTAGAACCAAAAAAAGGCTTTACAAAGAAATGTTCCCACAAAGTGGGTTACCTTCAAAGTGAGGGTTATTGATTATCAAATATAACAAAAATGGCAAATGTTCCTTTCAACATATCCATATTTCCCTCAAACCTCTTTCACTGCTATAATTCGCGAAAATTTCTCAATCAAACCACCAAAACAGCTAAAACCACGTATCATTACATGGGAAGAGAAGATGGAGGTTAAATAAGTTAAATGACATGGGCAACCTACCCTTTAAACTCTACAAGGGAACCCCATCAGGAAGAAAAAAGATCCTTTTTTTACAAAAATAAATAAATCAATACTTTGATTATATTAAACTGGCCCAACACAGGGTTTGTTTCATTGCAACTTTTAAAATAAAAGGTATAACTTATTTATTTAATGAAAAAGCTCTGTTTTGAAAGCTTTTAAGCTGTAATATGCGAGATTGATACCCAGCAAATAAGTGTGCATGTCGTATGGTTGACGAATATAAATTTGGCAATGAGATCGATCCAAAATCAATTGAAAGTTTTACTCGGTGTTGGATACTAACCCTGGCTCGGTTTTCAATACCAATCCTATTAGATTGAAATCCTAGTGTTTTTTTCCATGCATAATAATACAATTAGGTTGAAACCCTAGTATTTTCCGACACAAAAACAATCCAATCATATTAAAACTGTAGTTCTTTCCACCCAAAACACTAGTTTTTTTGCCACCAAAAATCCAATTAGGTTGAAACCCTAGTATTTTCCCACCCAAAAACAATCCAATCAGATTGAAAGTGTAGTTCTTTTCCACGCAAAACAGTCCAATCAAGTTGAAACCCAGTATTTTTTTGCACCAAAAACAATCAATTAGGTTGAAACCCTGGTTTCTATTTCCACAAAATAATCCAATTGAATCAAAAGCCTAGTTCTTTTCCACCCAAAACAATCTAGTTATATTGAAGCCCTAGCTCTTCAATTAGATTGAAACCCTAGTTCTTTTCCACGCAACAACAATCCAATTTAATTAAAAGCCTACTCTTTTTCCACCCAAAACAATCCAATTTAATTAAAATCCTAGTCTTTTCCACTCCAAACAATCTAATTAGATTGAAAGCTTAGTTCTTTTCCCCCAAAACAATCCAACCAAGTCGAAACCCTTTTTTTTTTGCACCAAAAACAATCAATTAGATTGAATCCCTATATTTTTCCACCCAAATCAATCCAATTGAATTAAAAGCCTAGTCTTTTCCACTCAAAACAATCCAAATAGATTGAAGCCCTAGTTCTTATCCACCCAAACTAATTCAGTTAGATTGAAACCCTAGTTTTCCACCCAAAAACAATCCAATTGAGTTGAAACCCTAGCTTTTTTTTCCACTAAAAAAGATCTAATTAGATACAAACCCTAGCTTATTTCAACCCAAAACGATCAAATTAAGCTCAAACCCTAGTGTTTATCCACCCAAAAGAATCAAATTAGATTGAAAGATGTAATTTTTAACACCTAATAATGAGAATTAGATACAAACCTTAATTGATGCGAAACGGAGACGAGGGAAGCTTAACGCTTTTGTAGAATTGGGTGGGACAAATAAATAATATATTAGAGGAAGTATTGTTTTTATATTAACAGGTCCGTCCTATAATAATAATAATACTTTTTTTCAAAATAGTGTCAATTTATTGAAAATTTATAAATGTGTAATCTTGTCTGTCTAAAATTATCAAAATAAAAATTGTAAAATTAATTTATATAATTAATATTTCAATTATATAATTAGTTCTTAAAAAAAATTAATTTTAAAATTTAGTATAACTGATTGACTTTCATAAAAAATAGTTAAATAAAAACCTAATAAATGATGGCATGTCCCATGTAGTAATATTGGAGATAGGTACTGTTTTTATATTATAATAGCTCTGTCCCATAATATAATATTTTTTTCGAAGTAGTTTAAGAAAAATTGTTAAACCAGTGAAAAAATATACTCGTTATTTAATTAATTGTGTTTTACAAAATTATGTGAAGTTTTGATCGGTTAATAAATTGTATTAAAATTATCAATTGAAGTTTTAAATTCATATAATTTAGAGTATGAACTTATATGATTAAATTTTGATATTTTTTATTTTCACAGCATTGGTACAATTTATTGTCTAGACAATATTTCAAAGTCTGGTATAGTGCGACTATATGAAAACGGGTAGGGTACGTTTTCTTGGATTGGGTGTGCCAGACTACTTGTCATATGGGGAGTACTCAAACTCCTACACATAATTAAATGTTTTTTGTAAAAAAATTAAATGCATGAGATTCTATAAGAAATATTTACAATACAAATTATGATTTACTAAATTAAAATCTACATTTCTAACACTATAAAACTCAAATGAAAATATATAACCATATTTGAGACTATGATAAATTTGAATATTAATTATAATTAAAAACTATTGATTATAATATTTGTTTTTATCAAAACGGGATACAATATTCTCGTCTAACACTCTAACGAACAAAAAAAAAATTCAGCATTAAGATAAAAAAATTTACCGATATTGTGAATTAATGATAATGATGATTGAATTTTTTCCGTAAATCAACCCGATATTTTTACATCAATTATTGAATTAGAATAAATAAACATATATTCATTGATCTTTTGAAGATACAATGGGCATGGGCAAGGAAGGGGAGAGTTATTACAAGAAAACATATTTTTAATCCAATGTTTTTTTCCTTTTATAAACCATATATATTTACTACATTTTAATACTTTACCAAAAACATCTAAATTCTAACGTATCATAAATTAGGAGTTAGAGTATTCCACGAGTAGTCTGGCTTCCCTTTCTTGCGTTTTCTTATCTTTTAGGAATTTGTTTCTATCTTCAACATTTAATGGTATCATGTATTTGTTGATTACAAAACTAATAAATAAGGATATATAATGAATAACAAGGCTTAAAAATTAAATTACAATGTTATTTTATGAGGGATTAATAAACCAAATTCAATTGGAACGTAACCATAAAATGTTCATCATTGCTCGATTTAAAATATTATTGATTTCCTTTGCACCTTTTGGAAACGAAAAAAACAAAGAATATGATTGTTCATTTATTTGATTTACGGATTTTATTTCGTTTTATATAGGATTCATAATGCCCATATATTAAAATTTTGAAAGAAAATTTTCACATGGAATAGGGGGCAATTTTTCACCGAGTTTTAGAGTAAACGTATATTGAAAATTCGTGAATATGTTGATTTAACCTCCCATTCTTTACTCCGAAGACTTAATGTAGTCATCACTAATCACGAGAACCGTCTTTAAAGTTTGCAGTCCATAAACTTTACTTTAAGTCGAAGCCCTTATATAACGATTTATCCCTGTTAGATGATCAAATGAAGTTAGTTAAAAGCGTTGTATCTTAAGTATGACTCGGAATGTAAACAATTATAGATAATCCACACATATGTTTACCTTTTAAAGTTGGACACAATATTGGATATAGAGGTCTCAACAGTTGCTTGCCAAATCAAAGTATCAGACTATGGAAGCTTTACGGTGATACCCATCGAGTCATCGAACTTTTGACGCTACACCTGAGCTATGATTAGACATCAGTGAAACATATTATCCTTAGTTTTACAAAAAATTGCACTCTACGGTGGCCATTTGGGCTTTTGGTGCATCTCCAACAATAAGCTATATATGGCTTCAGACGGACGACAACAAGTTATATTGGGGACTTGGAGTATCGGGGAGATGTTCCGAAGGGAAGACTGGAAATTGAGAGCCTGGTTTGTGGACATGACAATTTACATTTAGGCCTCGTTTGGTTGCAGTATTAGTAGTATCGGGACTATTAATACTTTCGGACTATGGCGGGATAACAAATAAAAGGGGAATTAGTAGTAGGCACATTAAATATCAATAAAGTGTCTGTTTACTTTTATCGGGGTTGCACTATTTTACAAATTTAATTTTATATTCATAATATGTAAACTGGTAATTGGACTATTTTGAATGCGTAAAACCAAAAATATAAATATTAAAAAAAACTAAAGAAAATAGTACATAAACAACGTCACAATACAGTACTTCCTCCGTTCTCATTTAATTGTCCACTACGAAACTACGTGCAATTTTGATCGGCTTATAACTTGTATCAAAATTGTCGAAATGAATTTTTTTTAAATTCAATCATAAAATTTAACATTTGAACTATATGATCAACTTTTAAAAAATTTCATTCCGATAATTTTGATACAAGTTCTTGGCCGGTCAAAATTACACGTAGTTTCGTAATAGATAATTAAATAAGAACGGAGGATGCATCCGATGCCTTATGTCGGTGTATTGGATTTTATTATTTTAAAAATTGTTTGTATTGGATGATATATTTTTCAATGAGTCACATATATGCTTACATATGTATGTAATCACGGAGTTATGTATGAGCTAAATGCAAACAATGTATCATCCGTAGATATATTTATAAAGGAAGTAAAAGTGACATGTTAAACAAGGAAGGGGTAGTTTGACCATTAAATAAAATGGACGGGACTAAATACACAAATACCACCTATATGATGTATTGGAAATACCCCTTCCTTTCACCTTTTCTAATACTATGGTATTAGTAGTTCATGACCATTTTTTTGTGTTAAACGGTGTATTAGTGGGTCCAATTGTACAAATGTCCAATACCAAGCAACTACTAACCAAAACAAACAAGACCTTAGGTTACGATAGTAGTATATTAATGATATTCACATTTTTTGCTCAATGACCTGTAACTAAATAGTATCGGATCGGACAACCTACAAATGACACTATTCTCACATAAAGTACTATGGAGAAAGAGTAGAATGATTACTTTTCGACATTATCTTTAAACCTCACACTTTGAAGCTGTTCGTGTAAAACATATTCATGTTTTTCAGTAAATTTGTCTATTTTTATACTTTCAAGATCATATTCCATAGAAATTGTATTGAATTCGTTGGTTGCAAATTTTGAAACTTTTCTATCCTTGGTATCCTAGACTTATAATCATGTCAAGGTGGTCCATATTTTATATTGCAAATATGAAATGTCTACTTCCAGATGCCTCGACATGGCGAAGCGGGAATTCTTATGAAAAAATATCCTGAAATCAAATGCCTTACTATATTGCGAAAACACCCCCCGTTTGGTTACAGTTACAACAGTCACACGTCGAAAAGGTTTAATTACTGTCTTTTGTTTTATGTTTTGCGGGTTTTAATGCATTATCTATCTACAATAAAACTTCTTAATTTTCCGGATCAAGAAAATCCCAAAATCGGATTTTAAGCATGTCAACTTAATTAATGTGATACATAAACAAATGTTCTGAGCTTAAAAGCTGTCATTCAATGTTTAATTTACACAAAATGGATACTAATGAAAGAGAATACATGTACTTCTTTTTTTATAATATAAAAAGAGAATACTTGCTATGATGGATTTCCCATGATTTAAGACCACAGCGGCCGAATGAATTTTTATTTATATACTTTATATAATATTTGCAAACGTCATTATTTTTCTTTGCAATATCGATTGAACGTTAGTACGTTACATTGCTTTTCCCGTGCATGAACCATGTGTATTTGTACCTTTTGTTTTATTTATTTATTCAACACGTTCTTGGTCAATGCAAAAACAAGTGAGGTTAATGATCACAATAATGAAATTGGTCTTCTCCTTAGCTAACATACACCTACTTAACACGAAACGAGTCTAAATAGCAATTATTTCCTATAGATTTGAACTAAATAGTCTTCCACTCCATTTGGTCTTGTTATTTACTTATTCAAATGGAAAAGATACAATTTTGTTATCTTAACTTGAGCACATAACATAATGATATTCGATAAAGCAAGAAAGAGATCAAATTTGTAAATTTTAAGAATCTTGAGAGCCATACCGTCAGTTTCTAAAGTCTAATAATAATTTTATTTTCGAACTATGGAGACCAAACTAAATTTAATAAAGACAATTTATGCACTTCCCCCAAACCATGGGCTGTGTTGTCCTTAATGGCTACTAGTATTTTTAACAAAAAATGTGGCGAAATAGATTAAATTGAAGAAGAACCTAGAAAATGACATATTATTAGGATAAAATCAAACATAAAAGGGATAGATGGGTGATGAACGTGAGAGTGGATAACCGTTAAAGAGATGAGATATGGGGTTACAGCACTCAACCCACTTTCCATTATAACACTTGTTTGGTGGCTAACATTTTACTTTCATAAAAACTAAACCTTAACCATTCTAATTTCATCTACCTAAACATTTTTTATTTTACCCCAGACCCACATTTTTTTTAATAATAATATAGGACACAATAAGTGAAAATATCTTAGCGGATTACATTTTGTGCAAGAAAAGTTGGTGATAAATGTATTATGTGTTGTGAGTCTTATTAGCTCAGTATATATATTATATAGGAGACATAGAGAGAGAGAACAGTAGGTTTTTATTCATCAGAATGTATATGAATGGATGTAAAATACAAGACCCCTAACCCTCTTTATATAGATAGAGGGGTAGGGTTATAAGCCCACTTAGGCCCATAAAGTACAAGCCCAATAGTCCAATAATATACTACAACACTCCCCCTTTGGACGTCTTGAATTCTTCGTCTTCATGCAGTCGATCTGAGTCGAGTTCATTCGCAATGCTAAACACATAAAAACCTTAGGGACGGAAAACCCAGTGTGGGACAAAACCGGTACCTAGGAGAAACTGTATAGCCGAATGATATATGCCGAAATATCATGTAAGTAACTAACCACAAAACAGTGTGCCTCATCAAAACCTTGTCAGAGCAAACCCAATGGGAAAATCTCTGATCGAAGGAAAAAGAGTGCAACAGTGGTAGTAGTAGGGGATCAACCACAAAACAGGTGCTTCATCAAAACCTTGCTAGAGTAAACCCAGTGGGAAAAACCTCTAGTCGAAGGACAAAAGAGTACACAGTGGTAAGAAGTATACAACCGGATACTCCCCCTAATTTCGGCAATCTTAAGTGAGATATGATGGGAACATGTCTCGCTAAAAACCTTGCCAAGGAAAACCCAGTGGGAAAAAAACCTTGGTCTAAGGACAAAAAGAGTACACGAGCATGCGACTGGATGCTCCCCCTCACTTGCACACGACAGGGTGCGAAGATTTCGACTAAGTAGTAATTAGTGCAATAAGCATTCACCTGGATGCTCCCCCTCACTTGCACACGACTGAGTGTAAAGATTTCATATTCCAAGAAAGAGTACGAGCATTCGACTGGATGCCTCATTTACTTACATATGACTGGATGCAAGAAAATCTAACGTGGAATAGAACGAGCATTCAACTGGATGCTCTTAAACTTCATTTGTGAAGATTAATTTCGGCGAGAAATGCTAAATAGCATAATGTAGTCATGTCTCTCTTGATCAATAACAACAAGTTGTCTTCTATGACAAATGTTTTATCTGGATCGTGAGACAGAACATATGTAATTCAAATATGACTAATACTAGTTCGAAGCCATATACACTCTCTAGTCGTCTCATAGAGCACGAATAGATCAGAGTGATTCACTTGGAGTCATTCCAAGACCTCCAAGATGTCGCCTTATTCCTAATGGTAAAGACATACCATGTTAGGAATATCCCTTATGCGGGTCTGATAAGTAACCGGCATCGGTATAACCGAAAAAGGGTTGCGTTAATTCGAGTACCGAATGGGGTAGGTACACTCGATGACGCAAAATGGGATAAAACAAGCCCTCATCCACAGTTACCTTAAGGTAATGGGAAAATGTCTTTTATGCCATTTCGATGGCAGCGTGTTAGCGCGATGCTGTGTCGAGCTATACCATTCACAGCAGACGAGATGTTCGTCCTAGCACATTAGACCAAGTACAATGATGCGCTTATTGTACTTAGATATGAACATGATGGTTCAATATCTCTTCATCGTCTCATCAGGGACAGACTGGGTCTATATCAATGTCTAGTGATCGAACGATCATGGGAGAATCTGACGATTTAGCGTCATAATGACTAAAACGTCATAACACCTTCTGGGTGTAATCTGAATCATGGACTTAGATTCAATCTTACGGGACTCGATCATCAGGCCGAGTCACTACCGTTTCTTCCCAAGATCCTTCATCTCGAAGGCAAATCCAAAAATGGATCGCGTAATAAAACACGCAAGGGCATAATACTTGTTCAAGTATCCCAAGCTAATCAAGTACTCACTTAGGCGGTATACCACATCCGCTCGGATTATATTAATCCATATAGTGAACGTCTCAGTCAATTGAGATCATGTTCCGTGGTCAGGAACTACTTGATTTAACCATAATGAAGTCACACAGTGACCTTCATCTATATCTCTTTGTCTAAATCCCCATAGAGATAAAACAGTGACCACAATCACATACTGCATAATCAGTTTTTGGGAAACTACTAAACTGATAAAGTAGGGGACCGTTATAACGTCCATTACGAGGAAATCAACCATCTCGTAATCAATTCCAAGATGTGAGAGAAGCCTTGCGCTACTAGGCGAGCATTCTACAATCTCATTATTCTCATCACTTTTCCTTACGAATAACCAAATAAATGAACTCGTTTAACATTGGTGGTGTTGGAGCTACAGGTCCGAACACACTTTCGCTAAGGAGTCTACTTGGATTGCAAGTTTCCATTAGTCCAGTCTATTCTACGTTGACTTCAGGCAACGGTTCATGGTTCCCTATCATAATTTGCTCATATTATCAGTCGTCACCGAATATATGAACAAGTAATCAATGACAGTCTCGTTTCGCTTCAATATCGTCTAAGATATCATGATCGACAGATATTTCGAGATTCTTAGGATGAAGAGGAATCACACATCTCCTAAATCCTTTATAATCTCGTGCGACGAACGAGTTTCAGTTCACCACCTTTGGGGCTGAACGAATTAAGAACCGGTCAACTTCCTCATATCTTAGGAAGGATGACAGACTGACGGCCGACGGCAGCGTCCTTTGCTTGGCGGGTTCGGCCAAAGCAACGTGTTACGACAGGAACACGGCGTCCGACAGGGACGTCTATCCTTGCAAGCATTTTGCAGCAGGTATAAATGATCTCGTGACATCTCATAAAGTCATTAAATGCGTCTGGCATTTAGTTAGACTTGAGGGAGTCTATGCACTTACTTATCACTAAGTACAGTTTTGGGGATCAAGCTAAGACTGAGTGGGTTATGCCACGTTACTTCACGTCGTTCCTTATCAACGGTAACGTGCAAATCTCCTCCTAACGACGGGGAGAACAGTCTTAGCGATGTCACTTTCGCATATCATGCGGTAAAGAGATCGCTTGTCAAGGTTACTCTATCAAATGATAGGCAGGAGATTCATAATCGACTTATGTCTCCTTCAGAGGTCCATATTTTGAACGCTAGAGCGGCTCAATCAAAATATTAATTAATCACTCTAAACACGCGTTAATATGAGACTTCTGGCTCATAACTAGTAACCAGCTGGTACGCATATGGTGTTTGAGTGTCTATGGGCCTCATAACGGACCAATGCAGCAAAATAGCATAACCCCACACGGAAATATAAATCTTGGTGCGCAAGACCAAGAAATGCATGCAATCATTTGTAGCCGCATCATCAAACTTTCCGTGAGTCCATTTGGGTCTGAACATAATCGACAGGATGTTCAATTTCAATTTCCAAACTCAAGTAATTCAAATCGAAATTTCGATTATTACTCTTCGGAATTATCAAGTCGACTAGACTTTTCAGGATAATCCGGATCATGAGCCATCAACTTAATGATAGGGCTAAAAGTTTCGGAAATGCTGCATTTCTGTGGACAACAATAAAATGTGACCTTATTGTCGATGCATCAACCATAACCATTTATATTTATGGTCCGTCTTATGGTTGGATAAGTCCACAATAACTCCTTCAATTCTTTACAAGAATTCTACGAGTTGATTTCGTGATCTTTACACATACTAGTCTTTCAAAGTGAGCATTAGTGGCATTAATTTCGGATTAATGACGAAATATATTCTCAAAGAGAATCCAAATGCGATGCGATTATAAATCAACCATCGTCTTTTGACCCGGGAATATCTCATCCGGTCAATGCCACAATATCAAAATTCTCTTATCAATCGACGACAGGCGAATGATAGTACAGACAATCATGTCTTAGCATCTAAATCATTTATCATTCGACGACAGGCGAAATGATAAGGTAACTTTAAATGTTTTAAAGAATGTGGTAGCAACCACTTGAAAGACATTTCAACTCCTCTAAAATACGCTTTTGATCGTATTGAATGGAGGCTATGTAAAGAAATTTTAATTCTTTCATGAGCTATTACCAGATAACACTGGTTTTCTCGAATATTTTATAACTCAACAAGGTACGGCAGGACCTACATGAGTATAAGACCTCATATTTGACAAATCAATTTGGTTTTACCAAAGATTTTTGATTTGGAACAACAGGTCCAGAATCTTTGTCAATGAGTACTCTTTTAGGCAAATAGTTGGTGAAATTATGTGGTACATTGTTACCCACTATTTCCAAAAAAATCAACTATCCCACAAGTATTGCCTAAAATTTCATAATTTAAAGTTTGGTCACATTTGTCAAAGGAATTTGCTCAAAAGACTTTAAATTATTTCGAGAAATTTCATAAACAGGCAAACCATAATACAAAAGTATGTCCAAATGGAAAAAACATAATCCAAATGGAAAAACATAATCCAGATGAGCGAAAAAATGGCTCAATGATTTATCAAAATCAATAAAGAAAGGTCCCAAACTCATTTGAGCCACAAAATCGGGGGTCTCAAAAGTTTCCTTTCAGTTAGCTTTAACCACATTAGCATCGGGTTTTTTTACCTTTATAATAGTTTTGAACTATTTAAGGAGTAACCGTGCATGACCTTTGTCTTTATAGCATAGAGTTGCCTCCTTGAGCATTATCTCTTGCTTTGTGACAACGGGCCATATTGTTCCTTTCAATTACTGTCTTGAAGCCACAGGTTTTCAATTTTGACGATTGTCTAAAATCTCGCTTGGCTAGGCGATTCATCGGGATCGCGACAGTTCGAGACAAATAACACTTGTCTCGGTTCTCGATTCGTGGAAAAAAATATACACGAAGAGCATTAATATCAGGCAAACAATTCGCCATTGACCCAATAGGATTAAAACTACTCACCGGGGTAATTTTCTTATCCAATAACAGATGGGCGATAAAGGAACATGGTGAATATAAATTCATGATACTGCTTATGGAATACAATTTCCAAGCTAGTATATTGGTGAAGGATTACTCCAATATGTCATTTTTAGACATTTGTTCACCATAGACGTCATCACGTCTCAAATGTGGCGGCGGAATAAAATCAACGCCTTAGCATTCATCATGAGGGTAACAACAAAACTCGTGTTTTACTCATCAAAGATGGCATCCAACAAAAAAATTGGGCATCACATTTTTCACACATCAGGGTGAGTAACATGTGGTGACGGAATAACATCATCGTCTAAACAGTCATTTCACAAGTATGTTTTGCGATTTTTCTCATCATAGATGGCATCCAACATGTGTTGGAAGTTCTGGATTATTTTTCATATAAAACGACTGGTTTATATGTTTATGGTTTGCACAAGCATAAACTTTATTTCGAAACGACAGGTTCGAAAAATAGTTTTGCTTTTAATGTGAATAGCTTCTCATTGATCGAACGACAGGTCGATACTGAAACACCAATTCGGCGAAACATACATCACTATATAAACACACTCGGGGAAATTATTATTTAGTCAACCCCTTTCGGTAGCTCTAATTGAACCCGACCAGGAAAGACGGTGAGGGTGGAGGGCACGAATGCCACTTAAAACCCGACCTCATTAGGATATCGACTTCCGCCTATATCTTTCCTAGACATCGTATCCAAATAGGTGAGCCTATTTGGGGAAGGTTCATAATTTTTCCAACTTAAATGTGAAAATATATGATTTCGCAAATTACCATATTATACATATGTGTACATGGCAATAAATAAATTAGTACATGATTGACTAATATTTTAGATTGTACCTGTTTGCATGATTAGCATATATATTGCAATATATATTTCCTAATAAGGAAATCAAATTAATCAAGATTATTATCAATCTAGAATTTATTAGTAATTACCAATTTACACTAGCAAGATTTAGTCAATATTTAATTACTATTGCAATATGTGTAAATTTCTATTCATGGTAACTAAATCATGCATGAAACTAATATATTTCAATGGCCAATTTACAATATTTACGCAATTTCCATTCATATGGTAATTTCCTAGTTTACGTGAGTACCAAATATATACAAATTTAAACTTATATGCATCTCTGTAAATAGGGATAAACTACATGGATCAGTACTGTAATTTATCTAACTTATATTCAGTTTGACATTAATTACACATGAAGTACACAAGTTTCAGTGAGCTGCAATCTGGTCCCTAATGTTTGGAAAAGAACAGTTTTCTTCTACAGGTTTTAAGACATGCAGATTATTAATCCCGTTTATACATATGATTCCGAACATAATAGTTTTGCTACTACATGTTTTATATGCTACCAATCTATAGCTTGTAGTGGGTTTATGCAAATCAAATATATACATAGAACTTATCATGACCACACGTTTATTCTTAAGTCCCAGTTGGATTTATGAACACTACAATAATTCACTAAGATGTGGCGTGTCATGTAACATGCAGTTTATCATACACCAATTTGATTTATGCACAAAAAAAAAACATAACTTATTTACTGGCTATAGTATATGTTATAGACGGATTATATAGTTAGTATTTAACATGTAATCAATTCATGGGGTTAACCAGTGCTTTAGCAATATTATTTTACTACACATGCCGTTTATATATTAATTGCAAGAAGAGTAAAATATTGCACCGTACGTCTCGTATTTTGGGGAAGGCCGATCGAACACAAAAAAGTTTAAAGTTTGGTCGTATGTTTATAACCCAATATTCGAGCGTTTATCCAAAATCTCCAAGCAAATACTCCAATCTCCACGAGCAAAGTGCTGATAACGTGTTGTGAGTCTTATTAGCTCAGTATATATATTATATAGGAGACATAGAGAGAGAGAACAGTAGGTTTTTATTCATCAGAATGTATATGAATGGATGTAAAATACAAGACCCCTAACCCTCTTTATATAGATAGAGGGGTAGGGTTATAAGCCCACTTAGGCCCATAAAGTACAAGCCCAATAGTCCAATAATATACTACAACATTATGTATATATTACAACCAATATTACATACGCTTTTAATACATTCAAGTTTCTGACTTTTTAGTAATTCAGTCATCAATTGGGTCAATGACACTTCCAGTATTTAATAGGAGCAATTAATTAATTAACATTGCATTTCAATATTTCATGTATTCTATTAAAGGATATTGAATATTGATAATCTATGACAATAAATTATGTTTAAGACTGTGATTTGAAATAATTCAAGGTGGTAAGTCTTTTATAGGGCGTGAAGCGTATTTATCAACCATTAAAGGTCTTCATTATCCGGACCATCATACACGCTATTTCTACCTTAGCTAGTATAAATTAAGGCACTTAAATGACTGTATTCAAATAGTATAAATTATATTGTACAAGACAATTCAAAGTGCAACTAGGAATATGCTATTTTTATTTTGCAAGCCTACATTGAATAACATTTACATACACAAATGCGTTTTTTTTGGCATAAAAAATGACTTGATGAGTTGTAGTTATTTTTGCAGAAAAATGATTAATAGGAGTAATTAAAAAATGCATTCACTATTTAATTCATTACAAGAATAAATCCAAGTTTCGCTATGAAAATAGAACGTTGGCAAATAATGTATTTTCGATATACACGAGGTGAAGTTGCAACAAAACCACACGTACCTAGCTACGTGTATACCCACACAAAAGGTAAATTTTTATAAAATAAAACAAAATAGGCACCACACCATTGATATATATTTTGGTGACAATTGAAAACTACTATATTAAAATTATTCTGAACAGCAATTTATTTGGGAGAAGTTACAACAAACCCCAAAAGTTCTCACTTGCCCTTGTTATAAAGGCAAAATAATGCACTGACTTCCTATCTAAAAATAGGTATCTCTTGAATTAAAAAATAAACAGAGTGTACCTGAGCAGTATAAACACAAATATTTACACTAGTAAAATACTTTTGAAACAAATATTTATCGTCCAAAGATTCTCAATACCTTAGTCAATCTTACATGCTTGTTCTTACAAAAATATCTATAGTTTTTTTTAACAACGAAAAATCATTCGGTCATCTGAACCGATCGTCTGTCTTTACTAAACATGACTATGAACCAGGTATATTAAATGTTGAAGTGTACGGACCTCTAAAAACTCAACACATATTACGAAACCCTAAAATAATTACTGTTAGACCGATTAAAATTAAAAAACTCAAAAAACTTGTTAATTGTCACACTCTAAATTTAGTGTATTTTATACCTTGTTTATCACAATTCACAGGTATTTATATATCAAGGAAAAATAATAAAAAATAATAAAAAAAAACAGGAAAAAGAAAATAAAAACAGGCAGGCACCATTAATAGATGATCCTTTCCCTAATTGTAACTCTCTCTCTCTCTCTCTCTCTCTCTCTGGGTTTCACAAAGGTTTTCTTCTTATCGTGCTTAACTTAGATCTTTTCATCAAATTTTCTCTGATCAACTCATAATTTGGTTAGTCTTTTATCTTATATTGATATTCCCTTATCTAATCACAATACCCATGTTTCAAAAAAAAAAATTAATCGTTTTTTATGTTGATGTTTCGTTTTAAAAAAACAAAAAAAAACTGATCATGTGGATGATCAGGCATGCATTATTATTAAAGGTATGTTCTTTTATATGGGTATTTATTTCTGATGTTTGATTATGAATTTGGGGGGTTTTTGGTACAAAAAATTTCAGGGAAATTGTGTGCATTTATTGATCGTAATCAACGGAGATTAAGCTCGAGAGAGGCGGGATTATTTATGCTAGAAAGGTATGGTTTCTGGGTAGATTATGTTTTATGTTTTTATTGCTTGTTGGTATAGTTTTTATTTATCATGTGAATTTTACTATTCAAGATAAACCACCTTTTATCGAAACCTGTAATTACTCTGGATGGTGTTGAAGTTCTATACAAAGTAAAAATAAAAATTATTTGTGGGGAAGACTATTACAAAATTGAAAATTCAGAACTAGAAATACAAGGTGATAAGTATGAGTATTTATATCAGAAGAGGCTGTGGGGATAATGCAATAGGTACCGGATTAGTCTTTTTTATCTAGACGGATTCTATTAGATATTTGGCTAGAAAATGAATGTTTTTGATTAAATGGAGGAATCTATAGTCTTGTAGCGAGTTAGCTTTCTGAAAATGCATATGTAACCTGTATTACGTGCGTAACAAGACACGTTATTCAGAGTCTCATACCCATGTGGTGTCAAAGCATTTGAATTTTTATTTAGATCCTTAACCGGTTTTTCTTTGAATTATTGAAGCGGTGTTAATTTGTCGTTATCGAAGGTATGGTCAAATGTGGTATGGGATAACCTGGTTTAATTGTTCTTTTTGAAAATTTATTTCTTACCCGCGAAGACGTGCGTAACAAGCAATTTTAGGATGTCAAAATTCATTTAATAGACTTTATGCAACAAAGTCCATGTTACTCTCTCGTTTCTTATACCATACGTTTAATTAACCATTTGCGTAAAATTTATTGTTTTTGTTAGGTATACGGTAATTCATATGACCACCTTGTAATTATAGCCGGAGCTGAAGTACCGTTCTTTTAAGGTGGGGTTACAATGTAGAAGGGTCTGTGGGCTGTGGCTATATTCAGATTAATATTGGATTAATCTTTCTTTCTGTATATGGGAAAAAAGGTTATAAATGAGTGAAATTAATTAAATTGAATAATCCATGTTCTCATTACTGTCTATTTTTTGGTTGAAAAATTGCACTTTTAACCTCTAAACGTTTGTGGGGCTATTGAAGTATTAAGTTTTTCAATCGTTTTTGCGAGTTTGTCAGTTTCATAACTAGGTCGGGATTTTGAAACTTGCAGCATGATGGCTGAACGTGGTATGGGTTGATTATCTTTGTTACTGATATAGCTTTTTTGAAAATGTAAATGTAACCTGCAAAACGTGTGTAACAATCTAAATTACTCGTTTCAGGGATGTGAGTGGATTAATTTTTTTTACTAAATTTTATGAGTTTGTTGGTTCATTTACAAAACTTATGTTCAGACTGTGGGATCATGAAATTAACAGTGGAATGTTGTATGGATGATTGGCATTTGTTTTCTTCCTTTTGTGCTGGTGTTCATTTGTCACAAGCTGCTGCTTTCTCTTAGTCAACATGGTAGTTATTAATGTATTTTTTTTCGCTTAACCGTTCAAAGATCTCAACTCAAGCAAGAATAGGAGTTTCCTTATTTGTTTGTCTGTCATTGGTATATTTCGATGTAAGGTATCACCTGAAAAGGGTTGGAATGATTTGGTGATGTTTTTAACCTTTTGGCATTGTCCTTTGGCAGTCGTAAGGCCAACTGACGTGGTTGCTTTGTAGCCTAAGAAAATTTCCTTAAAAATCTTTTTTCTGCGAGTGTCAATTAAGACTAGAATAGGAACCGAGATATAAGGATTGAAAGGGACACGTTCAAAATCTTTCCTGTCCCT
Organism: Primula vulgaris; assembly: GCA_963920805.1. Classification (NCBI taxonomy): domain Eukaryota; kingdom Viridiplantae; phylum Streptophyta; class Magnoliopsida; order Ericales; family Primulaceae; genus Primula; species Primula vulgaris. The sequence continues at coordinate 31,019,125 of OY987218.1, forward strand.
TCTTTATCCACCTTTAGTAAGTGTCCTTTGAGAAGGCACCGAACAATCTACTTTTTAACTCGTTGTCTCTTTATAAGTAGTTTATTTTGGATCTTGCTTGACCATTTGTCTGGTCACGTATGCATAATATGAGAACATGCTTGCCTAAAATGTCAACGTGGCTGTCATTAATGGGCTGAATCTTGTCTAACCGTGTGTGCCACTATGCTTTTCTACTGTCTTTGGCTTCATTTGACCTTTTAATTTTAAATAAATGCAAATCATGTCTTGAGTATATGTTGTCGCATAATCATCTACCTATAACTGAAACATAAATTGCCCATCATGCTCGAGCCTTTACACGATTCCAAAACAAAGTATCAAATAAACCTCGTCCTATGCGGTAGAAAGTTGAACTTCTGCTTAAGCAAAAACTTGCTTATGGAATCTGATCGATTGAGCTAATTTAGCCAAGTTGATCCAGCCTAGGAAAGGCTCTTGCAGTTTCATTTGAAAGTATCCAACTAGGTAAATATGTCGAAGGTGATCTTTGAAGTGGAAAAATGTGTATCTTTCCTGTGTAGTTTAGGTAAGATAGATGGACTCTTTCATTTTTTAATTTTCTTATTGTACTATATTGGGATCTTATATTAGCCACTGATCGTCTTTGATAGGATTTTTTGCTATCATGATCTCAGTTTATGATAATTGACTGTCATATTCGACGCTTCTGTTTTCCTTTTCTGTTAACTGAACCTTTCTTTTTCTTGGTGCTGCAGGATCTATTCGGACACAGTTAATTTAAAAAATGGGTGAAAGGAATATAAGGAATCCTAATCATATGAGTAATTTGGAGCATGATCAGCAACTTTCCGGGACCATATCTAATTATCCGCAACCTATTTTGACCCGTATGGTACCAGTTCCGGAGCCCGTGACCGGTTTTGTACCTCATCATTTATCTATCGGTAATTGTGAAAATCCCATACCTTATGGGATGACACAGTACAATCCTCATCAACATCCTCCAACTGGAAATTACTATAACCCATATATGAACCAAGGGCTTCAGTTCGTTGATGTTTTTGGAGGTGCATATAAGCGAAAAGGTGCAGAAGGTTATTTGGGGAGTTCTGCTTCTGTGGCAGGGCCCAGTTCTGAGGTGAGGCCAGGTCCTGTTGGAGGAGAGAGTGTGTTGGCCCATAACCCTAATCATCTTATTCAAGGGAACTATCAAGGTCAAGCTATGATTCCAGCCAATGGTCCGTGGTTGGATCAACGTTTTGGAGCTAATGGGGGAAACTGGGGATGGAACCAAGCACCTGCTATACCATACATACAGGGTACCTTTTTCTTAGTCTTGAGCCGAAAGGCCCTAAACGTCTTTTGCTTCTTTTAAGTTTATATCTTCTTGTTGTTTGTTGTTTTGGAAGTCATTCGGTTTTAGCACAAGAAGCTGAGAATTTGAGATTGAAAGATTACTTCCACTTTACGCGTGTATCTGTATCCATTTACAACAGTGAAACAGAGAAAAAACTTTAGTCAAAAGATTACTTTCACTAAAATTTTGTAACTAGTGGAGAAACTAAGTTGGTTGCTAATTTTTTGGCAAAATTTTCTGTAGTTTCTTAGACCAAGAAGGCTATAAGATAAGTTTGATAGCAGCTTCTTAATTGTTTTCTTTGAAATTCTTGTTTTAGTAACTCATAAAAAGTTTTTAGCACTCGCGTTGAAAAATAGATTGGGTAATAAGTTGCTTTCAAAACTTACATTTTGTTTTTGAAACATCAATAAGAGGTTTTTACTACTGGTTTAGAAGATTACTCGGCTATGAAGATGAGAGCAGATGAAATGTAATTTTTTTCTTATTTTTATTTTTTTACCTATTTCTGTTTGCACTTAATTGAGTTTTCACCGGAAGCTTATATTTTCTTTCTTTTAGGAAATATGGTTCCAGAACAATACCAAGAGACAGTTGTCCACAGAAGCTTGACAAATTACCAACCTTACCCTCCTTCAGTGTACCCACAAGGGCATCTGCAATCTCTACATCATCAACCACAACCGCTTCAAGGAGCCTTTTATCCTCATGCACCTGGACCCTCATATGGGCCTCCTAGAAATATCTCTATACAAAACAATGTAATTCCTTTTCAGGTTAACATGGAGGTGGGTCCCGGTTATGTGGGACCTGTTCGACAACCGATCCATGGGGTCCACCACCCACCTCATGGAAGGGCACTTGTACCTGGTGTAACTATGAGGCAACATGCCCTTCCTTTTTTACGAATATTGCCTGCTGATGTAAGTTTTCTTTTCTTTTCGTTTTCACATTATATGTCTGTTAATGCTTAGTGTGTTGGTGTTTTGTTTTCGATTACGTAAGTCGATTTTATGTTTTTCTGGGAAAACTTATTATGGGAAAAGAATAAGTACCACTAAGTAACTTATGCTGGGACTTGATTACGATTTGGTGATAAGATATACTTGTTTCCCATTTAGTGAGACATACAATTTATTGAACTGATTCTTTTAAATTAGCATACTAATCAACTGATATCTATACTGAAAAATTTGCAGTACCACTAAACTGAGTATGATTTTTTTACTAGCACTTTATGGGTTCTAAGTCCAAAATGTCACTTAATGAGAATTTCCCAAAAGAAAAATGTAATGTAGAAAGGGCAAAAACTTGCCATTTGTATTTATGAGATTACGTGAACATTAAAGATTTAAGCGACGTGAAAATTGACAGTTGTACCATATGGGAATTGTCGTAGGCCTCGATTTATAGGGTTTTAACTTTTAACCCTTTCCAACAAATTTGGTAAATGATATATTAATTTCTCTAGGAAGTTGCCATATTAGAAATTCCAGGCTATCGTGAAATGGGGAATACCGTTGATCATCACCGAGATATGCGCATGGACGTCGATAGTATGTCATATGAGGTAATATATTTCTTTTTTATCAACTCTAGTTTGTTTCCAAGTACACTGAAAGGAAAGTATATAAGTTTTGGCGTTTGGTTTACAGGAGCTTCTTGCATTGGAAGAGCATATTGGATATGTTGGAACTGGATTGTCGGAGAACACCATTTCCAGTCATCTAGAAATTAGAACTTATAATTCGTCTACTGATTCTCTGGCTGTTGATGATCGGGAAACTGATTTCTGCACCATATGTCAGGTAATGGTGGAACTATCTTTTCTAATTTTTTCATAATTTAATTGCTTAGAAGTTTGCAAGATACTGAATGAACCGGCTACTAATGTAGCTGCTTTTTTAAAACTAAAATTGGAAATTTTAGCTAGTGTGGTCTAATTAGGAATGAGTGCTTATAGAGGTCGATTTGTATACATAGTTGAGATATACTGGAAGTAGTAATTTTAGAGTTTCTTTTCTTTGTTGTTGAATTTCCTGCTCAAGTAATTGCTTACATTTGTTTATGGCGAAATCAGTCTTCTTTTTTATTTGTCTGGTTCTCAGAGGTGGAGACTGTTGAATATTGTAAAAAACAATGCAAAATCTGTTGTTGTTTTAGTTGTTTCTTCTGATGGCTGTAGAGCCGTCTCCAGTAATTTAGAGGCCCTTGCGAATTTTCGAGAATAAAAAAAAAAAAAGAGGCCCCTCATACATACAACAACAAATTCTTGAAACAAAAAAATAGTTTCATTAATCCAAAATTAAAAGTATCAACAAAAACTAAAGAAAATAATAGGATTAACAATGTCAATACGATATCATAATATATATATATATATATATATATATATATATATATGCTTTAAATGCTTTAAAAACTAGTAAATATTCTGAATAAAAAAAAAGGGAGTCACCTATTTCCTATGTTATTGATTATAAACAAACAAAAGGTGTTGAATATTAAACGTTTAAGATAATCAAATAGTATAAAATAAAATAATACAACCATTGAATCAAAAGAAAATAGTAATTAAAAGAACTTTGTAACTTGCATATAATTGTCAGAGGGGTTTGAGATTCTGATTCGCTACGAGTCGCAATAGGCAATAGTTAAATAATTAGTGAAAAGGATAGAGACAGGAGGTATATGTTAATGTTTACCCTAATTAAAAAAGCTTCTTATATAACAAGAGTATACAGTAATTTCTTTATTAAAAAAAGTTGAGGCCCCTGTGTTTTGGAGGCCCCTGCTAAACGCAGGGTTTAATGTCCCAAGAACCGGCACTGGATGGGCGTATTGTGAAGTGCAGGATATTGAGTCAATGAGTTCCCTTTCTGGTTATAACCTTTTTAGTACTTCTTTAGGATCAATTAAAGATTTTAGATTGCTTTAAATTCCATTTTGTTTCTCTTCTTCCCCTATGATCACCGTTTATTTGTTCGTTGCTAATATTTCTTGCTAGATCACTTAAATTTACTATAACCTGTGGCTGATTAATTTGTAAATGCTCATTTTGGTGTACAGACCAATTATGAAAACCAGGAGAAAATCGGAAGACTTGATTGTGGGCATGAGTACCATGTAGATTGCGTGAAGAGATGGCTAATCCTCAAGAATATTTGCCCAATTTGCAAGTCATCTGCTTTGACAACAAAAAAAAAAGAGTCGAAAATCGAGAGTTGACGATTGAAATATTTGAGAGAATGAAAGACAAAAGCATTCTCCCATCTTCCGTTTCGTTGACTTTTATCTTTTTAAGAGTTCGGAACCCTATGCTTAGACATGTTATAAATACATACATAGACAAAAGTAAAGTTAATCCCTCCTGTTTAAACCATTTATTTGCTGGCCTGCTGAGCCTTGTGTCTGTTTATTAAACCTGTATAGACCCCTTTTGGTTTCCTGTTATATATATCCCTAATGTACATTTTTGGGATGCTGAACATAAAAAAAGTGTTCAATCTGAAAATTTGATCTATTTTGTTTATATAGCTGCATGGTGATTAAAAGTTGCAAGTATACATGTTACTAGACTATTATAAAGTTGGTACGTTGGAAATTGTTCCTTTCTCGGTGCATTTTTCCTGGATCTTTTGCTTCCTTTGAAGTACTTTGGCTGGTTTGGCTGCAGTGTTGAGAATACAAACTGGATTTTTTAGGCATGGGAAATGTTGAGTTTATTCAACCATAAACTTCTAGCCTTTTGAGGTTAAAAACCAGAAAACTTCCTTTTAACCTGGTTTTTAAAAAGCAAAACTCGATGAAAGCCTCCATACTGGGGAGATGCATATAGCCAAATCTTTTCCCTCAACAAATATATTTTCTCTCTAGATCCCGGGGTTCATCTAATCTCTGCTGCTTTTGTTCTTCCATTCATTGCTGTCGGCAACCAAAGAACCCGGATCATCTAAAATTTTAATTTTCGCTTACTCGAGAATTTAAAAACATCCAGGATAAGGTAAGCTTTGGGAAATTGTATGTGCCAATGAACACCAAGATTTCGTCTGCTTTCTATGGTTGTCTATACTACGGATCAACACACATTCCTGAGGACCCTTGATGACTACAATTTATCAGATGAATATAATTTCATGAGTCCCTACGTACTTTAAAAATTTCTTATATTTCAGAAAGAACATCAAACTTATGCTGGTCAAGTTAGTATTCAGGTCTATGTTTCTGAAATGAGACGAGACTTTAATAAAATGTTTTAATTAAAGGAATTTTCCAGTATAATCGAAGGGATTCCACTTGAGAGGTATACTCTCTATATTGTTTACTTCTTGCGGGTATGGAGAGACAAGTCACTGCTGTGTTTTCCGATTAAAAACCAATAGGAAAACTGAGATCAAGGTTTGAAAAAGCGTTAGGCGGGGATGAGGCGGAGAGTAGCCGCCTAGGCGGGAAAATGACTTTTGAATGTTTTTACATGTTTTTCTTGTATTTTCATGCAACATACACGTTGTAAATAGCATTATCATGTTAAATCAAGTATTTAAAGTCCATTAGCTTAACGATATAACATAACAAAACAATAAATATTATGATAATAATGTTCGAGCAGTTTAACATAAGCAAAAAAATGTTACATGTCTCAAACACCAACTTAAAAAAATGCAAATATAATCCAAAATCGACAAGATATCGAAACAAAATATTGGTATTAGTTTAGAAGCTTAATCATCTTCAGACTCGTCGTATACCTGCAGATCCTGCGATAAAAAAAATAGGTTTAAAATATGTTTTACTTTATTTTATTGATGTATATATGTTTTTTCTAACCTATTTTAACTTATTTTAACCTATTCTAACCTTTTGACTCATTAGATTTTGGGTTGACTCAATTTAAGAATTATCTAAAAACGCTTAGCAAAGTAGATGCGGCGAGGCACGGCCTAAAGCCCAGGCGTCCGCCTCAGCCGATTTTTAAAACAGTGACTGAGACTTTTAAAACAAACACCTTCGTCCCATAATCAAACAACTGGAATCATTACCTAGGCCGCAGAAGTTCTTTAAAGCTGTTGCGAGGTTGAAATCAAAAGAAATTTTTTGTCAATCTTTAACATGTAAATTAGAGCTGACATGCAATAGAGATGCGAATAATAAGCTGAACAATTAAAGTACAAGCTTTAACGAACAATATGATCTCTACTTTACAACACTTGAGACCAGGACAACCTTGAACAAAATTCCAATTTGTCAACTACTTGTAATCCTTTCATACTGAAAAATATCAAAAAACGATAAATAAGCAAAACACAACCGCCTTCGACCAAAGCAACTCCTCTTTCTCTAAGCCGAACAGCAACCAATCTTCTTCAAACCTGAGACATCATCCTTACTTCCAACATTAATTGTTTCCCCCTTCGGTACAGAACCAACTTCCTCCCCCACCTCAAGCGCCTTTTTGCTTACGACGTTATATATCTGTGTAAGCACTTCTGTAAATGCATTCTCAACGTTGAGAGACTCAAGCGCGGAAGTCTCCATGAAGAAAGTTTTCTCTCTCTCTGCAAATGCCGTTGCGGCTTCGGTCGTGACTGCGCGTAGGTGGCGCAAGTCCGCTTTGTTCCCCACAAGCATTATCACGATGTTGGAGTCTGTGTGGTTGCGAAGCTCTCTCAACCATCTCTCTACGTTCTCAAATGTTATGCTTCGAGTGACATCATATACAAGCAGAGCGCCTACGGCTCCACGGTAGTATGCACTCGTGATCGCTCGGTACCTTTTAACATTAGAAAAAATAGGATTTAATTAGGATAATAAAGATTGGTAGCCTCACATGCATCCCGGCAAGTGTTTAAGAAACTTTTTGCATATGTGCAGTGTGAATACTAAATCGTTACACCATGAACGGAGATCACAATGTTTTAGCACTATACCAAAGGAAATGCTGAGATAGACTATCTGCTGATGTGACATAAATGGGCAAAACAGAATAAGCAACGGCGAAGAATCGTAGCAGAACATTATGCAAAAGTAAAAGTATGCCGTAGCAGAACATTATGCAAAAGTAAAAGTATGCCTTTGAGTGCTTAGTTTTTTTTTTGGATGAAATACTACGTCTGTTTACATTTACTGAGTCAGGCATGAGCAGAACCAATCACAACAACACTAAAAATAAAGTACGACTTTTAAACTGTAAGTGCATGTAGAAATGTTGAGATGAGCCATCTGATGGTGAGGCCAATTGTACAGAACACAAAAGGCAATAAAAAAAAGTCATACAGTAATAGCGAGACAGAATAACTCAATAAGCAAAGGTACGGTGCTTTTTCGAATGCTCCAGTAAAAAATACAATCGAATGAAAATATATGTCTATGTATAGTTAGACTGTTGTGCTGGCCTTAACTGGGAAATAGTCAAGATAAATCGATCATAAGAACAGAAGAGCTTAGTCTCGAGCGCACGAATCACATTAGCATATTTCATAAGCAGACTAGGTAGCCAGATAACTAATGATACAAATGTCTATCGAAGATAACCCGGCCAGTAAATTACTGAGCGCTTGTTCAACTCCAAGCAAAAAATTTCTTATATTAAAAAATATGAGGTTCATCCAGCTTTTAAACTATGACTTAATTCAGCCAGAAAACCAGAAACAAAGCTATTAGGTTGGCCAACCGAATTCATTGCAACCTATAAGCAAACTGGACCAATGACCATAAAGTCCCCAATCAGGAAAGATCTTAAGCTTTTCGTGTGCCTTTAATTGAAAAAACATTAGGTTATAATTTTTTAAATGATGCAGTTTAATCACAAAATATGTACTACGCAACAACATTACTCTTACGAGAATGCCAAGTGTCACAACTAATATGCTCAAGGTAGCAAGCTTGATTCTAATTCTCAAGATCTCATTAGGGAACTAAAATACAGTTCTCTAAAAGTTGCATTCTCACCCCCAGGATGCTATGCATGACATATAAGACCTGACAAAATCCAAAGCTCAAATCTTAATCAGATAACCCAAAACCATAATCCAATGCTACACTTTGTGGTAGTGAACTAAAACTCACATAAGACTTGGCAAAAGATAACGGCCATAGATCTATAGTTTTTGTTATCTTACAATTTCGCAATTCGGTTCGTAAATCCCTAGTCTTTTGTTTCTTTTTATTTCATTTAGTATCACATTTTTTTTCTCCAATTCAACCTAAGCCACACATCCCCATGAACTTAAAAACTCAATAAGCAGGTAGTGTTAATCATAAAAAAACTACGAACACACATAATTTACCTATAACCACGTATACACTCGAATCTTAATCAGATAACCCAAAGCCATAATCCAATGATACACTTTGTGTTAGTGAACTAACAAATCGCATAAGAGTCTAAGACTTGGCAAAAGATCCATAGATCTATAGTTTTTGTAATCCTACAATTTCGCAATTCGGTTCGTAAATCCCTAGGGTTTTGTTATCTTTTTCTTTCGTTTGATATCAGATTTTTTTTCTCCAAATCAACCTAAGCCACGCATCCCCATGAATTTAAAAAACTCAATTAGCAGTAGTGTTAAGCATAAAAAAACTACAAGCAGACATAATTTAGCGGCTTTAGCCATAACCACTTATCCACTCGAGTACATTTCACAACAAACACTTACGAACACTGTTTTATAAAAGGCTTAAAAGAAGCATAAAAAGCCCGCTTTCCTGTTTCCTACATAGAACTTCTCATGTTCTAAGCGTATATCTTGCAAAAACGATGTAGCCAAGTTTTCGCTTTTTATTACACCTGCTTATTTAAGAGGTTTTCAGCAATTTTGTACCTTCTACTGTTTCGTGTTTCTCAATTAGTACCTTACATTGTTACGTTTTCCAATTACTTCGCTGGATTCGTGTTTTTTTTTACATTTTGAACTGTTCCATCCAATTATAGATGGAAAACATCCATATTATGCTGGTTTTCAAAATGTAAAAAAAAAACACTACTACACGGTACAAAATAGGAAAATTGATAATAGAGGGTAGTAAACAAGATAAACGCAAGTGTTGTAACAAAACCCAATTAACCCCTTATTTAAGCAATGATCCTAATTACAGATCTGCCATTCAAAATCACTGATCGCCACATCCTCACTTTTCATACCAATCACATTTTTCACTCAATCAAACTAACAAAGTAGTAAAAGACAACATTAGTAAAAGACAACATTAGTAAAATGTCGTAGCTAAGTATTTGCTTTTTTATTACAGTTGCTTATTTAACGGGTTTTTAGAAACTTTGTACCTTGTATTGATCCGTGTTTTTCGATTAGTGCCTTACAATGTTACGTTTTTCAATTAGTTTTTTTTATTGCATTTTGAACTTTTTTGGAAAAGTTCAAAATATATAAATAACAAGAATACATGGTACAAAAACCCAATTAACCCTTTATTTAAGCAATGACTCCTAATTACAGATCTGCCATTAAAAATCACAGATCGCCACGTCATCACTTTATGTACCAAATTATCTATCAATAACAATGTAGTAGTAAAAGACAAACATTAACAGAACAAAACAAAACAAAACAAATCGAAATAAATAAATAAATAATTACTACCTTTCTTGACCAGCAGTGTCCCAAATCTGGGCTTTGACGATCTTGTCATCGACTCGGATACTTCTCGTGGCGAACTCAACGCCGATCGTCGACTTCGATTCGAGATTAAACTCGTTCTTAGCAAACCTCGATAACAGATTTGATTTTCCAACGCCAGAATCGCCGATTAAAACGAGCTTGAATAGACAGTCGTAGTCCTCGTCGGCTCTATACGCCGACATTTTTTTATTAATTTTACTTCTACTTTTACTTTTACTGCTTTTCTATATTTTCGCCGTTTATTTATCTCTCTATTTTTTGAAAGCGAGAAAATGAAAAGAAAGAGAGATGGGATTTTGCGGGTCGGGTCAATGTGGTCAAAACACAGACTTGTTTAGACTTTGTCTACGTAGTTTCAATGGAAGTTCTATTTGGTCCATGTGTTTTCAATTACGTTTTTCAATTAGTTTCAATGGAAGTTCTATTTGGTCCATGGATTTGGTGTGGTCACCGGTCGAGATAGGCTTCACAGATGCTAGAATTCCAACAAAATATATAAGGAGTGCTAACACACTATTTTTTTATTTTTTTTAATACACTGACGGATAGGTTTTTCATAATATGAGGTCGGTTGTAGCCTCCACCGAGAGGCGGCCCATGTACAAGACAAGACAGACTTGGCTATACGGCACTGAAAAAAGGAAAAAAAAACAAGGCGCTAAAAAGAATGGTTTTATTATTATTTATATATTGTCAAATTCTGTTAGACATGAGAAATTATAGTAGTTGGAGGACATAAATGTGGTTACCTGTACTATTCATAGACTTACGTGTACTGTTTATGTGGGTCAATCTTAAAAAAAAAGGATGCCAACCTCTCTTTTAAACTATTGTTCGTTTTGTTTACTTTTACTTTGGTCCCTTGTAAACTACCTGGTTTTCTTTTTATTTAATTTTTCTTTGTTCAATTTTTATTATGATGGAAAAAAAGGGCGCAATAAAAAACTTGCAACTGAGGTAATACAATCATGTGTCCGCCCCTGCCTCCAACCTCATTCCCGGAGTGTGGTCTTGTATAGACTTGTACAAAATAATATATTCCCTTGTTAAGATTTTATGACCGTAAATGTCTACACAATTTCAATAGAAGTTCTATTTGATTCATGTACAGATAAGTGTGGTATTGAATAGCAGTACAGCCTTGTAAAGTACTCGTTTGTTAATATTTGATAACGAAAATACACTAAAAACAGGTTTGAAAATGTGGACGGCTAAATCTCTTACAAAAAAAATTAAGACTTATTTGAAACAGGATTGCGGTATTAGTGTATAATATATGTTTTAGTGTACTCTCTCTGTCCATATATTTTGTCTCATTTTTTAAAAATATGCGAAGAATGTTATAATGAAAGTGCACAATTAATTAAGGACGGAAAGAGCATGTAGAACAGCAGAAAATCTAAAGTTGCATGAAATTTGTACAATGGTCTTCACTTCGTCTGAAATCTGTAGATTAAGATAATCATTCTTGAATAACTTTCTAGCTTTCGGTTTAACAAGTAAAATTACACACAAGCCCATACAAATGACAAGAAGGTAGAGAGTGACTGCTCCGATTAGGAGAGCTTTTGTTGGCCCAATATAATCTCCCAAACTTTCCAATAGAACTGCCTCGATATTTTAGGTACCTAATATGAACAACCCATAACTAGCAAGTGTGTATTAGTTTTATCAAGTGTGTTTCGCTTTACCACACTTGGTGTGTTTTGAAATCATATTCGAAACGACAAATAAGAAACTTTAAAAAATGTGAATGGCCTAATAACTTATGGAAATTCAGCAATTCAAACTTAGAAATCGAAATAGTGCTGTTAATGACGGAAGTTTATATTGAAATCACAACTATTGTCTCATTACATGTATATTGGCCTCGTTTGACAGTCAACAAAAAGTATACTTTTCATGCTTTTATTTTTCATTTTTTCAAAACCGTTTGGCAGTCATTTTTACTTTTACTTTTATCAAAAGTAAACCAAAGTATACTTTTGACATATTTTACTTTTACTTATATTTAGTTTGTTTGGATGTCATCTCATAAGTATACTTTTGGTGAAAAGTAAATGTCTATAAGCAGACTTTTTAAAAGTAAGTTTGATGATACTTTTACTAGTAAGTAAAATACTGCTACTGTTTATATATGTTAATTTCAGTATTGAATCCAACTTGAATCTAAATGAACAAAATCTGTTATATTACTCAAGTTTTCATAAACAGATTAAAATTTAGGTTTTAATCTGAATGTGATTTTAAAGTACAGTTCAAAAGCTAGTTCCTATCATCATTATATTTTCCTAATTTTGTATTTTTAATCTTTAAATAATGAAATGTTTTTTTGCTATTTAATTATTTTGTTTTATTCTATTAATCAAAATAAACAAGGGGTAATTCCCTATAAGTACCTCATAGCAATTTATATTCATCCTAAATACATTGATAATTTCACATTTCTCATATGTACCACTTTTTAATTATTTAGTTTATTTACTAAATTGTCATACAAACCAAAATATAATATACATATTTTATCTTTGTACAAACCCAAAAAAATAGTTTTAAATTACAAAAAAATAAAAAAAAACACGAAAAATTTATAAAAATGAAAAAAATCACAAAAAATATAAAAAAAAACAAAAAAAACAAAAAATTATAAAAATCACAAAAAATCACAAAAAATCACCAAAAATTATAAAAAATCACCAAAAATCACCAAAAATTATTAAAAAATACAAAAATCACAAAAAAATTATAAAAATTATAAAAAATTTAAAAAATTACAAAAAATCATAAAAAATGAAAAAAATAACAAACTTTTAAAAAAATTAAAAAATATATATATAATTTTTTTTGTCAATATAACACTTTTTATACCGAAAAATCAAAAAAAATATAAAAAATCACGAAAACTTATAAAAAATCACAAAAAATATTAAATTTTTTTTTGTAATTTTGTAATTTTTTTAAAATTTTGTGATTTTTTGTGATTTTATAATATTTTTTTTAATATTTTGTGATTTTTGTGATTTTTTATAATTTTTATAATTTTTTTTTTCATTTTTTTAAAATTTTGTGATTTTTTTTTTCATTTTTTGTGATTTTATTTCATTTATTTTGAGATTTTTTTATTTTATATAATTTTATGTGTTTTTTTCTATTTTTTATGAAATATGTATATGGCGTTTTGGTAAATAAAATAAATAATTAAAAAGTGTTAGCTATAGGGAATATGAACTTACGGAGGTACTTATGAGTAATATAAGTTCAAAAGTGGTACTTATTGTGCATTATTTGAATAAACAATTCATTTTCACTCAAAAAGTAAAAGTAAACATATTTTACCGAACATCATTTTTAATGAAAAGTATACTTTTACGGTTCACCAAACAGCATTTACTTACTAAAAAGTAAACATAAAAAGTATACTTTTCAATCCACTTACAAAAAATATACTTTTGAAAATAAAAGACGCGACCAAACGAGGCCATTGTATTAACATATCACTTATATTTTGGTGGCTTTATTATAGTATATGTAGTTAGGTTGTAAACTTATTATCTCACGTCCAAAACATTTGTAAAGTGAAGTTCATTATAATTATAACATAATGGTTTACCATTCTGAGTTAACATTTTAATACACATGTAATCTCACATCGAAGATGTGTTCGCGTGTAGACTCCCCACCGGTGTAATAGTCACATTCACCCCGCACATGTTTACATATAGAATCCACGAGTTCTTTCCTTCTCATTTATCATATTTAGTAATTAGTCCCGATCTATGTTTGCCCTATCTTCCTTTCCATATATATATATATGCATGTGGCCTTGTATGAATTATGATGATTTCCCGTCTCCTTTCCTAATCTGTTAGCAATATTGTTTTATTTTTTTCTCCAATCATCTCTGATCAGGCCCGGTTTTAGGCTAAGGCCAAGTAGGCATGGGCCTACAGTCCCCAAAAAACCTGTTTTTTTAGAGTCTGAATTTACTATTATACCTTTCATATTTATTAATAAAAATTAATAACAGTAATACAATGCTACATACACATCGCATAAGAGATTAGCTAATACATATTATATAATTTACAAATTACACGACTGTAATACAATAATCTGTAGAAAAACTGAAGAAAAAAACCCAAAAATCTAGATATTGTTCAGATTATTAATCTTTTAGCAGAGTTCTCTCTCCTTCTTCACATGTAGTTGATTTAAATCATTGTTTGTAGTTAGAATCACCTGTTTATCTCAAATTATCATTGTATATCCAAGTATATAATTCTACTTAATTAGAAAACTAATTGCTGAATTTTTTCTTATTTGTCTTGTGACTTGTGTTTTGTTTTTTGAAATAACTTTGTATTAGTTTATTGTTTAATTTGATGCAAATAACCAAATTTTAGGATTGAAAAAACATGTCTTTTATTGCAATTGCAAGTTTTTATTTGATAATACTAATTGAGATTTCCCGTATTTGAGAACTAATTTACCTTTTACTCTTTGGGATTTATGTTATCTTATAATGTTAATTTTCCTAAAACAGAACTATGTGGTTTATTTATTGTTAGTTTTTTTTTTGTGAAAAGTCGAAATCATGAACATAAACAGAATTTATAAGTCGGTAGCAATTTATAACACTCTAGAAAAAAAAATTGTCGCTCGACTTGATTGTAACAATTTGGTCACCGAGTTTGCTAATCGGAAAGCAAGAAGAATATGATATTTTTTTCTGTTTAGTTTTATACTCTTTTGCCGTATTATAGTGAAACACTTTACATGGTAGTTAAATTTGTCGTTTTTTTTTGCTAAATATTTTGCTTTTTACAATTTTTATTTGACTTTTTATTATATTCGATGAAACAAAAAGCTCTAATTTTTTTATGGCTTACGGCCCGTGAAAGTCTGGAAACGGTCCGGTCTTGTGTTATTTTTTTGGTACATATATAAATGAATTTATATGAAAATTCATTCGACCCCATGAGAGGACAGTCGATCACAGTAGAACCCATATTTGGATGGCAGTTATGTATATGCTAGAATGGTGTTATCCTATATTCTAATATGTATCCGCTTACCTCTTTTTTGAGCCTTTCATTTCATTTCATTTCATTATTATAACTAGGAAATGGAGTAATAGTAACACAAGTAGGGTCTGTTTTTATGCTCCTCCCACGTGCAATAATGCTTCAATTTTTTGCTATCTTGTTCTGTCCCGACAAGTCCTCTATATTACTTCAACTTGTACGGTAGTTAAATCAAAAGTGCTAGGAACCGCGCTCATGGTTTTTGTATATGTGAAATCATATTATTTTATTTATAGACTAAAAGAAGCCCTAAATTTTTATTTTTATTTATTTTTATTGCACCTTTTGACAGAGTTGAAACTTGGAAAAAACTATAAGACCAAAGTTATTGAAGGCCCTAAATCATTGCCATAATTAGATGGTTGAGGTGAGGATATCTATGCAGAAAAAACACGAACTTATTCTGATGGAGTTTACTACGAACTTTAGTCTGTCTATGAATTGTCTCATAGTTACAACTATTTCGCCACCAACATTGTCAAAGGTAAGTGATAAAGCATGTACGTTGGTCGCCTAAGTCGTGCTTATCAACAATAGTTATTTAAACGGTCGTAAGTAATAACTCGGAGGAGAAGATATCTTTATTGATTATTGAATAGTTTATCGGTTATAAATTGTTTTCATTACAATGGTGTAGATTATCTAAAACTCGGTTTAATGCTTATATTTTCTATTTCGGTATTGATTTTCGGTATTTGAACTGGCTTCTTGAGTACGTGTCCTTTCTACTGTGATAAGATTTGAAAAGTCTCTGTACTTATATGATTCTTTCTCTGTAAAATCAGATGATCCCATTGTACTGGTTTTTGACTTTATTTATAGGGATACGTGCATCGCAAGATGTTGACATGTGACGTTTTCATCTGTTTGATCATGTGTTTTTCTTTTGGTGGGTTTTTATCAATTGAGATTAATCCAGTCAGTTCTTGCCTTTTCTATTTAATAGGGAAATGATCATCATTGACTTATAATGAATATACTTCTCATGCTTGATGCGTTGGATACCCACTTTAAACATATGTTTAAACATACGGTCGGGTCAATGCTGAATATATTTATCGGGTATACAAATTGTTGTAAATGGAGATGAGTAATGATATAGTGAATATTTTTTGACACTCTATTGCATGGACTCAATGAAATTTATTGATCTACATTGATATAGATTGATCGAATGGCCTAGTAATCTTTACCTATAACCGGATTATAAACCATCAACGTTGTATGGCCATCAATAAGAAGTTGCGTCACCGTGTGACATATAATTAACAGAATTTACTCGATGTTAGATATTTATACGATTGTTATATGTACATGTTTAGTTGCGACAATGTAGCACGAGATTGAATGAAGTAGAGTCTGGATAACTTGAACTATCATTCGGTTCGCACGAGATTGAATGAAGTAGAGTCTGGATAACTTGAACTATCATTCGGTTCACTAACTTGAACTGAATGAAGCAAAATGTGTGTGTGGGTACCGAGTCATTTAAATGCTCATCGGGGTCATTGAACTGAAGTGTTACTCGGCTCAGTGAACTTAACTGAGTGAAGCAATCAGGACAGATAGAATGACAACTTCTCATTTGCTCGAGGACCGGAATGAAATTAATAAACAATTTATATAGAATGACGCTTTAAAATTAGCATGTTTTTCATTCAAATCATTAAACTGAATGATATTACCAATTGAACTAAATGAGAAGCTAAAAGGAATAGTGCGTACGTTTGAATGAATTTTGGTTTTATTTGTTCATCATTTACTTCAATGGGGTTAATTCACTTTAATGTGGTTGTCTTTCAATACGTTTATCATTCGCTTCAATAACAAATGATAACACTTAATGAGAATTATTTTTTTACTGGCACCAAATAGTAATTACTTTAATTTTGATGCAATAAAAGCCAGTTGCCTCAACTAACAATCAAAGTCAATTTCCAACGTGGGATCAGTATAAAGAAATCACAGTGGTATCTATAGCAGTTCAGCACAACTAGCTCGTAATCTGCAGTCTGCCGAAACAATAACCGCTCCTTTTACGCCAACAATTTGCGTCTTCTTCGGATTAATTTATAATTTTTGAGTTTGCGTTGAAGCTTTCCAATTAGTGTCTTGAAAATTACTCGACGATGTATCATCTTTGTGTAATTACTCCGACGATGCAAGATTTGTTTTCATGCTTGAATTGTGTAGGTGACCGGTCTGTGATCATATAATGCTTAGAGTTAGGTAATTACTAATTAACACGTATCTTAAAGTGATGAAACATTAGCCAAAGTCCATAGTATGAATTTGGATCTATACTAGAATATATCACAAGCATGTGATCAATGTACGAAATGATGTGGACATCGTGGGGATGTGATTTTATTTTCCCTTTCAAGCATATGCAAATAAGAATCTAAATAATTATAAGCAAGACTTTTTTACGTGACAGGTAATGTAGTAAACATGCTCTTTCATTCTTCACACTAATCATTATAAGTGTCTCCCCTAATTAACTTAAATTAAAATAGAGAGGAATGAAGGTAGAAGTTACCATAAAATTTATGAGGAGATCAAAGAGAAAGAGAGACATAGGCATACTCCCCATGTGAGAGTTTTATTTGGGGACAAAGTAAAGAAGATGTGGGGTTTAAAAACATTTCACATGGGGGACTAAGGGTACCTTCACTTTCTCTCACAGCTCATCCCCTGTTCATCCTTCGTTTTTTCCACTATCCCCACTAGCCAATTTATGTGAATATTTATGATAATCATTAAAAGTTTTTGATAACCATGCATTCATGATTTAATAGATATAGTTGTTTTGAACTAAGCTCAAGTATTATTTAGGGAGTAAAATAATGTTGACCCTGGACCTCCTTATGTTAGGGTCGTAATAATGCATGCATGGAATTTACGATTTCCTGAAATTTCAGCTGGGTTGGTCTTCACTCATTCGACATAGTACTCCTATTTCAGAGCATAAGATCGAGGCAAATATATATTTCAAAATTTTCATTGCATTTAACATTGTATATAAAACTAAACGTGTGTAACTGAAAATACGAGTAACGTCCAATTAACTGATCAGACTACCACATTTACAGATAAAGGACCGACTGTTATGTACGTAGCGTACGAAAATGTAAGAAGTATTTGTTGGTCGCATGATAGTATGCTTGAATTTTTTTAAGTAAAACTACAAAGTTATAAAAATATCAACAACACAATCTCCTAGCTAGAAGTCTCTTCACAAGAAAGGTACCCCTGAAGGGTAATTGTAAAATTACTGAAAAGTTCTAAAAGTTAGGAGTTAATTAGGACCAGAGGGGATAGCTATGTATACCGGATTGCTTTAGAGTGGCCTAGCTAACTAGATCCGTAAAATGTGTGGGGGTGGGGGTGGCCAATGGCGATATCCTATTAACTTTCAAGAACATAGATGTATACATGTGGGAAAAAAAATGTGCGGTCCATCTCAGCCTGTTCGACCATAATCCACACAAAAATAGAATAAAAAATTAGAGCCAAATTATTTAGATACAATAAAAAAGTTGTCTCTTGGATAATAATTTTATGGGAGACTTACAAATTAATAGGTATCAATCAACTTGATTACAAAAAACTCGCATACGTATACTTTTTTATAATTAGATACATATACTTGTATACAGTTATGTACATATATCATACAAATTAACAAAATATACACACATAAAAAACAAAAAACAAATAAATAAATCAAAAATATTAAAAAAAAATAAAAAAATTGTACATACTATCAAACAGGATTGAACATGATTAAATAAGATTAAATAAGATTCGACATAAAAGATTGAACAGTATTAGACATACATGATTGAACAGGATTTGACAGGATCAGACATGATCACACATATTTTTGGTATAAAAAATGTATTTTTAAAATTTTTGGTTTGTTTAATTTTGGTTTTTATTTTTTTAATATTTTTTTTTCGATTTTTTAATGACATATGTACTTATTTGTAAATAAGTTCATAAAATATGTACTCTTTTGCAAAAGAGTCATCAGATTCAAAAGAATCAAATTTTTTTTAAATAAGTTTCTAAATACATATTAAATTATCGTTTTTCCTAATTTTATTGCAAAGTCAAATGAACTAAAATTTAATTGATATGAGCTGCATTAGCAGTTCAATCGGATCGATAGATAGGGAAGAATAAAAGCGTCCCATAGGCACGTGGTGGGCTGATTCCACCAGTTATTAAAATAACACTGAATATAATTATTAGATAAAATAGATACGAATAATCTTATAGTAGAATATGATTCTTGAATGAATTTTGAAAACCATTTGTTTGTGGCAGCTGTTTACCAGCTGTCCTAATCCTTCCCCCTGATCCCCATGTGACCCACCACCCAATGTTCTATGTTAATGTTAACATATGATTTTGTTCTTCCCCTTGTCAATTGATTATTCTCATGACATATTATGGTTAATCAGCTAAAAAACTGCATACAAAATATCAAAAATATGAGTAATATAGCAATATTATAATGTGTTTTGGAGATCCCGAAATTGAGTAGGCTTAACATGACACATGCAATAGTTTTGAAACAATGCAACCATTTATCAGAAGAGATTTCCATTTATACTTCTATGAAAACTAGGAAGCTTTTCAACTTGAGGAAATGTGATAGAATTGGTGTCTGTGTATTCAAAATTATTGTATATGGAAATAAAATAAAATGACTCATGCATGTATCGTTTTCAACTTTATTTTAGCTTTTAAATCTACTACTGACCACTGTCAAAAGATAGTGAAATGAAACAAGAAAACAACTTTCAAGAAGACCTTCGATCTTAACACTTAAAGACCAACTCTGTCACTTCTTCAAGAACTGAAGACTAAATTTAGCATTTTCAATAGTTTAGGGATACTACTATCTTAACTGAAAGTACGAGGTGCAGATAGAATTCAAACAATGACGATCATTACCACATGCTAATCATTATATTTATTCTTTCAAGAATGATACCCCTACACATTTACCAAATTGTCAAAATATAACTAGACCTATTTATATATTGTACCCCTCCCTTCTTATAGCCCATTATCTCAAAGGCTGCTCCAAGTCAAAGCTCTCATCCTTTCCCAAACTCCATTGCAAGCTTTCACCCCCCATAGTTCTAAAAATGACACAGTTACCCCCAAAAGCACCAAGCATGACCCAAAACTGGCCCTCATTTTCCCACCACATGATGCCCATGAAAGACGTTATTCCGACACAACACCCGTCTTGGGTGGATGAGTTCCTCGACTTTTCATCTTCCAGGCGGACCTCACATCGAAGGTCTGCAAGCGACTCCATTGCATTCCTCCCCCTCCTGGAAGACTGTCCATCACCACAGCCAGCTGCCAATATCACTGGCGGTGGTGTTGCAAACCCCGGTGAGTTTGAGAGGCTTGATGATGAGCAGATCATGTCTATGTTTGCGGACAACTTGCCTTCTACACCCTCAGATCATAGGAATAGTAGCGAGGATACGAAGGCGGTGGTTCTGCCACTTGTATCACACCCGAAGGAGGAGCCTCAAGAGGTTGATAGCTTGTGTGATGAGGATGTGCCTTGTGCTAAGGCCGAGGCTTCCGCCGCTGCCACCGGAGAGACCATTTGCGATCCCAAGAGGGTTAAGAGGTGATTACAATTTGACATGCATTATTACATAGAAAGTAATGATTTTAGTCAACAATTAGTAACGTGTGATACTAAAGCCTGAATTATGTCACAAAATCATATCGAAGATTGAAACTGTAATTAGTAATATTGCATTTTAGTCCTCCCTAATTCTCATAAAGTATCTTGTATTTGATTTATGAAACGGTAATAAACACTAATTAAGGGTGTATATACCAATGGTCCCTGTAATTTCGAACAAAACTCCATTAACTTAAGTAGTTTTAAAATACAGTATGAACACTAGTTCCACCTTTTTGAAAAATGTGAAGGATTCCATTTTTGAAATTTGAAATATGTGAGGAATTTGTATCTCTAGTTTTCTTTGTTTTAACATTTCTAAATATAGTGGTAATACTGTGGATATCATTTCAATGTTACTAAGAGCAGGTTATTTTTGAAAAAAAATACACACGTCACGTGATATCATTTCAATGCGATTAAGATGATCTATTGATATTTTAGTAGTCCCAAAAATATTCATTAGGGTAACAAATGTGAAATGAATTATTGTGTGAGCTTTACACTAAAAAAAAATAAATCATTTACCATCATTTTGCATTTTGAAAACTGTTAGTAAAGTGGGTGTCGTTAAAATTTAGCAACTAAATAACAACTAATTCGGTTGCTAAAATTTAACGACACTCGTTTACCAACAGTTTTAAAAAGTAAACCGTTGATAAATTACTTTTTCTGTAGTGTTAATTCTGATGAATGTATCATTGGAATCTTCATTTATCGGCACAACATTAAAATCCATGAATTTCATCTTCAGAATATTGGCGAATCGACAATCAGCTCAAAGATCAAGAGTGAGAAAGCTTCAATACATCTCTGAGCTTGAGCGAAGTGTCACAACGTTACAAGTAATATTATGTGCTTTGATATCCTATCATTCATAATACATAGCATGTGATCTTTAATTATCAACTAATTGTCATGTTTTCATGCTTAATTGTCATTAATATAGACTGAAGTATCAACATTGTCCCCTCGAGTTGCATTTTTGGATCACCAAAGGTTAATTCTTAATGTCGACAATAGCGCACTCAAGCAGAGAATTGCTGCTCTCATTCAGGATAGAATTTTCAAAGATGGTGAGAACATGATGTTAATACTTCGATTGCTCTCAAAAACATTTTATATCTTTTGAGAATGGTTTCCTTTTAATATGATAATGGTCATAGTTCCCAAATCATTCATCAATAACTTCATGGAATATCCTCAAGATGATAAACATAGGGATGACAATTGACATGCATAGAGAAATATTATGACTAGAGGTTTACCATGTCCAAAAATTGGCAGTTCATGCCTTTTTTTCAGATATACGTCGGTGTTATTCCTTCGGTTCGTATACAATTTTCCGTTATGCATCATTAGAATCGCATTGAACTACTAAAATTATGCACATTATTAAATACTTCATCGGTTAATTAATATATTTTTTTAGAATGGCATTCATATAATTTTTATAATCATCCAAAACCATGTTTAGCTCATATTCTTTACTTGTTATATTACCTAAAATTTCGTATATCTAGCGTTTTGATAAAACTATTCGTTTTTCTTTGTGGCGTTACTACTTGTTATAGCTCATCAAGAAGCACTGAAGAAAGAAATAGAGAGGCTAAGACAAGTATACCGCGAACAGAACCTCAAGAAGGTGGGAACCGCAACACCACCACGGCCATCTTCGGACGACTTTCCTAATTGTACGGAAAAAGATCAAAACTCAGACAGATAACAAAAATAAGCAAAAAAGGAAGAAAACAAAACGAAAAACAAAAAATTTAGGAAGGAAAGGCTGTGATTGAATCTACTAACCTGCACACGCAGTCACATGATGTGTCTTTTGGTATAAGACACGTCTCTTAAGTGGACCACACTTTTTCTAGCGTTCACAAAAAGTGGTTTAAAAAACACTTCTTGAGTTTTTATTATACCCTCAAAATTTGTGTGTCGTAAATTAAAAAGTCAAAGGGGCGATTTTAATTTATGACTTTTTAGCTTTATTTTTCAAGTGATATATTATGTGGGGGAAATGGCCGGTTCTGTTGTGGAATGACTGAATGTATGTTGAAAGAATATGTGATTCAATATTTCCAGTTTTTTTTTTGTAAGATTTACAGTTTAATGGGGATTGAGCAAATTAATTAAGATTTGCAACTGTTCGGTTTCTCTAGTTTCAAAATGTGAATACGCTTAATTATATGAAATGCTTTTTGGTAATTGCTTCTTGTGTTTTCCTTTTTTAGGTTTGGTATATGTTAGTAGTCAAAGACAATGTAGTACTAGTAATTACCAAGCTTGTTTTTATATATTTTTAAAATTTTGTTTATACTCATTTTTCGATTAATTATATAGGAGCATAGATATATATAGAATGTACGTCTAACTAGTCAAAGAAAAATGGGCTAATCTAAGAAAAAGTTGGAATAATATCGTCAAGTACTTAATTAACATAATTGAAAACAATAAGTACGATAGTATTTGGCTATCAAGAGATTGGAGGACTGTCTTCCAAGACTACATAGCTTTTCAAATTACGGCACTACGTTCTTTTTTTGTTCTAATCTAATCAAATACTTATTAATAGTACTTTTTCCACTTGAAAATATTTCTTCAACATATTGCCCTTTGCAAATATGATGAATGATGATATTGGGTTTTGTTTTTAAGAAAAAATAGCATGAGGTACAAAAGGATGTGATAGAACATAAAAATTAGACCCGAATATTCTATTCGGGTAGCAATCGACCCACACTTCAAAAACGGGTATCCAATGCTTGATGGGTCATCACATGGCTTTTCTAGATATTAGAGGAAGATGTTAATAAAAGCCCAAGCCCACTTAATTAGGGACCCATACTTGGAAAAACCCCTGAGATGAAGACATTTGTCAACATCCTAGAAGGCATAGTTGCCTATAAATAGTCAACTACCCCTCCTAGAAACGCTCCGAAAAAATCTATTCAAAAATATAGAGAGAAGTTGAGAAAAGAGAAAAACTAATCAAAGCTTATCCAGTTAAGAAACAAACCGAACAGAGAAAGAACCGAACATCGAAGAAGAAGGAGAACGACCAAGATAAGATGATAAATAGTTAAATCGAGCGCAATTGTAGTAAGTTAATAATAATCCGAGCAATTGTAACAATCCGAACAAGTGTAATGACCTGACCAATAATAAAGACCAAGAAGTGTTCATTACTTGCAGCTGATTTATCATTATTTTATTGTTGAAAAGCCTAACGCGACCGACCAAAGTTATGGCTTTATCAAATGGCGCCGTCTCCGGGAATCATCTAGTCCCCAACTAGTTTAGAATTCGAATACCAATACTCTACCAGACGAGCGACAATGGTGACCAATGTAGAAGAAACCCATCCCGAGATAGTAGAAACCAATAACCAAAACGTGCAATTCAGCCAACAAGACCTCGACGATCTACTCGAAATCCGTGATAGAAATGACGCTATCCAGCCCGGAAATCAACCAACAACCTCCTATATCAACCAAGAACCACCCCAGCAAATTGAAGGGATTGTTGATGAACCCTCCTCGTCCTCGGATGACGAACAAATCATGCCCGTATTAAGGCGAGCACGAAGACGCCAACCCGGATCCCAAGCAGGGCCGAGCTCAAGAGTCCCGTTGCCAACAGCCTCGGTCAACTCCGGCGCTCGTTTACAAACGAACGAAGATCGCCGATATGGTATGCCCGGGGGTCATGTACTTGAACAGTTGTCCCGACCACCGACTCTTCCGCCGAGGATAATTACACCATCCACGGTGGAAGTACAACACGTTGTCCCATCAGCCGATGAAAGGAACTATGCCCAGCTGCAAGCTCAACTGGCGGCATGCATGACGGCCATGACAGCTGCCGGCATCGCATTGCCAATTACCCAGCTCGAAAATACAGACAAAGATCTACGCCGTGAAGCGGAAGATTCAGCTTACAGGGCCGCCCTGGAAGCAGCAGGGCGACGAACCAACACAAGACTGCCCCATCAAGGGGGCAGTGTCCCCGAGATGATCCCTCCGATAGTCGTCCACCCAAACACTCATAGGGAACGCGTCCTCGATACCCACACGAAGGACGATAGATATCCCGAACACATGATCGGGGAAAGTTATGGACCACCACCACATCAACGGGGATACCCCCCCTACCAAGCCTCGGATGACGCGTTCCAACAAGCATGGAACGTATGCCAAGAAACCCCCTGCGCCGAACAGATCACGAGGTATCGCAATCCGGCGGGGTTCGTCATCCCTGAGTTCAGGCTTTATGATGGAAGGAGTTGTCCTATCGACCATCTAAGGCACTATAAGACGAAGATGGAATTGTGGAGTGATGACCAGGCACTCATGTGCAAATTTTTCAAAAACAGCTTGGGCCAAGAGGCTTCGTCGTGGTATCACAACTTACCACGGGGCTCCATAAGAGACTGGGCAGAGCTGCTAAGAGCGTACTCCACACGATACGCCACCCATAGGAAAAAGAAGGTTAGCATCGAAACCCTTCTGAAAATGACGATGATGCCGAATGAGAGGCTCAACGACTATTGCATACGCTTCATCGACGTAGCAAACCAGATTCCACAATACGCCAATAATATAGCCATCCAGAACTTTATCAATTCCATCCCTAATGGCTATTGGGCGAGAAGGAAGTTCATAGGCAAAGACTTTCCGACCGCGGATTCTCTACTGGCCTACTGCACCCACCTCACCGATAAAAATGATGAGATTCGTTTCCTCAACCGAACCCTACCAAGAAGAGAAATGGTTCGGGAAGCACAAGTGGGTCGTAAAAGAGCCAGGAACAACCATGAAGAAGCATTCAAACCGACCAGGAAGGACAAAGGTCCCGAGGTCCACAGGAGAGACGAGCGACAATGAGAACCTGAGCCTAAACCGCTCCAGATCGCATACCCAACCCCGATCAACGAACATAAACCGCTCCAGCTCACTTATCCAATACCCCCCAAACCGATCCAACAAGATCGGTTCCAAGAGAGGGAACGCCGAAATAACTACGGACCGGTCGAACTACGATACATTTTCAACATGTCCGCTGACGATATCCTAAAAGATATATGCAGGGAAAGTTGGTACTCCCGACCACAACCGATCAATTCTCCCCCCCAATATGAGAGACTCCAAGCTTTTCTGCACATATCACGAGGATCACGGCCACCTCACCGAGCATTGCCGTCACCTGCGATGGAAAATGAACCTGTGGGGTGATGCGGGATACCTAGCTAAGTTCATCAAAGGCACGGGGAACAAAGGCAAACAACTGGCCATCGAGGGAGCCGACAACCGGCAGGGGAAAACGATCAACGTCGTTCACATGTCACGACCCAAGGGAACAGGTGGAGATCGATCTCGACAGCGGCAATTGGCGCACTTTGGCCGGGTAGCCAAGGCGTCACAAGCGTCGACCTCTAAAAGGAAATGCACGTCCCGACGATATCCACCCATTTCCTTCTCGGGTCTTGACGAGGAAGGGGTGATTTATCCCCACGGGGACGCCATTAATCTCCGTGTTCAAATTGGACTCGACACGGTCAGCAGGGTGTTTATCGATCAAGGAGCCTCTTGTGACATCATGTACAGAGAGCTTTTCGACAAAATGGAACTCAAGACACAAGATCTCCAACCTACCGATGTCACATTGATCGGGTTCATCTCCGAGACGACTAAACCTTTGGGTAAGATCGTCCTCAACGTCACAACTGGATCCGTTTCGGTTCCCGTGGAGTTCTTAGTAGTCAACGACAGCTCCGGCCACAACGCAATCTTGGGCCGACCTTGGCTGCATGCCATGCGGGCCATACCCTCGACCTACCACCAAAAAGTCAAATACCCAAATGACAGGATGGAGATCGAGACAGCCAGAGGATGTCAAGAAGATTCAAGACGCTGTGAAGACATTACCGCAGCCCTACAAAAACAGCTGATCGTTGTCGAACAATCCACCAGCACAAAGAAGCTGATCAACCAAATATCCAAAACCGAGAGGGTTGTTGAAGAACAAGTAGGAGAAACACTTAGGAAGGTGTATATCCCGGATATGGACGAGGAGCACTACTTCCTCCTCGGGAATAACCTTCCAAAACGGGAATCCGAAGAGTTGGAAGCATTCCTATTCAGCAACGTTGATAAGTTCGCCTGGAGTCCCAAAGACATGCCCGGCCTAGACCCCGAAACGGCATGCCACCACCTAAGTGTTAATGCCGAGTACAAGCCGATAGCACAAAGGAGCAGAAAAGTGTCTGTACAACACAGAGCAGCTATAATCGCTGAAGTACAAAAGCTATTAGAGGCTGGAGCCATAAGGGAGGTTTTCTATCCGAAATGGTTATCCAACCCAGTCGTCGTCCCAAAAAAGAACGGGAAGGAGAGAGTCTGTATAGACTTCACCAATCTCAACAAAGCCTGTCCGAGAGACCACTTTCCCCTTCCGAGGATAGATCAACTGGTGGACGCGACTGCGGGAGCAGAAAGAATGACCTTCCTCGACGCATATTCAGGATACCACCAAATTCCCCTAGCCCACGAAGATCAAGAAAAGACGTCGTTTATATCGCCTTTGGGAAATTATTGCTACACGGTAATGCCGTTCGGCCTGCGCAATGCGGGAGCAACATACCAAAGGATGATAACGAGGGTATGTAGAGATCATATAGGAAAGACGATGGAGGTGTACATAGACGACATGGTCGTCAAAAGCGAAAAGGCTATGTCCCACCTCCAAGATATAAGAGATGTCTTCAGTACGCTGGGCGAGCACAAATTGAAACTCAATGCGAGCAAGTGTGCCTTCGGAATCAGTAAAGGAAAATTTCTGGGGCACATGGTTAGCCGACGAGGAATAGAGGCAAATCCCGACCAGATCACAGCACTACAGAACCTGGCAGCGCCCAAGAATAAGAAACAGGTACAAGAGCTCATGGGAATGATGGCCGCCTTGAGCAGGTTCATCAGTCGATCCGCAGATAAGGGACGACCGTTTTTCGAATCACTCAAGAAAGATAGAAAATTCGTATGGGACCCGGAATGTGAGGCTTCATTCAACAATCTCAAAGAGTACTTGAGGACGCTGCCACTGCTGGTAAGGCCGAACAAAGGAGATATTCTGACATGCTACGTAGCAGTTTCCACTACAGCCGTGAGTGCAGTCATCCTCAGAGAGGAGGGTCGCGAGCAATTTCCGATCTACTTCGTCAGCAAAACTCTGGTCGAAGCCGAAACACGTTACCTACCCTTGGAAAAGCTTTGTCTGGCATTGGTCGTCGCAACCAGGAAGTTGCCACACTATTTTATAGCTCATCAGGTCCGGGTATACACGAAGTTTCATATCAAAGAGTCACTTCGACGGACAGACATAAGCGGTCGAGTTGCCGCCTGGGGGGTCGAACTATCCCAATTTCATATCGAGTTCGTACCCCGACATGCCATAAAAGGACAAGTCTTGGACGATTTCGTCGCGGAGTGCACCGAAGGCTACGACGAGCCATTGGCACTCTCTCCGCAATCACACTGGCAGATACATGTCGACGGATCAGCCACCAAGGACGGATCCGGAGCAGGGATCGTCCTAAAGTCTAGAGAGGGAGCAATCATCGAAAAAAGCATAAAATTGGGCTTCCGAGCTACCAACAATGAGGCAGAATACGAAGCCATGATAAATGGCATGCTCGTCGCCCGGTCCCTCGGATGCTCCCACTTAGTTGCGAGTTCAGACTCCATGCTCATTGTCAATCAAGCCCTCGGCGAGTACCAAGCCAAAGATGACAGGATGATCCTCTATCAAGAGAAAGTCCAAAGCTTGATGGCCACCTTCGAGCAGTGCGAGTTAGTCAGGATCAATCGCACCGAAAATGCACATGCCGATGCCTTGGCCACCTTAGCCTCGACCTTAACATTGACCGATAACCGGTCGATCACAGTAGAACTATTGATGACCCCGAGCATAACTAAAAGGATAGACCGAGTGATGTCAGTACAGTACGAACTAGGTTGGATGGACGACATGACTCATTATCTGGGAAGTGGAACGCTCCCGGCCGACAAGATAAAAACGCTGAAAATTACGAGAAAAGCTCCTCGGTTCTGGCTATCCGAGGACGACAAACTGTACAAATCCAGTTACCGGGGACCCCACCTACTGTGCGTGCCTCCCGAGCTACAATTGCCGGTCCTGGAGGAAATCCATGAAGGATCCTGCGGAGCACACATCAAAGGGCGATCCCTTGCGAACAAGGCAGTTACCCAAGGGTATTGGTGGCCCTATATCAAGCGAGATGCTGATGTGTATGTCCAACGTTGTGATAAGTGCCAACGATTTGCCAAAATACCACGACTCCCCTCGTTTCTAATGGCCCCCATATCGGCTCCATGGCCGTTTGCACAATGGGCAATAGATCTGGTCGGAAAACTCCCAAAGGCCCCGGGGAGCGTGGAATATCTGATCGTCGCGACGGATTATTTCACCAAATGGGTTGAAGCTAAGCCCCTCCGAGAAATCAAAGCGAGCAACGTCAAACAATTCATCTGGGAATACATCATAACCAGGTTCGGAATACCGTACGCTATTGCCGCCGACAACGGAACCCAGTTCAAAGATGCACAATTACAACTGTGGTACGAGGAACTAGGTATCCGAAAGTTCTATTCGACGCCGACATACCCACAGGGTAACGGCTAGGCAGAGGTATCGAACCGAACAATACTGGACGACATCAAGACGACCCTTGAGCAAGCAAAGGGGAGATGGCCCGAGCGGCTACTCAACGTCTTGTGGTCGTGCCGAATAACGCCGAAGACGGGCACCAAGGAAACCCCATTTAGCTTAGCAACAGAAATTGGGCTACCCACGCTCCGAACAACTTTAGTCGAGCAGGGAAACAATGAACAAAGAATGAGAGAAGAACTTGACATGATAGACGAGAAACTAGAGATAGCAGCTCTTACACTCGCGAAGTATCAACAAGGCATCAAACAAGCATATGACAAGAGGGTAAAAGGGACTAAGGAGTTCATGGTCGGAGAATTGGTGCTACGACGAGTAACGGTATATACCCGAAATGAAATACATGGTAAATTGAGCCCCACCTGGGAGGGACCATACGAGATCGTCAAAAGAACAAGCCCAGTTACCTACAAACTCAAAAGCGTTCTGTTCGAAAATAGTAGAGGGGAGAAAAATTCTTGGAACGTGGCTAACCTAAATAAGTACTACATATAAGCCAGACCGTCAGTACAAATACAGGTGCCGCCTTATCTCTCTAACCTAATGTCCTTGACTTTTGAATAAATAAAGTATCATATCATGCTGTCTAACCAATGCAGATGAAATTCCCAACATGGCCGAAGTGCCTAGGAATACTATGAAATTCCCAACATGGCCGAAGTGCCTAGGAATACTATGAAATTCCCAACATGGCCGAAGTGCCTAGGAATACTATGAAATTCCCAACATGGCCGAAGTGCCTAGGAATACTATGAAATTCCTAACATGGCCGAAGTGCCTAGGAATACTATGAAATTCCCAACATGGCCGAAGTGCCTATGAATACTATGAAATTCCCAACATGGCCGAAACGCCTAGGAATACTATGAAATTCCCAACATGGCCGAAGTGCCTAGGAATACTATGAAATTCCCAACATGGCCGAAACGCCTAGGAATACTATGAAATTCCCAACATGGCCGAAACGCCTAGGAATACTATGAAATTCCCAACATGGCCGAAGTGCCTAGGAATACTATGAAATTCCCAACATGGCCGAAGTGCCTAGGAATACTATGAAATTCCCAACATGGCCGAAGTGCCTAGGAATACTATGAAATTCCCAACATGGCATGTCTAAAAGAATGCCTAGGAATACTTATGTATATGCAGGTACACGTTGACCCAATGAGCAAGGATGAAAAGAAATACAGCAATGAGGAGAATAATTCAGGCCCACATTCTGGGGACGATAAATTACCCAATGGCGAAAACAATGAAAAGAAATCAATCAAAACAATGAAATAGCAGCAACGGGAATGTCCAATACACGTATAATGAAATGACGCAGATAATAAAGGCCCACATTATGGAGGCAACACCATGCCAAACGAAGAAATCAGCAAAGGAAAATCAATCCAGTCAATGAAATACCCGTACAGCAATGAGAAGATCCGAACACAGGAGTAAAGAAATAAAACAAATAGTCCTCGCCCGCGTTACGGAGGCAACAGGGTACGACCAACAAATAAAGAAATTTATTTAAGAGCTACTACATGAGGAACACGACAGTAACTGACCGAGTGACACTTCTTCGTCATCCGTCGACGTATCCCTATCAGTTTCCTCGCCATCAAAACGCTCCTCAGAAATAAGGGCATCAAAGTTGGTCGTATGTGCGCCAACGCATGTCAGCGTCTTAAGCCGTGCAGAGAATTCGGCTCCTTTAGCGACCTCGTGAGCATCCGAGGCTGCTTTCTGGCGAGCATCGTCGAAAGGAAGCTTGCGAGTTTCGATCATAGCAGCAGAGGCATCGTATCTGGATCGGGACAAACGGAAATACTTCACCAGCATGTTCGCTTGGGTTACCAACGACTTTAGTTTACTGAAGTATTTTTCCTTTACCCGCCAATATCGATCTAAACGACGCTCCTGAACCTTAACAACATGCTCGGAACGCCGAGCGTACTCACGAAAAGAAGACGCCTGAGTTTTCAACTTGGCCCTAAGTCGGCCACACAGATTGAGCAACTCGACATTCTTACCCAATAAAAAGATATAAGGAACCTTGGCATGATCATCACTAGCCACACCAGATGGGACCTCGTCTCGGGCGGCACAAGTAGGTCCTGGCCCCGGACTAACTAGGCTTGGAGAGCCAGCCTGGTGCGACGTAGTATCATGTGCCTAAAAAAAAAAAAATGGGAAGAAAGGAAGAGATGAATACTCAAAAAAAAAAAAAAAAAAAAAAAAAAAGCTACAAATAATACGACAAAACAAACAACTCAATTATTAATCCGATAGCCCTCAACGGACGCTGAGGTCTCTACTACATCAGCGAAATGAATATCTCGCAATGAAACAATTTGAGTCCCCAAGCGCTCACGAACGACCGCATCGATTCGATTCAAGGCAGCCGTGGTCTCAGTTACCCCGGCCGTCGCATCAACCATGCGTTCTGCCCGGGCAACACCACTCATCCCTTTCACATGCTCAAGCACCTCTAGAGCACGAGCTCGGGCCCAATATGCTTTGACAAAGGTTAGCAGTAGGTCCGCATCCTCGAAAAAGGCACCTAGGGCCAAGTTCAAGCTCGTCACACGGCCTCGGGCTTCATCACAAGAGCGCCGAAGTGCACCAAGAAGTTCCTTCGCCTTACCCTTGTTCGCCTTATAATATGCGGTCTTCTTACTGAATTTCTCTCCCAAGTCACGTAACCGAATCAACATGTTTGAAATATGAACATTCAGATCATCGATTTTATGACGGGCAGAATTCAGTTCTGCAGTTAGGAAAGCCTTAGATCTCTCAAGGCCATCTATAACGTTACCTCCGCTACGACTAGGCGAGGTCCAGACCACCATGGCCAGAGGGTTATAGGGTACCTGACAATGTTTTGTTTTCACATTCTTCAAAATATGATGACCCTAGAAAAGGGGAAATTAATTCGGAAAAGCCAAACAAAAAACAAACACATCACCTATATTACCACTTCTCCAAAAGAATATGTTTCTAGATACAAAAGAGACCCACAATTCGGGTACCCAAAGACTTTACAATAAGATACAGAGAAAATACTACAAGAAAATGGTCAAGGCTCCACCTGAGGGGATGCGGGTGGGGGAGTGACGGTGGGAGCAGACCGAGGAGTCGTTGGAGCCGACCCGGAATGGGGATGCAGCGCCGTCGAAGTAGTGTGTCCCGGCAGCCGTGAGAGCTCCTCGTCTCGGAGGTTGGCCCAATCCTGAGGCTTAGGAGGTGCACCATGAGGACAGGGGTACACCAATTCCGATCACGCTTGATCCGACAAGGGAACCTTCGCGAAATTAAGCGCGCGCACATGAGCGCAATAGACGGCGAAATTCGCCGTCATAGCGTACTTTGTCCGCTCCTCAGCATGCGTCGCTTTTAGAGCCGCAACCTCGGCCTTTTCGGCTTCCACGTCCTCCGCCAAGAGCAAATTCTCCTCCTCTAGTTGGTCGTACTTTTCGACCATGCTCTCTTTTTCAGCCTCCAATTTACCGACCTCCTCGGTCACGTGTAGGAAGTCCCCCGACAGCTTGTCATAATTATCGCCCAGGGCTTTATTCTCGGCGACCAGTTTCTCTTTCTCCTCCTCGAAGGCCGCAAGCAGATCCTTCTTCTCGGCCACTAGCTTCTCTTTCTCAGCCTCGAGCGCCTTCCACTGATCCCTCAGAACAACGGAACCCAAGAAAGCCTGCCATCAAAAACAAAAGTAGACATGCAACATCAGACACCCGCCAACTAAGGGTATAAAGACCTATATAACTAAGTACATGCTAAACATACCCGAAGCGCACCACTGCTGGCTTGCTCAATTAACGACGCTAACGGGAGAGCAGAAATTTCCTCGGCATCCTTGAAAACAAGGGGCTTCAGAGCAGTATACCCCATCCTTACAGCTTGGGGCTGCTCCAGCAATTTCCCCTTATACCGACCAATGTAACGGGTCATCGCGATCCCGTCCACCAACACCTCTTCAGGTAGCTCGAGAACCTCATCCTCGACGCCCACCACTACATCCTCGGCAGTCTCTTTGCCGACTTCCTCCACTTCCTCAGTCACCTCCTTCTCCGAAAGGCCAGTCTCAGGGGCCCTGTGCTCGCCCACACCCTCAATACGGGTGGGCGAGACAACAAGCGTGTCCATCATCTCCTCAGTATGAATAGGCGAGATCGCAGGCAGAGTCAGTGTACTCTTGCCCATGTTCACCATGAGGTTGAGATGTTCGAATATGTTATCCATCGACCCCTGAAACACAATAATACCCATAGACCGGGCAAGAGCGAGGATAACCAATGGAGAAGTCAGTAGCTGAAACAAGATAACCAATGAAGCAAAGAACTAGAGAACAACACAACAATCACAAGACAAGAGAATAAATATACATATACACATACCTCGCCAGTTGCAGGGACATCCTCGGGGATATTCCCTTGGGAAGTAGCCTCCTCGGTGACCGATGTATCGGTCCCCCTAGCCCTCTTCGTTGTTCCAACGATGGGGTCAGGTCCACGACGCTTCGAGCGAACGGTCTTTTTCCCTACCCGAGCAGCACTTCGAGCTCGGACCACCTTTAAAAATTCCTCCTCGGACTCTTTAGGAATCTCGGGGACAGGATTCCCCTTTGTCACTGGCCCCGCAGGGTATCCGAGAAGCACGGGAGCAGTACGACTAGCAGGATCCCTCGTTGATCCAGGCCCCCACCATTTCCAAAGAGCTAAGAGGGTCTCGACATTGGGAGCACCGAGGTCTGGAATCATGGGAGCCTTGGTAGCAGGGCCGGGAATTTGGTGTCCAACACAACCCCAATTACCGGCAACAATCACAACACCAAGGTTCTCCCCCTTGTTGGTATCCGGCAGACCAAAAACAAGCCGACAGAAGGCACGCATGGTCTTCAGATACGAGCTACGACGATCAAAACTCAAAGTATAGATCCCGAACACATCCTTTAGTTCGATCGGGATTCCGGCCAACTCCGATAGCCTTTGAATACCGTTTAGGGTACGGTAACCATTCAGGGCCAGTTGGGCCGGAGCAATCTGAACGGCCTCAAAGAACGAAGCCACCCACTTGCTGAAAGGAAGTCTTAAACCCCCAGTAAAGAATGCCGAGGAAAGTACAGCTACCTCGCCGGCGGGAACAAACCCCAACACCTCGTCGTCCGATATCGGAAGCCGAACATGTATGTTATCGGGTATTCCGGCAAGCTTCTTAAAATCCTTTTTCCACAAATGGGCCCACTTGGGCCAGGCATTGGGTCAAAATTTCCTGTCCAAACATCAACAAAAATCCATCAATATACTAATACACAACCCACAATAACATCAACATAAAAGAAACCCCCCCTGCTAACAATTAACCAGCAACCCTACGTTTTACTCCTTTTCCAATCAGTATAAATCCAATACATAACTCAATATCGCCAGACATATATAGACAACCACGGCATGTTACCAATGCCATATCTACGACCACAACAGCAAATCAAATACCAGTCCTCAAACATAAAGAACATAATAATAACAAAGCACTTACAATTGTCATTCTGAGCGGATACGTTCGAACAGCACCAAGTATATCGACAATACAACGAAACCCTAGATGGAGCGGCAGCACTTTTTTCCTTTTTAGCGGGAAGAGTATACTTTAGAGAGAGACAAATATTTTCTTCAGCAAATTCTGTGATAAAAACAAAAGGGATTGCTTGGCACAGTAAAAAAGGAGTGGAGTCACAAAAATAATAAAATAATAACCACCTTTTCGTGTGACAGAGGTTTACCTTTTTTCCAACCATAGATAAGTCAACAATCGCTGCTATTTTTAACTTATAAACGCTCCAGATTTTGCCACGTCAGCGCATATCCCACTACCCAAGGCAATTCACATCATTACACCTAAATAAACGGCCAGTGGACCATACCACGAAAAGCTTCCAGCATACGCTACCAATAATATCCCCGATTAAGATCCTCGACGCCCAACCATTCCTTACCGAAAGAACACACCGAACAAGGTGGACGGAGACCGTTTCTAGCCTGACGGCATTAAGCATCAAGTCTACAAACGCTCTCCGGGGGAATAACCGGGCTCATTGCTCGGTGTGTACTGAAACATCATATGTTAGACATAAAGGCAAAGTGAACAAGAAATAAAACAGAATAGACAGAATCAAGTGTAAAGCAAAAGTTTTATTCATCCACAAGGGGGAAAAAACACAAAAATACAACCAAAGAGAAAATTTTTACAAGAAAATACACCATCCTACTTCTTAGAACTACCCCCCATATCGGCATCCTTCTTCGCCAAGAGCTCCTCCAGACGCTCTCTCTCCCTAATCAAACGAGCAATCGCCATCTCGGCCTGCTGCAAGGAGTAAGACTGAGACTTGCATTTCTGCTCGGCTTTGAAACGAGCAATGCCCTCCGCATCCCAATATTGTTTAAACCTCCTCGCTTCAGTCTGAGCACACTTGAGATCATGCTTCAGCCATGACATCTCAATCTCTTTTAGATGAAGAGGAGTCAAATCCTCCTCCCCAAAACCAGGGGGACGGGGTAGAAAGAAAGTAGGCTCCTCTTCCAGAAGGGCTTTCTTTTTGGAAACAGATCTAGTAATGGGAGCCATCTCAAAACAAAAGCAAGTTAGAGGAAACAAAAATTATCAACAAGAGAGAGAAAAGAAGATTGGATAATGAAGAACAAGCAATAGGGAGCATTTATAGAGAGTCAAAGGGCACAAAGCGCGAGGTGTCGCAACGGTTCACAGAACAAAAGCACGAGATACGAACAGATACATGTGATTCAAATACAAAAAAAAAAAAAGAGAAAAAGATACAAGTTCCAAAACGGGAAATACATCAGAAAACCAGCCAAATCTAACTAAGGACCAATGGGTGGAAAAACCAAACTACCAGACCGAGAGAAAGCAAAACGAGCAGAGCAGTTCAACCGAGCTTGGTAGGAATCATTCATGGCAATCAAATTTTCGTTCTCCGCAGAGAGTTCGGATTTCTCCCTAGTAAGAACCATGATGCGCTCCTCCAGCCGAGCATTCCTAACCATCATATTAGCCAGGCCTTGAGGGGAGTTATCGAACTCGTCTTGAGCATGGTCCCAAATTTCCTCGGCATCATACCAGGAGTTGGCTAGATGATTTCTTTGTAACAACAAGTGATCGAGAGGCCGAAATCTCGGTCCACTTCACAGTCTCTTCGGGATGAGATCCGAACAAGCTCAAGGCCAAAACGTCGTACTCTTTCTCAAGCCTTGCCATCCGACGTCGGACGCGAGATACCTCCG
Organism: Primula vulgaris; assembly: GCA_963920805.1. Classification (NCBI taxonomy): domain Eukaryota; kingdom Viridiplantae; phylum Streptophyta; class Magnoliopsida; order Ericales; family Primulaceae; genus Primula; species Primula vulgaris. Next base: position 31,055,982 of record OY987218.1, read on the forward strand.
CATCCAAACCCTTCATCTGAGCATGATATCTCCCCACAGGTTCAGACATTCTGGGAAATTGCTATAAGTACAAGAGAAAGTAGGGGAGGAGGGAAGAGCAAACAATAAAAGTAAAAGGAGAAATGATAACTACTAAAGAAAAGAAGAGGGGTATTTATAGAGAAAATGTAATATGGTATTTCCTGACATACTTGGGAGCATGCGTATTTCCTGACATGCTTGGGAGGGTGCACCTGTGGTCAACAGTACACCCACATACATCTGATATCACAAGTACAGCAGAAAATAGAAAAGATATTCAAAGATCTGGAGTTCGAAAAAACGACAAACCACAAGTACAACATAAAAAGAAGTGCAAAATAAAGGGGCAAAAGTACTTCTCATTAATAAAGATGGAATACATCATTGTTCATTACATCAAAAGACAATCTATCACATTGAGGTCTATTACATCCGAGGATTACATCAAAAGAAAATCTACCACATTGTGTGTTGAGTGGTGGAGCCAAATGAGTAGACGACATGGCCAAAGAAGATCGACAACATCAGCGGATCAAGCGAACAGCAGGAGACGAAGGAAAGAAACATAAAAAGAAAACAAAAAGGGGAGAAAGAAGCGAAGAGAAGGAACATAAAGAAGAAGTGAAAAGAAAGAAGAGTAAAAAAGAACAATGACAAAAATCCTAGAAGTAACACAAAATCCTTAGGATCACAGGATTGATTGTTACGTCGTAGTGGTGAGAAAGAAGAGGATGAAGAAAGTAAAAGGAACACGATAAAAAAGAAAAAAAAAGGGAATGCATAAGAAGGATATAAAAAGAAGCAAGAGAGAGAGATAAAAAAAAAAGATAGTGAAAAGAAAATGGAGGAGGAAGAAATGAAGGAAACAGACAAATAAAAAAGAAGTCAAAGAAACAAAAAAGAGAAAAGAAGAAGAGTGCAAAAAAGAGGAAGAGGAAGAAATGAAGAAAATTAAAGCAAATCAAAAGAAAAAAAAGGAAAATGGAGAGGTTAGGGGGAGGTCGATCGGTATCGATGAGAGGGCCCGGCAGAGACATCCCTGTCTCGAAGTGCCGAGTTCCCCCTTAGCACCTCATTCTCTTCAACTAGAGCCTGACGAGCACGTCGGCGATAATCTAGTTCGGATCTTAGCCAAGTTAATTCCCGAACCATCTCGGTATGGTGATAACGCATCACCTTTAACTCCTCCTCGGCATCCTTCAACAGTTTTAGTGCATGGCCATAGGAAGCTTCAAAAGCCTCCACTTGCAAAACCAATGCAGATTTGGTGAAAGAACTGGCCATTATAAAAAGATTATAAGATGAAGATTCGTATATAGGGGAAGATAATGTGATAAGGGTTGTGAATATAACCATGCTTTAAGCAGGTATTTATAGATCAATTAGATGAGGGCTGGTATTGAGAGTCGCAACCGTTCGCCAATGGGTTCTAAGAAGCGATGGCAATTAAAAGATGTGTCTGTTCAAGAAAAAAAAAACGTTTGGATTCCCAAAAGGCTCTGAAAAAGCGTGGGTAATTAAAATCCACTCTTGTTCAAAAAACGCTTGGGTTCTTGCCAATATTTAAAGGGGGTAAGTAATAATGGAAGCAAAACACGCGTCATTTTGGGGAAAGGCAGCAGTTCAAATAAATATCTAAGATCTTTTGCACAGAGCTCAAGAAAACTCTGGTGAATAAGATTTTTGTGCACAGGGCTCAAGAAACCTCAGTGGTCCCTAGATACAGAGATTAAGAAGATCCAGTGGATAAGGTCAAACACCAGGCCCAAGAAAAAGCATTAATACAGCCACAAGCACGCGCAGTCAAATAAATTGCGTTGGGAAAGTAATATTTATTGATTGATTGATACTTTATTACAAAAAAGGCAGTCAGCAGAAAGGAAATACAATAAAAATAATAAAATCATTTCATAGAAGGGCCTGCTTTGTCATTCGGCTTCCCCTTCGACCGAGCATGCACTTCCTTAAGGGCCAGTTTGTAAGCCCTCTTGGAAGCAATGTGCCTATTTCTAGAAGCCTCAAGCTCTTTGATCCGAGCATGAGCCCAAATATTGTCGATCAGAGACTTCTGATATTCACGCTCCATGGCCTCCAAGCGCTCGTCCATCTCTTCAGCTCGGCGAGCCTCCATGGATAAAAAGGCAACCCTCTTTTCAAGGATACGAGCCTTCCTAACCTCCTCCTCGAGATGGGCAACGTATTCACGAAGATTGTCACCACTATCTTCACGAGGAGAAGCCATTTGTACGATAATAAAGAATGAGTTGCAACAAGAATACAGGGACGATCACCTTTTATAGACAGAAATAAGAGATAGATCAAAGGTCATCTCGAAGAAAGACAACCTCTTGAACTTCCCTAGAGCATTTATGGCTAACTACAGCAGTACAAGTCCAATTAAGTCATCCCATAGGGTATCAAGAAGATAAACAGACAAGAACAAGGATCGGGAAATATTTTATTAATTTCAAAAACTTCGATTACAACTAAGGAGAAAACTCCCCGTTCGAAGGAAATTACAATAGAAATCGTAAAAGACTAATTATTTCGAGGAAGAGCCTTCTTCATCTTCATCCGAGCTCGGTTTAGACCGAGCATGCAACTCTTTGAAGGCAAGCTTATAGGCCCTTTTCGCTGCCTTCTGCTTAGCCAGACAAACCTCGAGCCTCTTTATACGCTCGAAGGCCCAATCCCGATCGACCATCGTCACATGATGAGCAGAATCCATGTCAGACAACCTTTTCTTGTAGTTTGAAACCTTGGCCATGAGTTTCTTATTGGCGGTGCGAGATTTCGTGACCTCAGTTTCTAAATAAGAAATATAGTTAAAAGAGCTCTCACCAGTAGAACCCGAGGAAGCCATTACGTCACAAGCACAGTAGTAGTAAAATGCATGGTTATGGAGGGGGCGCACCCCCTTTATAGGAGTTTTTTCCTCGAAGAAAGATATTAGGGTGGGTAACTACAAATGGGCCCCCCTGGGAACCGTCATGATATTATTGCGCTTCTCGATGAAGCATTGGGAACGACAAGACCGAAGTAGTATCCTCGACAGGCCGAGTATGACTCCCTCGACATGGAAACCCATGCCGAGGAAGTCAGGGAGCACTTGATAGAACATAAAAATTAGACCCGAATATTCTATTCGGGTAGCAATCGACCCACACTTCAAAAACGGGTATCCAATGCTTGATGGGTCATCACATGCCTTTTCTAGATATTAGAGGAAGATGTTAATAAAAGCCCAAGCCCACTTAATTAGGGACGCATACTTGGAAAAACCCCTGAGATGAAGACATTTGTCAACATCCTAGAAGGCATAGTTGCCTATAAATAGCCAACTACCCCTCCTAGAAACGCCCCGAAAAAATCTATTCAAAAATATAGAGAGAAGTTGAGAAAAGAGAAAAACTAATCAAAGCTTATCCAGTTAAGAAACAAACCGAACAGAGAAAGAACCGAGCATCGAAGAAGAAGGAGAACGACCAAGATAAGATGATAAATAGTTAAATCGAGCGCAATTGTAGTAAGTTAATAATAATCCGAGCAAGTGTAACAATCCGAACAAGTGTAATGACCTGACCAATAATAAAGACCAAGAAGTGTTCATTACTTGCAGCTGATTTATCATTATTTTATTGTTGAAAAGCCTAACGCGACCGACCAAAGTTATGGCTTTATCAGGATGTTATTCAGAAAATGCACGCCCTCAAAGTACCAAAAATATTCTCTTCTATATTCAATCAGTCCAAGCAGAAAGATTTGACAGCGAGCTGCGGCGCTATGCCGCTAATGCCTCATTTCGAATCATGTTAATTTGTCTTTTTAAAAAAAATCATAAGCGAGCAAAACAATCACACACAACCCATTTTCATGTGTAAGAAAAGCCTCTTTTTATACAGATGTACATGTAAAAGGAGCCCCATTTGTTAAAAACAATACACACTACTGGAAATTTCCACATCAGCGCTAGTCGCGCGCTGGGTGGTGTTCGCTAAGGAGTATACGATAGTCGGAGGTAGATATCATATCAAGGAGACACATCTGGAAAAATCGCGTCATTGTCAAAATCCATTGATAAATTTCTAGTAGTCTGAAGCATTGACACAAATTACATATACTGTATTTTATAAAACATTACCATTAGTTACAACTTTACATGAAGTAATAGAGAGACTGACTTCACCACTTAATATGGTAATTTCAAACATGAACCCTATTTTAGACACTATTTTATTTCAATTAAATTTTAGTCAGTCGTATTCAGTCTCATATACGCTACATTATGTCTTGATCGTTAGCATCATTTTCTCCCAGTTTCAACCATATTTAGCACTTAACAGCATTGACCAAAATGATAGTACTAAAATCAGCAATATTTAGCCCTCTCTGGTCCCAATTTCAAACTTATTAATCGAAATACTGCAGCAAATCATTACAAGAATGACATTAAGTACTGCGAACAGCTTCATCTGTAATCGCATTGTTTGATCCAAGTTTCAACCTTGTTTAGCAATTATGTAATTTCTATCTCTTTGAGATTTCCCTTTTACATTTCAGTTTATTTCAATAATAACTCATAACAAGGCAAAATCTTTGTTTACTCTAACCAGTCAATTTCATAAAAAAAATGATTTTGAGATCGAGATCTGATCAATTATATAGAGGCATGTTTGTAGAGAGGCAAATGGCGTGGCGGACTATTTGGCAAAATACGCAGCAGATCTGACAAATTCCATCAATTCGGATTGCATATAAAATTTTCCTGCATAATTTAAATGATTAGTAAAGATGGATAAAATGAGATTTCCAAATTTTAGAATTAACATAGATGAATTGAACGAATTTTTACCTTAATCCTAAAAGGAGGTGGAAACCTAAGACTAAGAGAGAAAATAAATATGATTTTGACTTCAGTTACTAAGGTATCGAAGAAGCTTATGTGGCAGGTGAAAGTACTGGTAGAAGACTTTTATATTTCAGTCCACTAAGTTTTAATCTATTGTAATATAAGTATTTGTTTTGATAATGTAACGATATGGGGGTGTTTGTTTGAGTTTGTATTGGGGTGGATTAGAGTGCATGAGATTAGAAATACCGTCGGGCCCACAAGTATCACGTTTGGTACGAAAAGTGGAGACGGGACTATTAGTAACATGGGATTAGAAATATAACTATTTGGAGTAATAGGATATGGTATTGGGAAATGAGTGCATTTGGAGTAAAGGCGGTGTGGTATATATATATATATATATATATATATATATATATATTAAAATCATATATATGTATGTATGTATGTATGCATGTATGCATGTATGTATTTTGCAAGTTTATTTATTATGGATATAAATGTAAATTTGTAAAATAGTCTAACCCCAATAAAAATTAAAAAAATACTTCATTGATATTTCATGTATATATTGTTAATCCGGCCTTCATTTGTTATCCCGTCGTAATCCGAAAGTATTGCTAGTTCCATTACTACTAACACCGTAAACAAACGAGACCTATTGATACTCTACTTTTCTGGTTGTGGTCGGTTTTCCCCACATTTTATTATCAATAAAATAAAATGTGAGTTTTTCTCACAATTAATTTAAAAAAAATCTGATCAATTATAATCTGGTATGTGTCACATATTCTCTGGTAGTAAGCCCAGTTTAAATAGGCCTTTTCAGCTGTGACCCAATAACACATTGTCTATATCATATTGTCCAAGCAATTATGTAGTCTACAAATTAACTAGTACTAGTAGCTTCACTGCAATAGGCACAAAGAAAAGAAAAGTATATACTCCGTATGTTAAATCAGAAAAGGAAGAAGAAAAGAAGAAGATAGTGTATTCATTTCATTTGGAACTTTCACCTTTTTTTAAAAAAAAAAATTTTAAGGCTAAAAGTCCATTAAATAATTGATCAAGGAGTATACAATGAAACTTATAGGTCCATTACAGATGCTCCATAATATTCTAGAAAATTATTATTTTTTTAGTTTTACATTTTACTTTTTTCATTTACAAAACATCGGTTTACTTATAATTTTCTCATATCTTCAAGATTAATTGATATTCATTTATTTATATTATTTAAATTAAACGTTAAGTCATATCTTGTAATTATATATATAAGACCAAGTAGACCCACAAAAAAATATTATAAAAAATTATGAGGCACACTTTTAGTATATTATATTTGATGAACATTCTCACTACATACAAAATTTGGAGATTAATAAGGAAAACTGATGTATGATGTTTTTTGTCATGATTTTGTTTTTTATACTATAGATAAGTGGATTTTTGAGCAAACCCAACCATTTTCTCAAACCTATCATATTTTATGTATTTTAATTAACCGTTTACATTGACACAAAATTTCAGCTTACTTATTAATTCACTTATAATAATCGTATATTTTTTTATTTTATTTTTTTATTTATTATCATTTAATAATTATAACAATATTTTAATCACAAAAATATGGACTCCATGATAATTTTTTACTATTATATTTATCAAAATAATCATGTACATTACTCATATATATATATATATATATATATATGATGAATTTTGTATCTGTTAAAATTTAATTAATTTATAAGACTATGTTTTAAGTTATTATATACGGACGACCCGATTACTATTATTTTTCCTTTCTCTATTGTAACATTTCAAATCAGCACCTCTTTGTATCTTGAGTTCCCGACACTTCGTGCATACACGTATGCAGTGCTAATAACAGATGTTCGCTTGTCAAAAAAATTACATTAATTTATTGCGGTTGAGTTTCATTTAAATATGGGGTTGATTACTTAACTTTAAAACAATTTAAAATATGCCAACTTGAATACTATTATTAGTGGTCTATTTTGGTGAATAAGCCATTAGTTGGAATTGCTTCTGCCGACTAAAATTGGCTTATGTTAGAAACTGAAATTTGAAGATAATGTTGACTGACTACTTTTGGAAGGTTTGATATCCTACTATTCAGCCTATATAATTGACTAGCAGATGTAGATAGGGCCACTACTAACTATAGTATATATCAATACGACCCAAGCAACAAGTGTTTGTCAAAAGACGAAAAAATATTTACTTTCATTATTTTGTTTGATGGAGGTTAACCTTATGTTAGATGCTAATATCTGTCGTCGAAAAACCTCTAACGAAGTGAAAAAATGGTGCCAATATTGGCAAATGGTGCCAATATTGGCACTTATAGGAGGTTGGGATTGGTATAGTTATGGGAGTAATACATTTATAAAGGATATAGTAACATTTTACTAATTAATATTCTTTCTTTTCAGGAAAATGATAATATAAACTACTCCTATTTAAGAGACAGCGACATGCCACCAGAATTGGATCTAAAGTTTACTCTACATGTGAACAAGTAACGGATCAAGTTTGATAATTTATATATATAAAAAAAGTAACGGATCAAGAATCCCATAGATAATGCCAATTAAAATATAGTACTATACTATCAACACGTTGACACATAGTCACATATATACAAAGAATAATACAAAATAAAAGCGTAACTTATAACTTAATGGTCGATTGTTTATACTCGTGTAGTCGTGTAGCTTAGTGCATATCCACCTGTGATAAAGTGATCGTCATTTCAAATGACTTTTGAATTTATGGTAGTAATTATTTAATTACAAGACACGTAAATTTTACCATGAATATATTCTTTTCAGTTGAAACTAAATCAAGACTCGAGAGAATATGCAAAAAACCGTGGAGGCCATTGATGAATTTGACCCCAAATATAGCTAAAATTATTGGCACAAATTTTCGGGAAGAAAGGGACAAGAGTCACAAGACAACTAATGGAAAACATATCTTATATTGCCAAGCTCACTGAATGTATGGAAATGAAATGACAAAGTACACCCATTGGTCCCATAGTTAAACAACGATTGTCTTTGATAGCTAGTTTCAGTTACAAACACACCTATAAGATCCTATAACCTTAAAAGCCACATATGTTTCTTCAAATATGTAAATAAGATTCACAGCAGTTAACTAGATCAGCATAAATAACGAAGTTTTGAAGAAAACCATCCAATTAAGAGCGCGTTTTGTGGGTTTATATTATTTTGGGTGACACTATGCGACATGATCTGTAACAACTTATTCAAACTAAAAAAAAACAATGCTAAAGATAGATACAAAAACCCAATAGAAACTTTGGTAAACCCCTAATATATAAGTACTGGTTGACCCCCCCAAAAAAATTCGACAATGTTTTTTCCCAATGAGAATTTTAATCCCTCTATATAAATTCGATAATGGTAAGATTCCAAAATAACCAATAAGACAACTAGCAATCAAATAAAGTAATCCGTATGATCTATATTGCCTCTCTCACATAATTAGATCCACTCCACATCATACATACATACATACACAAAAAGAGAGAATTCACGTAATGACCAAAAAGCAACCAACCCTAATAGAAAACATCACTTAGATGACCAAATAAATAACTTTCTTAAACTTAAAGTCCACAACATTAAACATCAAAACCTAAATAACCCAATAGAAAAATCCCATAAGAACCAATAAGATAACTAGCAGACCAAATTAAGAAATCTCCGGTAATTATAAACCTACTAATCACTCCCATCTATTTCACACTATGCATACAACGTACATAAAAACGTAAATAGATAAAAATGTTAAAATTTTAACAAAACTATTAAATTTTAGTGATTTAATATCTAACATAACACTCTTTCTAATTTGGTACTCAACATATACATTTTCGCTCAAATTAAGTGACTTAACTCACGTCCGATCATTTTAACCTAATTAACTCTAGCATATAAAGTAGTGGTTTCACTTTAAATTATTTAATACAACAATTGAAGATTTCACATAGGTTAATCGAAAACAGATTGTGTCTCTTAATTGGACTAAATACGTATAGATTGTGTACCAAATTAGAAAAAAATGTTAGGTTGGATATCGGATCGCTAAAAGTTGATAGGTTATGTACTATTTTAGCAATTTTTCCCACATAAATATATGCATACATAGAAAGAGATAATTCACATTATGGTAAAGAAGCAACACCAACCCAATACAGCATGTTTAACTAGGGGTGAACTTTTTGTACCGATTTGTACCAACCGACCGATTTTCGAACCGAACCAAACAAGTTGGTACCGAAAGTTCGGTATACCGATTTTTCGGTACGATACAACCGAACCAAACTTTAAAAGTCGGTTCGGTTTCGGTATTCATTTCGTATGTTTGGTACAATACCGAACCGAACCAAACATTAAAATTATAAAATATATATAAATTTACGCATAGTTATAACTTACAAATAAATTGTATTATAGTTTATTTTAATTTTTCTCACGACTTACTTTCCTATTTACGAAGCCAAGTACAATCGTTAAAGTAGCAAATATAAGAATAGTTGTACACATTTTAATTTTTACAAACTTTTTTGCTATTTTATTGTTATCAATAATTATTTTTTAATAATAATAATGTTTCGGTATAAAACGGAAAACCGAACCGTATCGAACCGAAAAAGTCGGTTACCGAACTTTCGGTAACCGACTTTTTCGGTTCGGTTATGGTATAATTTTTTTCAAACCAAACAAGTTCGGTTCGGTATTGATATATGGTCAAAAAAGTCGGTACCGTATCGAAGTCACCCCTATGTTTAACGGTGTATTGGTTCTTGTGGAGCGACGAGTTAAATTTATTGATCTGTTGGTTTAATTTATTTTTAAAAATAATAATATAATATTAAGTTATTGAATGTTATTGTAATTACTAAATAGCTTCTGACAGTTTTGAATATTATTGTAAATAGGTTATAACAATTATCATTGTAATCAAAACTAAATAATTGACAACTAAAAAACTATAAAAATAAAAACAAGATTTTGTAATACATTAAAAATTATGTTAGATGTTATTTTAAAAAAGTATTCACATTTTTTTAAAAATTTCTAAAACAGTTATTGTACTTTTTTGAAGCTATAGGGACCGGTCCATGTAGTTAAATGATGGTCATTTTTGTTAAAGGTTTTATTTTCATACTTTGTTTTGTAACATCTTAATAGTAGAGGGTCTAATATTATAATTATAAATGGTTATATATAGTGATGGTAATTTTACGGGTTTCAATCCGACCCGAGAACAAACTCACATTTTTACCCATTTGGCCCGACCCGACCCATTTGACATGTTTTTTAAAATATTTTTTTTCCTTTTAAAAAATAAAACTCATAAATGTCAAAAATTTCGAAGAAAATTTGTTAGGTAGAGTAAAAAATCATTTGATTTAGAAAGATAATATAAAAAACATGATATTAAATACCATTTCACATTAATTTAAAGATTTAAATTTTGCATTATTCTATTTGACATTTCCATGTTTATTGAATTAATTTTAACTCATTAATTTCGTGAATTAAAACATTATTATATGTAAAAATGTAATATAAATGTATATTATTTATATGATGATTTGATTTCCTGTAAATCCTTCTGTAAATAAAGATGATAAGATATTAGTTATTAATTAACATGAATAGATTTCATTCACATTTACCATAAATATCGTTTCATTAATTAATAAATTTATTATTTAAGTTTTTTTTTTAAATTCACCGTAACGTATGTTTTGTATTACTATAATAGAGAAAATTTAATGTATATGAGAGAGAGAAAAAAGAGAGAGTGTTTAGTTGCAATTTTAAAGTTGCACTTTTATCCATTTAAACTATATTTTAAGTTTAATTTATATGAGGAGAGAAGAGAGTGGGTGTTAAATTGCATTTTTATCCATATTTAAATGTATGCTCTCTATAGAGTGTCTCTTTGGAACAGTCACCTTATTTGACTGTTTATGAAATAGTCACCTTAAACACCGTTAAATTAAAAAATAGATGGTTAGATAATGTTTTTCAATAACTAATTTATTTTTTCTATTTTCAACAAATTAGAATTTGATAAATTAAAAACAAATTGTACAACACACTAAAAACTCAAATAAAAATATAGAACTCTAGGGAGGCCTACTCTAAACTTAAATATTAAACAATTTTTTTTTTATGCATTTGACACATTTTTACGCTAACAGGTTGTGAACCAGTCATATAGTCTGACTATTTTCTAGTAATTCCCCTATCCATCACTGTACAATAGAAAGTTTAATTTATATGAGAGAGATAGAAGACGGAGACTGTTAACTTGCATTTTTTTAAGCTGCATTTTTACCCATTTAAATCCAACCCGATCCGAATAGAATTGCACTTTTAGCCGACCCACGACGGGTCGGGTCGAGTTGAAACTCGCAAAATTGCAATCCCTAGTTATATATATACTTTTAATTAAAATTAAAACTACATGGACCGATATGTAATTACTACATGGATCGGTCCCTATAATTATCATCATCAACCAATAGCAAGTAAGTGTAGGCAACGAACATAAAAAAATAAGAGAGAGAGAAAAAGGCAACAGACCCTGCTCAACCCACACATTCTCCTCCATCCGTTAAACGTGATTGACGGCTGTGGTGCGGCTCAAACCTCAGCAACCAACATCCGCTTTTAGGTGACCAGATATGTAAATTTATTTTAACTCAAATACTACAACATTAAGATAATCCACAATAGTTTTGTTAACTTTTTAATGTTAAATAATGACACATGATCGTTTAAAAATATGTTAAATGACACATATGCATCTTAAATTTAATAAACACATTAGTTTTACGTTAACAATGTTATCAATTTTTAATTAACAATTTCTCTTTTATTTTAATTGTCACTGTTCTTATGGGAGAAGTTAATAATGTTAATTATGGGATATGTTTGTGATGTCACCAGTTATAAACATTAAAAAAAATTATTAATTTTAACAATTTTTTTAATATTTATAAAGATAACACATAATTTAACGTAACTAATACAGATAAAAAATACATTGTTAACTAACTATTTTAATTAAAATATATATACAAAATTCCGTTAGTTGACCAGATAAAGAAATATCTATCGTCGTTATCTCCTCTACCCCATAATTAGAAACCCATTAATCACTCCCTCTCTACTCCACTCCCCACCCCATCTATACACACAGACACACACACACATATATTTATATACATATAGATACAGAGATTTAGAGAGAGAGTTCACATGATGACGAAGAAGCAACCGCCCCACCTACCTTTTCTAACAGCCCTCTTCCTCCTCCTAATCGCCGCCGTCTACGGCCGCGTCCTCCCCAACAACCCACTCTCCGATGGCTTTTCCTCCGGGATATCTCTATACGCCACGTCAGACGCATGCGAGCAGACGTACGGGTTCATGCCGTGCACCAGCACAGCTATGGGAAACTTCTTTTTGATTTTGGTGTATGGTTACCTCATGTTCTGTGCCGCTACTTATTTGTCGAATGGAAGTGAGCTTTTGTTGGAGATTTTGGGGCCTGGTATTGTTGGTGGCCTTTTCTTGCCTATTCTCGGTGCTTTACCTGATGCTATGCTCATTTTAGGTACTTCTTTTTCTTTAATCTGTTTCTCTTTGTAATTTACTAATTGTATGTTTTCGAACTTAGTTTTTTCCTGCAGAATTCAACAATTTTGTGTTTTTTTTATTACTTGTTACGATGAATTTGAATTTCCGAGTTATTTTGTAATTACTTACTTTTTTTTTTGCCTATTCTTGGTGCTTTACCTGATTCTATGCTCATTTTAGGTACCTCTTTTTGTTTTTAAGTATTTTTATTTGTCGAGATGAATCTGAATTTGTGAGTTATCATTGTAATTACTTTCTCAGCTGATTTTTGGTGCTTTGCCTGATGCTATGCTCATTTTAGGTGCTTTGTTATTTATTGAATTATTATATTTTAATTTGTCGTGATAAATCTGAATTTGTGAGTTGTTTTTGTATTTTTTTTGCCGATTCTCTGTGTTTTACCTGATGCTATGCTCATTTTAGGTACCTTTTTATGTTTTTAATTATTCTGTAGTGGTGAATCTGAGTTTGTGAGTTGTTTTTGTAATTACTTTCTCTCTTTTTTTTTTGGGCCAATTCTCTGTGTTTTACCTGATGCTATGCTCATTTAGGTACTTTTTTATTTATTTGCCGTGATGAGTCTGAATGGATGATTTATTTTTGTAAATACTTTTTTTTTCTTGCCAATTCTCGGTGCTTTACCTGATGCTATGCTCATTTTAGGTACTGATGGATTTGATTTATTGTGTTTTATCTGATTCTGTTTCTAATTGACTGATTGTAGTAGTGTGTTTTTCAATTCCCTTTTTGTCCTGCAATATTCAACAGATTTAGTTGAAATTATGTAATTGTTTGGTTTCACCTTTACCTGATGCTATGCTCATTTTAGGTTCTGTTTTTTTGTTTTTTGTTTTTATTTGTGGCGATGAATCGGAATTTGTGAGTTATTTTTGTAATTACTTTTTTTAACCGATTCTTGGTGCTCTGCCTGATGCTCTGCTCACTTTAGGCACTGTTTTGGATAATTAAGTTTAATTTATTGTCTTGAATGACTGAATCTGGTCTTCTAAATTTTGCGTGTAAATATGTTTTGGTTTACCCTTTTTTTCTGTAAAATTCAAGAGATTTAGTTGTGTTATGGAGTATAAGATTAATCATAACTCATAGGCCATTTAAAGATGTTTTGTACACGTTAAAATTGGACAAAGTTGTAGTATCGTGTTGAACTTGAAATTCTGAAGATTGCTTGTAATTGTAGTTGCCTGTGTTGAGTTAGGTACTTTTTTTTTCAAAAATAAAATTGTTTGTGTTAATGGCTGAATCTGATTTTTTATTTTGTTTATAAGCAAGTCAATTGACTAATTTTAGTAGTGTGTGTTTGGTTTCGCCTTATTTCTGCAAAATTTCACAATTTTATTCTGTTTTAGAGAATGAGATTAAATGTTTTTGTTGGTTGATTGAATATGAGTTTTCTGAAGTTTGTCGTGATGAATGTGAATTTGTTTGTAATTGACTGATTGTAGTATAGTACTATGTGATTGAGTTCACTTTTTTCCTGCAAAATTCAACAGGTTAGGTTGAAATTGTGGATTCGTTTCTAATTGTAATGGTCAACCAAATTACTCTAAAAATGTGGATTTTGTTTGTAATTGTAGTGGTATGTATTTGGTTTCACCTTTTCAGTACCTTTTTTTTTATAAAAAAAAGAGGTTAATTTATTGTGTTGAATGATTGAATCTGAAAATCTGAATTGTGCTTGTAATTTTACAACAGTAGTATCTGTGTTGTTTCAACTTTTTCTGCAAAATCCACTGATTTAATTCTGCTGTGTATAAGATTGGTCATTTAAAGTTGGGTACAATGCTGATATTGAGTTGACAATTGTGATTTTATTTTGTCGTTGTAGTTGTAGTGCTATTGGTTTGGTTTCACCTTTTTGCAGCACCTTAATTGAAAATTTGAAATATAGATTTAGTTCTGTTATCTATAAGAGTGAGATGGTATAGCCCAAACATGTTGGCAACTTTTCACTCACTCAACTCACCTAAAAACAAACAACAATGAGCAGCTCAAAATCACAAATAATTACAAATCTTTCATCATCAGCTCTTTTGTATGTGTGATTGTGTGTGGAAACTGGAAATTATTTCCCTATGTATGATTTGAGTTCAGGAAGAAGGTTACTTTCTTATTTGAACTAGGTTTGGTGCTTATTTTATTTATCTTAATTGCTTAAAATAGGATGGTGCCTTAGTTTAGTTGGTTATGCCAGTAAACCGCTTTAGTCCGTCCACATTTTAGGGTTATGCCAGTAAACATCTTTAATCCGTCTACCTTTTTCGGTTCACTCTAACAATGTCTCTATCTATACTGGTTCAATGGATCGGTCCAAAGATACATTAGCAATTTAGCACTGATGATGGTTAATGACGCAAGTTCCACCATGAGGAAGCTTACCCAGGAAACTTGGGCATTAATGCGTCTCGAGACTTGCTTCTTTGTTCTTTTGCACCTTTTAAACTTAGCTGTTTGCTTTCTTTGCTTATAAGCTGCAGTGCATTTTCTTGATTTGCTTTAAACTCTGGACCTTTTTTAGTTTTATGGCATAACAAAATAGAAGTGTTGATAGACCCAATTTATCTAGAACCTTTAATAAGCCGGATAATTTTCCCTAAATGTTGAAATAATATGCTTATTGTGAACCCAGATCAATCGCTTGAATCAACAATTTGAACCGATTAAGAAGGAACCCACCCAGAAACCAATTCAAGGATGGTCAGGGTCTGATAACATTGGTCTGACTGACTCAGTACTAGATACATAATTGTACAAGCTAGCGGATTTTGGGATTGCTGAGGTTTAAAAAATATATAAATCAGGAAACAAATATTAATCTACTAGTGGGAATGTAACCTGATATGTGGTCTCTATTATTGTCAAGCAAAACAGATGTGCCCTTAAAAATATCGGGTGCTCTGCCTGATCACAGCACCTGCTGAAGAAATGAATTTGTGTACTTGTTACTTAATGATTGTGAAGTTATTTCTGAGGCATATTAAAGTTTGTCTTTGTAAATTTTTATTTATTTTTTATTTTTTATTTCCGAGTCTATAGATGTCAACTTCGTTGTTACAGTTAGAATTTTCTTTTTTGTTTCTACATCACCATCGTATTTGTGTCATTTAATTGATAAGTATAATGTATATGTTCTTAATGTATGTCTTCCCTGCTATAGTATCCGGAATCTCTGGAAGTACCGAGACCGCTCAAAGTCAAGTCTCGGTTGGAATGGGGTTACTAGCTGGTTCCACCGTTATGCTTCTAACTGTAATTTGGGGAACGTGCGTCGTCGTTGGCAAGTGTGACCTTCGGGATTCTATTGCAATAGATGGAAAAGACACCAAGGGATTTAGCTTAACAGGTTAGTTTTCCATCTCTCTTTTTATCTTACAAAAAAGTGATTCAGTGCAAAATTGGCTTTTCCCTAATTACGTGGAAATAAATTTCTTCTCCTCCTTCACAAAAAATGCAAGGATGTGTCAAGTCGACGTCGCTGTTCTGCGCCGCCACAAGAAGAGGTAGATGAGCGGACTGAGGTGGCGGAGCAAACGTCACCTCCACAGCGATGGGGGGGGGGATAGTCAGCCCTGTCGTCACCGTCTACGACGGCGCTCCGGCGAGGAGAAGAAAAGACCAGAGATGGTCTGCGTTGTTATTTGGAGGAGAGAGAAGCACGTTAAAAAAGAACATTATTAAGAAAACAAACCTATAACCCCTGTGGTGGAAAAGTAACACCCAATGAGTATTAGTTTTTAGCACTGCGAGTCTCTCACTAAAATGCAGTTAAGTTTAAAAAGTATCACCAAAGAGTAAATTACTGTTTTATTATTACATTAGTTAATATTGGTTTTTGCAGGTTCTGGTGTCAGCACTGACATCTGGACTAGCTATTCTGCAAGAATAATGGCGGTGTCAGTTGTTCCATTTCTTGTTGTCCAAATACCACAAGTTATGGATTCAACTTCGGGTAGACACTTAGCAGTATTGATCGGACTTATTGTCTCCTTTTCTATGCTAGTGGCATATTGTTTCTATCAGGCAAGCTACTCTTTATCTTTTCTTTCTCATGTTTTCACATACTAGTTTTTGCTGTTCTTATTTACCTTATTTCTCTTGAATAAATTCGAATAATATATTGTGTATTATCGGTATAATGCTCGCATCGTACATGAACTGTTTGTATTTAGGAGACTATTGGATTGAAAAACGTTGGAGAAATACAAATCCTATTTCACAATTTTTTTATTTGGATTTAACCCCTTTATGTGCTTCTGACATTAAAAAATTTAAAACCCTCTTCGAGATTTAGTTAAGTTGGATAAAAAAGAAATCCTTAATCCATGGCATTCTCCGGGTTTTATTTCAGAATAGACTGTAATTTTCTGTGTGTTTTAACTCTTTTCATTTTCTGATGCAGATTTTCCAGCCCTGGGTTCAGAGAAGAAGAATTGCATATGCTAAGCACAAACACGTTATATCTGGCTTTCTAAGACATGTTAAAATGCGGGCACTTGGGAGGCTCTTAAATGATGATGGCGAACCAAATGAAGAAGTGATAGAGAAGTTTGTTATCTTTACTCTTCGGTTTTCGCCCTTGCATATTAGGATTCCTTCTTCTTATGCCTCGGTGTTTTTATGAAACAGGTTATTCAACACAGTTGATGTGAATGGAGATGGACATCTTTCCCATTCCGAGTTGAGAGCTTTGGTTGTTGGTATTCGTCTAGAAGAGATGGATTTGGACGAGGCTGATGCTGTAGAGAAAGTGATGGTAGATTTCGATAAGTCACTCGATTCTCAAATTGATTTACGTGAGTTTGTTGCTGGAATCTCCAAATGGCTCCACGTGGCGAGACAATCAGGGAATTCCTCTAACAATGCTGGTCCTGCCACAATGAAACATCTGGACAACTTTCATGAGGTATGTCTTTTTATGGAGAAACACTAATATGAACCCGGTGCACTATAATTAAGGGTGTGCCAACCAATAGAATTTTTTTGTTATAATTTTGAATTAATTTTAGGGTAGTTATTTTTGGGTTCATTAGTATGTGTTGGGTTTTTAGTGAATGGCGCACCCTAAATTATAGTGCACCGGGTGTACAGTAGTGTTACTCCTTTTTATGTCATTTAGATTTTGAAATTAAACATTGAAAGAATGGAAAATGCTTCCTCAAAAACAAAGAAATCCCACTATAGTAATATTGAAGCAAGATCCTTAGCTGTCTATCTTTAGACTGATAAGCAATTTATCCTTGTACATCAAGGGCTCACATAATAAGTTATTGAATCAAAGGCTCAGATCTGATTGTATGTCTGTCCATAGCTGACTTTTATATATATTCTGATGGCAAATTTGATAATATTCAGTTGTTTCTCCATCATCATGATTATCAAACTATGCCTTTATCCCAATAATTTGGGGTCGGCTACATGAAACCAAATGAGAAATCATTCTTTTTCACAACAATGAATTTTCCTCCACCATATGTTTCTATCCAATGCTATTTGATTATCGATTCGTCTTATAGTCATGTCATTTCGAATCACTTGCATCCAAGTTTTTAATAGTCTACCTCACCCCCCTTTTGGTTTCCTACACTAATATTCTCATTCTTCCTAACCGGTGCATCCACAGGTCTCCTTATCACATTCAGTTGTTTCTTAATTTCTCTAATCTAAAAACCTGGTTTTATGCTTTCTAAATGATTGACTGATAAGAAACAGAGCTGGATAAACCATTTTTTTAACGAGGAAAATAAATAAATAATGAAAGATAATTCATAACAGAGTAAATTAACGAATACAGACCATTAATTAGCTTCTCATGGTATCAGTCGTTCATTTCAAAGGACTTATGTATTAGTACTCCATATAGGACACCAGAGGATGCGAACCTAATACAATTATGTCTAATTTTTATACAAGGTACAGTTGGGCACTTACTTTTTCAAGACTGGTCTTTAGTGGACAAGGATCTTATCGTGTTTCAGTTTTATGTTTCGGATTGTGCCATGCACTATTTTAGCTCCAAATAGAGTACTGGTTTGTCCCTTAAGAACAAGTGGAAGTAATTAGTTCAGAAACTATCTCTAATTATGAT
The DNA here is from genome assembly GCA_963920805.1 of Primula vulgaris. NCBI lineage: Eukaryota > Viridiplantae > Streptophyta > Magnoliopsida > Ericales > Primulaceae > Primula > Primula vulgaris. Next base: position 31,074,673 of record OY987218.1, read on the forward strand.
AGAACATGTTTTCGTAAGTAATTTAAATTATAAAATTATTTTACCTTATTTTTATTGTTACAGCAAACAAGGAGAGAACACAATCTATTGGGGGACCAAAGTGACGAAATGTCAGAAGGAGTTGAGAACCCCAAGTGGACCTCTCTTATAGCTGGGTTATTGCTCCTTTTAGGGACACTTATTGCAGCAGTTTTTGCCGATCCGTTAGTAGATGCTGTTGATAATTTCTCAGATGCTACAAGCATTCCCACCTTCTTTATATCCTTCATTGCGTTACCTTTCGCTACTAATTCCAGTGAGGCAGTGTCAGCTATTATATTCGCTAGCCGCAAAAAGATGAAATCTGCTTCGTTAACTTTCTCAGAGGTACATATCTTCCCTTCGATTTACATCACATATGCTTAATATTGATAAACATTGCTCCAACTTGACTCCTGGCAGTTCATAGTTTTGCAAAATATGTGCCTTTTTTGGATATTAGAGCGCTATCTTTTGTAGCGTCTTGGGTGGCACTTGTGTTACTTTTGGTCATGTCATCAAAACATGTACTAGGAAATATGGACCCCTTTAGTTAAAGTCATTTTTATTTTTTTGGAAGTTAGTTCAAATCAATTTTGATTTATTAATTTATAATCAGTTCCAGTTCTTAGCTTTCTGAGTCTCACACTTTGTCCCCTTGTCAAAGGAAAAGCTTGATCTCGAAAATGCAATTGGGAAAAAGTGATAGAAATACGAAGGAAATACTCCATAAATTTCTACTTGTTTGCTTTTTTGCTTAGAAGTCGGACATCATTTGGCTGACCAGCTTAAATGGGTAGCTTTTCTAATTTTGGCTTAAAAAGTAGCTGGATAAACCCAGTATTTTATATCGAACCTCAGCAAATCCAGCTTATTTACTTAAAAGATACTCTACAACCAACACGCCTTTTATGGAATGAAATTTGTGACTAGCTATAATGTGCTTGTTAAACTTCAACTTTTCGTTTGCAGTTTCTTGATCCTACCTGTTTTGTGTTTTTCAGCTATACGGGGCAGTTACCATGAACAATTGTCTTTGCTTGTCCGTCTTCCTAGCACTGGTCTACGTTAGGGGATTGACATGGGACTTCTCATCTGAAGTACTGATCATCTTTCTAGTTTGCATCATAATGGGCGCATTTGCTAGTTTCCGCACCACTTTCCCTCTGTGGACGGCTATTCTGGCATTTGCTCTCTACCCGTTTTCCCTAATACTAGTTTATGTTCTTGACTATGTTTTCGGCTGGTCATAGATAGTGTGGTGTCACTTTTCTTTCGACTAATAAGCACGTCCTGTAACTTCTAACCTTATCGGAAGTTCTCTTTAGTGTTTTTCCTTTGGAGAAATGAGATATTTATTCGATATCCCAATGTTGCTATATCACTCTTTTTTGTATGTTATTTATTTTGGATACTTGCCTTGTTAGTCAGTCCTTAATTAACAGGACTTGAGAACCTTCATATTTCATTTCGGTTTGTTCTTAGGAAGGAGAAAATAATGTCCATCATAATTGAAAAAAATGGAGAAACCGAATATATTATTGCCCATATCAGCTATTTTACAGAACAGGCTGCAGCTGATTATGTACCATCACATCTATTTTATTCATTTATATTATACCTGCTTTTCTACAGTAAATATGTGAGGGTATCTAATTTAGCTCATGTATCTTTTATCTCTCACCTATCATCACACACACAGGGTCTCTCCCACCCCTTTAGATTTCTTAAATTTTGAATTAGTTAACCAAATTGGCAAAATACGGAGAACCTTTTGTTCAAAATGTGTGTGCAATCAGTGGTATGATATCATCGGAAACTCCAATTTTATACTTGATCATCTCCAGTATCAAAAAAGGCATTATCAGGGTCGCCTTCTCCTCCAATATTTGAAGGAAGAAATCTAACAATATCATTATGCGTTGTTTGAAGATGAATTTCTTGAAAATGATACATATTGTGATTTTGATATTTTTCAATTAAGTCAATATGGATTAAAAATGGAAGGACCTGTTAATGGCGTGTATTGCCTGTTTGATCGCAAGGATCGTATTATATTGTGGAACCCTGCCTTAAAGGAGTTCAGAACTCTTCCTTTACCCCCACCGTCATTTTATGCCTCACTTCACTGTCGATGTTATAAGATTGGTTTTGGTGTAGACCCCTTAACTCAGGATTACAAGGTTGTTCTTATAGGAGTTTTCATTGATATGATTAGATTTGAGCGACACCCAAATATTTATGTCACTGTATAACTTAAGTATCAACACTTGGGAGACTTCTTGATCTTGGCGACTTTTGTTTTTGTTCTCACCATTTTTATATACGTATGTCGGGATAGTTCGTTTCTAAATGGAGCTTGTTATTGGTGGGACGATTGTGGTGTGATCATTGCATTTGATATGAATAATGAAATTTTTAGAGAGATATTGGGTCCGTCTGTTTATAACCGAGTTTTAGCTTGGTTATCTAATGCTGTATAATGACGAGATAGATCTGTTGCTTTTCAATGGTATCCGTATCTCTATTGATATTTGGGTAATGTGTTGCAAGCAATTAACCTGTAACTCTTCCTCAAAATGGTTATCCTTAATTGGACTTCGGAAAAATGATGAGATTTTTTTGGCAACATGTCATCCCGATATTAACTTTCCAGAGGGTTGTTCTCAGCAAGTCTTATTCAATAATAATACTCTAAAATTTAGAAAAATGGGTCTCAAAGGCGTGTATACATGTTTTCGGCCATCTGACTATTATAAAAGTTTAGTATCAGTCAGGCGTGGAATTAAGCAAAAAAAGAAAGCATGAATCATTCAACTCAATATCAAATTTTCCGCGTTCATATAGTAACCCATATTTGGATTTGTAAGGGCATCGCGAGTTTGTTTACAGTTGAGGTGTGACTAGTTATCACTCATCACGTTTTGCGGCCTTTTATTGAATGCTTTCTTTACATACAAATTTTCATTGAGTGATGAGTTTCATTTATGTAGATCCATAGGACGTATCTATACCAATGTTACTTATCATAACCTAAACCTCACGAACGTGTGTTCTTAATGATGTAGTAATCTTAGATTAATCTATTTGGTCTTTGCAAGCAGGATTTGAGCAAATTTTATTTTGATTTCAGTTTGGTTTAGAATGTGGAGAAGATAGTGAATTTAACAACATTCCTTTCTCAAGATTCAAGGTAGAGGTTGGGCATTTGTAGTATATAATTTTGGGATGAGTTGTCAAAAAATTATTTAAGGCCTTGCCAGAATACCGTATATATAAATTATTATGAAAAAAAGTAATAAAAAAAATATTTTTCGAAATTGTGGGGTTGTTATGGCAACAGACAAAAGTTGGGAGAAAAAATTTATTAGCTACTAGGGATGAGGGATGAATTTTGCACACTCATCTCAGGTGTATATTAAAAGTATGTGCATCAGTTTATATATATGTGCAATCCCTTATTTAAGGGACTCATATGAAAAAAAAAAAAACTCTCACATCAGTTTCTATTGTATTTTACAGTAACAAGATACTGGCCTCGTTTTGTCGCGTCTTTTATGTTTAAAAGTATACTTTTTGTAAGTGGGTTGAAAAGTATACTTTTCTGTTTACTTTTTAGTAAGTAAATGCTGTTTGGTGAACACCGTAAAAGTATACTTTTCATTAAAAATGTTGTTTGGCAAAATATGTTTACTTTTGCTTTTTGAGTGAAAATGAATTGTTTATTCAAATAATGCACAATAGGTACCACTTTTGAACTTATATGTACCTCCATAAGTTCATATTACCTATAGGCACTACTTTTTAATTATTTACTTTATTTACCAAAACGCCATATACATATTTCATAAAAAATGGAAAAAAAAACACATAAAATTATATAAAATAAAAAAAATCTCAAAATAAATGAAAAATTTTTTACAAAAAATCACAAAAAAAATCAAAAAATCAAAAAATCAAAAAAAAAATATAAAAATTCACAAAAATCACAAAAATCACAAAATATTAAAAAAAATAAAAAATAAATAAAAAATTTATAAAAAATAAAAAAAATGAAAAAAATGAAAAAAAAACAAAAAAAAATCACAAAAAAATTATAAAAAATGAAAAAATCACAAAATTTTACAAAAATTACAAAAAAAATTACAAAATTACAAAAAAAAAATTACTTTTTTTAAATTTTTTTAATTTTTTGTGATTTTTTATAAGTTTTTGTCATTTTATATATTTTTTTTGATTTTTCGGTATAAAAAGTGTTATATTGACAAAAAAAATTATATATATATTTTTTAAATTTTTTTAAAAGTTTGTGATTTTTTTTTAATTTTTTTTTTTTAATTTTTTTAATAATTTTTGGTGATTTTTGGTGATTTTTGGTTATTTTTGGTGATTTTTTATAATTTTTTGTTATTTTTTATATTTTTTTGTTATTTTTTATATTTTTTGTGATTAAAGATTTTATTATTTAAAGATTAAAAAATATAAAATTAGGAAAATATAATGATGATAGGAACTAGGTTTTGAACTGTATTTTAAAAGGACATTCAGATTAAAACCTATTTAAAAGTATCATCAAAAGTAAAAGTATCATTAAACTTACTTTTAAAAAGTATCATCAAACTTACTTTTAAAAAGTCTACTTATAGACATTTACTTTTCACCAAAAGTATACTTATGAGATGACATCCAAACAAACTAAATATAAGTAAAAGTAAAAGTAAAGCAAAAAGTATATTTAATGGCTTACTTTTGATAAAAGTAAACTTAAAAGGAACAACCAAACAAGATTTTACTTTTCATAAGTAAAAAGTATTATTAAGTAAAAAGCATGATTAACCAAACAAGGCCAGACTATCTGTATACAAGAGAATTTCATCTATAAATAAAATAATATTATTTTTTGTTGGACGCGAATCTGTTTTTGTGTTTCCGCGAAATCACCCCCAAATTCCAATATAAATCACCAAGGACTGTCATCTCTCTCTACCTCTCTCTACAAAGCATCCGATACAATTATTTCTCTTAATTTTGTATTGCTCATATCATCTTTAATTTTTTAAATTGAAATCCTATTTTTCAATCAAACAGATTTGGCTTGTGTTTTATCAAATAGTGTTGGTTGATTTAAATTTTTTTTTTGTTCTTATTATTAACTGAATCTAGTTTAGAAAAAAATATAATTTTTGGGCTAAATATTTTTGATTTCTCTTGTGCCAGCATTCCTTTTTTTTTATATCAGAATCATGAGCTTTATTTTTGAGAAAAATCATACTTTAGTGTAATTGACTTGCAATACTTTTTATAATTAGGGGTTCTTCCGATTTTGATTTATGTTAATTGTGTTTATATGTTCTTGTTAATTTTTTGAACGTGTACTTTCATGAATTTTGTCTTCATAATCTAATTTTTTAAGTTGTGTTTTTGGCTCAATTCTCATATATTTATTACATATAGATGGGTAAATTTTTGGAGAAATGAACAAATATGACTTTGAACAAATAGTAAGTCTTAGTTATAGGACATTAATGTAACATCATAAGAAACCTGATATGATGTTATTTCGAATCAATCGATCGACATGTTGTTTAATGTTTTTAGATTCCCAATCTTTGAATTCGTGGTTTCGATTTTGAGATATTCGCATACACTCAGTCGCTCACTACTAGATGTAATTGTATGTGTTTTATTTACTTGTTTCCTATTATAGTAGAAAATTCTTATATGTCGAGAAAAATTAAGATTTTTTGCTTGGTGTAGTTAGATATGTGTTATTTTCTTGTTTTCCGTTATAGTAGAAATTTTTTCACTGTTGAAAAAAATTAAGCTTTTTTCTTGCTTTAATTGGATGTGTTTAATTTACATGTTTCCTGTTATAGTAGAAATTTCTCGTTATGAATGTTGCAATTGATTGAGTGAAAAATTGACCCTTACAAATATGAAATATGACTGTTTGAATGTTGCAAAATTGATTAAGTTATCAAAGTTTAATAGTTGCGACCATCAAGTAAATTAATTTGGAGTGAAAAAATTTGATAGAATCATATTAAATATATAATATTTAGTTATGATAAAGAATTTTATAACGAATCTTAAAAATGTATAAAGTTAAATTGTTACCCTCAAAATATAAAAGTGCTGCTAGTCACTTTAAATATAAGAAAAAATGTAAGAAAACTGATACGGTTTTACCATACTTTTAAATTTTGATACTATCGTATGAATAATACAATATTACCTTTTCTCTCAATTTAATGATAGAATACTAATGATACTTGATTTTGAATTCCATGATATGGTAATATTTGTACTTAGATTACCATCCGGTATATAATATATACTCGTATCAACAATCAAAATTATTGGTATGAAAAGGTACCATCGGACAATTTCCTCAAATGTCACCACCATCTCATACATTATAGTAATTGGAGCTATTAGAAACAAAGCATTTAGCAAAGTGGAAAACCATAACAGGAGAATTTCCTCAAATGCCACGACAATCTCATAAAAGAATTCGAGCTGCGAAACAAAATCATTAGCAAGTATATCAAGCTGTAACAGAAAATTTATCATCACATACCATGACAATCTCACAAAAGACAACACTGGAACTATGAAACAAAAAGAGTTTAGTAAGTAAAAAACCATAACGAGAGAATTTTATCAAACACCATAAAAACACAACATGAGACAGTTGATTTTGTGTTAAATGTAAAAGAAGTGCCATCCAGAAACCCAACTTCAAATTCAGGTCAAGTTTCCTTCCATCAGAATCATCATCCTGAGAAAAACAAATCAATAAAAGAAGTTGATCTATAGTTAAATTGCCATGAGGGTGCTACTATATATGTACCTCTTTTGGAAAAAGTAAAGTAAACAGACGAAACCGTTCCCATATTTTTATTATACAAGATTGTACTATCAATTTACACCTTAATTATAAGCTCGATCCAATGTTCAATGTACTATCAATTTACACCATTCGTCCCTAGAAGCTAGCTTTTAAACAGTTCTACTGAAAAGAAAAGGTTGAAATCCGATCAAATCGGATCGGTCGTTTTGTTTTTGCCAGCCATATAGAGGGTTGCAATTTGCAAATTACCAAAGTCAATAGGGTTATTTTACATACTGAAGGAAAAAAATAAAAACAATTAACGTAACGAACGAAACAAACAGGTAGTCCCGTAGCTCAGTTTCTTAGGGCATTGGTCTAGCTGAAAGTCGCGGGTTCTCAAGCCCCACCGGAGCTAGTTATTCGCTAATAATCATATTTATCTTTTATGCTAGATTTATAACAATTTTAATTTCTAAACACAAAGTGTGGGTTATTATACGACAGTTTTTGAATTTTTGTAAAGATGAACGGTTTAGAATTTGCCGTGTCACTTATTTGTTATTTTAAAAAAAATCCAGGTCTCCATGTTCGAATTGGTTAAAAACATCAGTTAACAGTTTAAACAATTGAACATTGTCTCATTTGGAGGTAGATATGTTCATATATTTACATTGGGTTTAAAGTTTCGGGGATCATCACAAGATCGTACGTTACCACATACGAAAAAGAACAAATAAACCTGAAATTTTATAGCTTTGTGTACCCTAATTTTTTGGGGAAATATAAGCTGTGCATGCAGACACCCATTGAACCATTTTTAAAATATTGTTTTTTTTAACAATTTCATTATGACTTATAAGTATTTATCAACAATCTAAAAAAAAATGCTACACCGACAATTCTACAGAAAATGGCATGATATATTTTAATTAATTTTATTTTATTTTGTAATAAGGACAACTGCACCCAAAGAATTATGTGAATCTTCGATACAATCAGTCTATTTCTATGTGAGTATTTTTTTAATTAATTAGCCACTATTTGTTAACTTATTTCTAATTATAGTAGATAAATGTAAATAGTAGTTTGTTTTTAGGCTGTTTTGCATACGGAAAACTTTTTCCTTTATCTTATTTCTTATATATTTACTTAAAACAAATGCACGAAGCATATATACGTTCTTTATATAGCTAGTATAAGGATGGGTGTGCAATCACTTTTATCTAAGTTTCATCTTATTCTTATGTTCTTGAGTATGACTTGAGATATATTTAAAAATATTTTGCCATCTTTAACTCTTTTTAATAAGTTTGTTATGCTAGTGCTAATTATATCGACATTTTAGAGCAATCATAATATGTCACCTGCAACTCGCAAAGATACCAAGAATACCTTTTGCTGCGATTTTACACGAAAATCATATATATACATAAGCAGTAAATTTTACAGTGAAAGGATTCTAATTAAGATGCATTGCTATCTATTTACATTCAAATAAACAGAGTCTTTTTTTTAAATGGTTTATTTTAATAATATTAAAAATATGATTTCAATCTTTATGATAACAAAATTGTCCGTATGAAGCGGAATACCTGCCATATCGGATTTCTAAATCATCCATTGGATGTTCATTTATGTATATATGTTTCTAAATTAGTATGACTGGGTGGTCATTCTTCATTTATTTCGGTGTTTATTAACGTGAACAACGTATCCTATAAAGTTCAATCGTTACTAAAGCTCAATACAGTTTCATGACTTCTCATTTTAATCTCGAACTCTCGTTTTATTCTGGTAAGTGTTAAAATAAGGAAACGAACATGAAATGATGAAATTAAAAATAATATAAGATATTAAGAATTCATTTCCATGTTCCAGCCCTGGAAAATCAACTTGTTAACCTTCACTTGGAAACTTATCTTGTTGGGAGTTCGGAGAACAAAATCCACAAACACAAATTTAAGTTAGTTTGTTTTGAATTTATTAATATGTGTTGAGTTTTTAGTGGTGTTGGGGTTAGATATGAACCATTAGATTTAGATCAAACGGTATATAATTTTTTATGGGAGAGTCCAATAAATTTTTTTATTGGAGCCCCGTCCAAATTTTAGTGTAACGTGTTGATTGTGAAAATAAACCGCAGCTTCTTAATTTGCATCCTTCCACTGACAGACATGGGACGTATATATATGTATATATATTCTGGAAAAAGGACCTAAGTTTTCTACATGTTCTTTTTGGGTATTTTTTTTTTATAATCAATAAGGCTCAATGTTACTCGCAATGTAGGTATGCAGTGGTCAAGGCATTACTAAACATTATATTTATGTTTAGTAATGCCTTGTTTGTTTGGGTGGGTGAGATTAACGTGTGATTGGATTTCAAATGTAATGATTCCCATAAATGCTATGTTTGGGTGGCTAAATATGGTCAGAATTATTAGTGAAACGCGATTACAAATGACTCCGAAATGAAGTATTTACAATACTATGGAGGTGTGGTATTATAAGTTTTGGGACTACATATAAAATATTATTCGTAATCATAGTTCAACTCATAGTCCCGAAATTACGAATAGCGCAACCAAACCGAGGCCTAACATTCAATATGGTGTTATTCTACACCTTTTGGCTTAATTTGATAGAGTAGGAAGCGCGTGAAAGTATTCAAACAAGCGGAAAATATAAAGAAATACGGTTTGAATCACAGTAATAGTTCACAAATTAAGTTAAAACATTTATTTGGCCACTAAAATTTCTTAGAATACTATATATATATAAATCATACTAATATTTAAAAGTATGTTTGTTTGCTTGTCTCATTAGGTAAAAAAATTGTCAGAAACCTTGAGCTCCAATGTTCAATAGTAATCAATACTATCAATTTATACCCTTCATCTTGAGAATCCAGCTTTAAAACACAGAAAAAATCACGACTTACGAATAGTTACATATCAATTAGCTTAATTAGAAATTTTTTATATATGTATATTTATTTACAATTAGCTACATATACTTATTTATGCTTAGATACATATATCATAGAAAATATAAAAAAAAAATCAAAAAAATTGTACATAGTATCAAACAGCATTAGACATGATTGTACATAATTAGATATGATTAAAAAGAATTGGACATGATTAGACAGGATTAGATATAGAGAATTAGATAGGATCACACATATTTTTTCTATAAAAATGTATTTTTTTGAATTTTGGTTTTTGATTTTTAAATATTTTTTTCGGGTTTTTAATGACATATGTAGCTATTTCTAAATAAGTTCACAAAATATATTTTTTTTGTAAAAGAATCATCAAGTTTAAAACAACCGGGTGTTTTTGTAAATAAGTTTCTAAATATGTACTAAATTATCATTTTTCCAAGAAAAAATGGTTGAAATTCGATCAAAACGGACCGGATCATTTTTTTCTTGCCAAAATATATAGAGGGTTGAAAATTATCAAAGTAAATAAGGTTAATATAGAACAACAAAAAATACACGGGCTTTCCTGCAATTGTTATTAAACTACACCTACTAGTAAAATTTGTATTGTAGCGAAATTTAACATAAATAAATAAAATGATTGTAACAAAGTTAGCAGACAGGTAGTCCCGTAGCTCAGTTGGTTAGAGCGTTGGTCTTATGAGCCGAAGGTCGCGGGTTCGAGCCCCGCCGGGACTATCTTTCAATATTTATAATTATTTTTTATGCTAGTTTATAAGTTATGAACCTCGTTATATTTTGCTGGTGTGTCGCATGGGCATCTTATAATATCTTCCACCCGTTTACCGCATTTTATATGAAGAGTCAATTTTAACCGCAAATTATTTTTTAATATTTATAATTAATTTTTATGCTAGTTTATAAGTTATGAACCTCGTTATATTTTGCTGGTGTGTCGCATGGGCATCTTATAATATCTTCCACCCGTTTACCGCATTTTATATGAAGAGTCAATTTTAACCGCAAAGTGAAGGCTATATTTGACGGGTTTTTTTCAATTTTGTTAAGATGCCGGGACTATCTTCCAATATTCGTAATTATTTTTTATGCTAGTTTTATTATGGCTTATAAGTTATGAACCTCGTTATATTTTGCTGGTGTGTCGCATGGGCATCTTATAATGTCTTCCACACGGTATAGATTTTGCTGCATCGCTTATTTTACTTTTTTTTTTTAAATCAAGGTCTCCATGTTTGAATTTGTTATAAGCATTAGTTGCAGAATAAACAAATTGCAATTTTTCTCATTTGGACAGTTTTTTTTTTTTTACATTCGGTTTATAACTTTGGGATCATCAAGAGATTGTACGTGCGAAGTGGAAACAAGTTTGAACTTTTATATCTTTGTACATACCCTCATTTTTTCTAATAAACTACACACACACTTATTTAGTAATATTTAGATATTGTTGTAAGAGAGATTTATAATGGCGTACTGTAAAAAAAAAAATGATAACTGTGCAGCGTGTTGACCCACGATGACACCCCGAAGAAGCTTGTTTGCGTGTGGTTGATGTTCATTCGTGCCCTGAGGGCCTATTGCTGATCTCATTTAAATCCAAGATCTGTTTTGCAAATCAAGCTGCTTATGTCGGTGCAATTGCCGGTGCAATTGCCTGGTCTATACTAAAAGTTTTCCTTTTTTTGTTCCTGATACTCCCGAGTTTTGTTTGCAAAAAAAAAATACATGACCCACCCGAGCACCTCGTACATGGATATAAAGCGACTCCCACACTACAATGATTACAGTAATCTTCAGGATTAATTATAACATCGACTCCCACACTCTTTGTTCACAAAATAATTTTATGATGTAAGAGATCAGACACCTTAAAATGGAGAAGCTGGTTCTGTCATTGTGACGTGACTATATGTACTCATACATACAAACAACCTTCACCGTTTATCTTCTTTTCTTTTTTTGATTCACTTTCACCATTATTCTAGTAACTAGACCATCTGATTTTGTTCACATTACCGGAAATAAATTTGAACTTGAAACTAAAGTAAATCCAACTGTGGACAGCAACCTAGCTGTTTTAAGTTTCAAATTACCCAAGCAGCAATGATTTCAGGACAATGACCCGCTGTAACATCTGTTATTGTTATATTAGATTTGTATCATTAATAAGCAATTTATTTTTCTGAGAGTTGCTGTAATTTGCAAAACAAAATCGAAGCACTGCAAAGCTTTATAAGTTTCCTGAAGCAGATTCAGAAAATTGCCGCAACAAGCATTGAATGGCCATGAACTGGCCGTATGTATGTATCTTTTAGATCCGAGTAGTTAAAAGTTGAAACCACTTGAATGCAAAATTGATAAAAGAGCAAAGGCTACTGTTACCAACGAGCTAAAATTTAACTTTGAAGTAACAAAGTTAAGCTTTTAGTTGTTAACCCAATAAGGAAACAACGTTCACAACTTATCTAATTCACACTTGTTTTGTTTTCATTATAGAACAAAATTTGGACTCCAAACAGAAGTAAATCCAGCTGTGGACGAGCATCTTCAATGGACATGTTAGAAATAATTTTAGTATAAAAGTTAACAAAATGTAACTTTTATCTCTACATTGGTTATGTTAGCCACGATGATAAATCAATTTTCTATTATATTTCTACAAGTTTTATGTTATATGTAGCAATAAAGTTAACCATTGTTATGTAGGTCATAAGACACTGTTGAATAATTTAAATAGTCCTTTTATAACTCATATTTTATTTAGTTATATAGTTTTCACACCTAAAGTTAACATGTACATTGTTATGTAAAAAACAAGCTAACTATAACATGTGATGATGTAAGTTAAAAGACACTTTTTCGCTTATGTGACAACACTAACAAATAAAAACTAGAAATAACACTGTAGATGCTCCAAGCTGTTGTGTGATTCAAATAACTCGAGCAGCCTATAATTTTAAGACAAAGGACCCCTGTAATGTCTGTTATTGACAGACACTGTGAAGAATTAACAAGTTGTGAATCATTTATGAGGCAATTTATTTTTCTGAGAAATACTGTAATTTGCAAAACAAATTCGAAGCAATTACTAGTTACTGCAAAACTTTATAAGATTTCCTGAAGCAGATACAGAAAATAGGCGTGACAAACATTGAATAGCAATGAACTGTCTCTATGCATGCATCTTTTAGATCTGAGTACTTAATACTAGTTGAAACCACTTGAATGCAAAAGCAAAGTTAATTGTTACCAACCGGCTAAAATTTAACCTTTGAAACAAAGGAGCAAAGGCAGTGTTAAGACTTGACATTGCAGGAGATTTTAGGAAATACTAGGACCGGCTCCGGTCCGGTTCGGTTTTTGGCAAAACTGAAACCAAACATATTTTTCGGTTCGATTTTTTTTGGTTTCGGTCTTTTTATTTTTTGGACCGAACCGGACCGGTTTTTTCGGTCCAGTTTCGGTTTTTTTCGGTTTCGGTCTTTTTCGGTTTTTTTCGGTTCGGTTATCGGTTCGGTTTTTCCGGTTTTTTGCCCGGCCATAGGAAATACTATTTATTTTTTCTTGCAACAAAATAGAGTGGGGATAATTTTCATCTATAACTTATTGAAGTTGCGTTTGCAAACGTATATGTTACATGTAAACTCCTCGCATTGAAGTGTTTTTCTTTTTAACGACAGTAAAAAGATTTTCCATACAAGGTGTAAACTCCTCGCGTTGAAGTGCTTCTTTTTACCTACAGTAAAAAGATTTTCCATACCTTGTTCCCACTAATGTCAATAGATCACATAAGTGTCCAAGTAGGACTTAAGCCACACAACAAAAATATTCCAAAAAGAAACTGTCATCCCCGTACTTAAGTGCTGAGAAGCTAAGGACTTGTGCTAAAAAGCTGTTGCTCCCATTCTTGAATTGATGAAGCAAAGGCTAGAAAGACAAAAGCATGTTTTAAATACATGTGGTCCTAGATAGCATATAGGAGTATATTTTTATAAACTCAACTGTTGGGCCGTAATGTCTGTATATCCCTGCTGGGAAATTATGCAATTTATGAATGTTACATCATCTCCCTTTTTAATCATATCCAAGTCATCTTTAGATCTAGATTTTGTTCAACCAGAATATGGTACAAACTGTATATCTCAGCTCAGCCAATTCAAAATTCTGTTAATGAGCATATAGAACTAGAAGTAACCTTGACAACCATTTTGCAATTATTGCCAATTTCAATACAAGCCAAATGCATTTAAATTTTATCCAAAAATATAAACTCAGATTTGTATAATGCAGAGAGATTTGCAGAGTAGGGGACCATGGGTGTTAAAATATACTGTAGCTTAAAGTACCTCAAAATTGGTGGTATTCATGATTGAGAGTTGCTTCACTCTTGGCTATTCATGTTTACTCATCACTGATTCACTCTCATGGGCAAAAAAAAGTAATTGGGACCTATATTATTCAAATCCCATCACTTTTTTGCTCATCATAATATGTGTTGATAGTAACTATCTCACTAACTAAAAAGCAATGTATAATTACTATAAATAGAACTGGTCCACCATATTAGATCTTAAGATGTGATCTACTTTTCTAATTTCTACTACTGTTAACTTATTTCTTTGGTAGCATCTTTATAGAGTCAGAGATTTCATAATCCAGTCCAAGCCTCTTATAATTACAATTATTTCTACTACTGTCAAGCTTTCTGAAAACTTTGCTTTCTGAAAGAGTCAGTTTTGCTAAAGACGACTTTGTTTTTTGAAGTACGAGGCTTGAGCTGGGTTAAGAAATCTTGGACAAATCTTGGACAGTATAAAAACGCTACCTATTTTGTGTATAGGACACAATTATTATCTATAACCAGAAATACTGAAATAGTTGCAGACATCTAGTTGCAAAATAATCCTTCTACTTCTGAAATTTCAAGAGTCAGTACAATATACAGAAACATGCGTTGTCACTGTTGCTAAAGGCAAACATTGTGAACTGAAGGCTATCTAAATGTGGGACATATTCTATATAAGTGAAGAAAGACAGAACTACAACAATTATCAAGTCATGAATTTGGTAATGCTTTTCATGAGCTGCTTCTGTTTTCTTATTCTCTAATGAGAATTGAGAAGCAGCTAAATGGTATTGGTAAGTCAAAATATAGCCCATTCTCATCTGGGGTGTTTTCCATATCAAATTTGAGACTGCTCACTTGCTCCTAAAGCATGTTTTGCATTCCTATTTATTACAAAATATTTTCATAAATACCAGTCATGTTTGTGGTCTCCAGTAAAATAAATACAATTTAGTAATTTACAACTCCTTACAACTTTTTCATAACTGGTGCTGCTTAAATTTCATTACCAAATACCAGGACAGCACACATATTTCGTTTCGACTTTTCAGAATGTTTTGAGAAGCGTATTTAAAAAAAACACAAACTTACGAAACTAAGCGTTGAGACGGTAATTTGGCAAGATACTGCATATAAGTTAATAGATAGGAGTAGTAAGATATGATAACAAAATCATAACCCTCTAGGCCCCTATAAGCTGATGAATAGAGCATAATTTTGCTTAGTTAAAAACTTATACTCCCTATCGACTTGGGAGTTGGGACCCGACGACTTGGAAAAGTCAAGAGGCATAAGGGCTGTTGTCTTAAGAGATGTTAGTAAATGACAGCTTTTAAATAAATAGTAAAGGATATATTTGAACAGTGATGCATGATAGTAAATACTAAGCCATCTCTTCCAGCTGTGCTACTGTACATGGAAAATGACTCATCATATCCCAAGATCCCAAAATCCCAAGCAGTGATAGAGATGTTTATACACTAAAAAAAACAAGTAAATATTTTAATATTTAGATCTCTTTTTCCAAATTTAAGAAATATTTGAGGAGTAGATTGTTTCCTGTAGAGAAGTTAATCAAATAAGCAATCGCCAAGATGAAAATTGACCCTCACCTAAACAAGCAACTAAAAAAGCAACCAAAAAAGTACCTAATTGCTCCCTCTTTCTAATGATTTATTTACTATCAGAAAAAACACGAGTGGGTCATATTAACATCAATCACTAAATCCTTTTTGTCCATTCCAAAACCAGAAATTGATCTAACAACAATAGAAGAAGCATCAGGATTTGACAAAAACAATACAACCGATAGATCAAATTTAGCTCAATGAGCACACTATTAAAACAGCATTCTAGAACAATTTCGAATGAAGATAAAAGACTACAGCAATTCAAGCCTTGAGAGCCTAATTATACAACAAAATAGATTAGCACAACATGATGATAAAAAAACGGGTTTGAAACACCTGATAATTTAGATAGCAGTGTTCTTCTTCCCATTACAGAAGCCATTGGATCGGTTCTATCGAACATCTTTCTCACCATCTCTCCCTCTCTCTGTCTCGGTGCTGCACTTAAGAGCTAGCCATGTCTTGGATACTAAGTCCTGATACAGAAAATTCAATGTAACAGTAAATAATTTGAAATTAAAAAGAAATTGACTTGGTCACTTAGAGACACTATATAACTGCACTTTGTAAGACAATGCTACTCTTATTCTTTTATTTAAGGCTGATACAATAACCCATTCCTAAAAACTGTTGAAATTTGAAAACAACAAGAACATTTAATTTCAAGTTTACAGTCAAATATTTTGAAGCTTATTTGAGCCTAATAACATAAAACCCCAACTGTTTACTGCTTGTTAACGAAGATCGTTCCTAAAAACTCTAAGAATTTGAAAACAACAAGAGAATTTGATTTCAAGTTTACAGTCATATAACAGCAGCTTATTTGACCCTGATAAAATAACAATCCAAATTGTTTGTTGAAACAACAAAAGAAAGATACTGTATTAGATAGGCAGCCAAACGAACTGTAACTGCTAAGCAGGAAATCAAAGAGCCTGAACTTAAATGGCCAGAACCAAACAATCCCGAGATGTTGAGCAAAAATGCCGTTTGAAAAATAAACAAAATCAGGTCTTACAAGAAAACTTTTAATACAGTACTCCAAAAACAACAACAGAAGAGAAGTATAAGATATGCAGTCAAACAAATTGTGGCTTCTATGCAGGAAATTAAAGAGCCTGAACTTAAAAAGGCGCAGCCAAACAAGACTGCTATGTTAAGCAAAAATGCCGTTTGAAAGATAAAGCAATTAACCTGTTATTGAGAGACAAAGCCGGAGTCTTGGAGAGGTGAAAGAGAGAGAAATAATCAATGGCGAGAAAGCGAATCAGAGGAAGCAGAAGACGGCTTATCAGATACACCGTCATGCTCCTCTTCGTCACCCCGTATCCTTGCTGGGACCCTAAACCCCGAGAATTGGTTCACCTGAGGGTAACTCAGATGGTCGCCAAACATCATCGGCTGAGGTTGAGGTGGGTCTATCCAAGCACGGATCGACTGGGTGTTGTTGTTACTGGACTGAAGGGGTCCCCTCTGTGTTACAAACTGGTGGTTCCCAAACACTAGCGGCGCTGCCACCGGAGTATAGGATAATGAGTCGCCACCACTACCGCCTGCTGTTTGCAAAAAAAATCAATAATACCCAAGGAAAAAAAATAACAAACTTATTGACTACAAGAGATGAGTAACTAGTAACAGGCTACAACACCCCACATATCGATAAAAAACTGATCTTTTACCATGTAGCATGGTTTTTTTTAATCGATTTTAGCATTTCATCATCCCATAGTTACAAGAAATTTCTAGTTCCGCCACTGGCTACAAGGCAAGAAAGATCGCTTTCCTTTTCCATGAAACGATATTTCCCCTACCCAAATTCGTTAGCAAATGAATTCTATAAATAGCAATTTTTCGAAGAATTCTTCAATTTCTCCAAATACTAACCGATATGGTAGTAAGAAATGAAAAGATGTTTGCAAATGAGTGTATAGTTGTAGGGGACTCTCTATATATACAAATTTTACAAAAACATTGAGAAACAAGTAAAAAATGTAATAGCTTGTTGTGTAAAAAGATGGCAGTTTTTCACCCAAAAATACTGATTTGAAGAATTTTCAGAAACTATTCTAAATTTCACAAGAACTTGATAAAAACACAACACCTGCACCACCGGAGTAATAACCGACCATTCTTTGGTAATCGGCCCACCCGGACGACCCATGGTCGTACCCAAGGAGCGTCTGGTCAGGGTGGTGGTGGTGGCTAGCGACGGCGGCAGGAGGCGGCGCGTGGTGGAGAGAGAAGATAGGGTTATCGAAAGACTGGAGAGAGAGTCGCAGATCCTGGCTATGAAACTGCGTCGGGTAGTCACTCGACCCCGAATTATGATCCGGATTCATAGGGAAAAATGACTTGATCGTGTCCGAAATAGAATCTGAATCCATTGAAGGAGGTAAAAACCCTGAATTACCATGACTATTGTTACTGTTATTAACATTGGAGTTGGAGTTGGAGTTCGAATTTTCACCAAACTGATTTTCCCCAATTTCATGACCTAACTGACCTTCCCTCTCCCTTTCTACAACAGCGGTCGGGTTCCAAGGAGGAAGCTCAGCTAATTCATCGATAGCAGCACGAGCTTTATTTATAAGCCAATCGACAGCTTTACTAGGCCTATCATACCCTAACCTATCTTGCACATCATAAAACTGTATAGCTGTGTGAGCCGAAAGCCTCACGCGACGATCCCTTGGGCCTTTAGCGGTGCAGACTTTGCTGTGGCGGTCTTTTCTGCCTGTCGACCGAACAATGTGACCGCCTTGGACCTCCACTATCTCTCCTCCGCCAGGGTGGCGCATACCTTATTAGAATATAAATATATAATTAATAGGAGTATTTGATTTGACTAAATATATAATTCATTCTGAGTACAACAACCACAGTATAATTATACATTTATCTCTATGGTTTTATATTTTAACATACCTAACCGAGAAGGGACTCGGTGATGACGTGGTGGTGCGTCGGTTTCTGGCATTCTGGTGATTCTCTCTCCTCCTCCTCTGTTCGGTATCGCATGTTCGGAGGGGGAGCTCCGCTTCTTCCGCTGGCTAGGGTTTTCACTTTCCAGCCTTTCTAACTTAATTAGATAACAAATTACAGAAATTTAAGATATTTTGATTAAAACTGTTTTCTATAAGTCCATTTGCAACTCTTGATTAGGCTAGAAAAGCCTAATTTACCTCTCATTTGTGGTTATTTTTGCCCCTAACCCATATAGTACTCTTATGTTTTTTTTTTGCAGATTTAAGATAAAAATGGAACTAGGAGAAATTGTTGGTAACGACTTAATTAGAAATCAATTGGAGTAATAAAAAGGTAAGGTCCGGGTGGGGGGGTTTATGAGAGAGGGGTGAGATTTTTTAGATGAGTTTTTATTTAATCAAGTAGGGGAAATGGAATGATTCATGGTTTGTTTAAGAGTGAGGAGAGAGAGTAAAACAGGGGATTTGGAAGGGAATTTGAGAGACAAAACAGTGAGATAAATAAATAAATAAATAAAATAATAGATTACTAATTTATTTAAAAATAAAGAGGTTATTCTAAAGGGGAGTTTGATGACAGTGATAAGGGGGGGTGGCTCAGTGTTGGGTCAGAAAACAAAGGATTAAAGTCTCTTTCTCTCTCTCTCTTTCCTTTTCTCTCTCTCTCTCTCTCTCTCTCTCTCTCTCAATGATCCATCTCACTCCTCCCTCCTGCCTCTCTGTTGTTGCTGTTTTTGTACTACTCCTACTACTACCTTTTTTTTTCTATTCCTAGAGTATATTTTTACTGTTTCTTTTTTTTTTTCCATTTATTTATTTGTGTGGGATAAAATACTACAATTATTTTTGCTCCATTTGTCAACAAATATTTTCGCCTGATTTATAAATTTGCTTTTTAAAAATTCGTGAATGTGTGTACTCCAAATTGGATTTACAAAAGATGGTTTTCAAGTTAAAAAATCTCATTTTTAGAAAAAATGTTAAGAATTTTTAAAGCCGGAATAAGAATTTAAATTGTGTGCTGGTTTTTAAGATAAGAAATCTTAAAACCGGAACAATAATTTAAACTATGTGCTGATTTTCAAGCCATCTTAAAATCGGAACAAGAATTTAAACTTTATGCTGATTTTCAAACTAAGAAATCTAAAAACCGGAGTTGATTTTAAACTAAGAAATCTAAAAACCGGAACAAGAATTTGAACTGTGTGTTGATTTTTAAACTAAGAAATATAAAAATTGGAACACGAAATTGAACTGTGTGCTAATTTTTAAGTTAAGAAATCTAAAAATCGGAACACGAATTTAAACTGTGTGCTGATTTTTAAACTAAGAAATCTAAAAATCGGAACAAGAATATGAAGTATGTAGAATGACAAATGTAAATCTATCCTTAGCACTAATATGTATTCTTAAAAGTTTCTATTTTAATTTATATTGTAATAAGGTCGATTACCATGCATTACTATCATTAGTGAAATAGTGGACATTTTTCATCAATTTATATAAACAAAAATCTAAAAAACAAAAATATGGATTTTCATTTAATATTTTTTTTAGATTTTGGATCCAAAAATTATGGACAAACATAAGCTTTTATCAATTAATGATGTAATCTCTTTAATATGCACTAATTTTAGGTGATTCTCTATCTCCATATTGGGTGATACTATGTTTTAAAAATAATAATTAATGATTGTCACTTCAACAATTCATACGCAAAATGGTAAAATACTGAAAACACTCCGATGTTGGTTCTTTTGTCATTTTGGTCCCAAATTTTTAACTTTTATCGATTTTCTTCCCATGGCTTGATAAGTTTGTTAATTACACACCCTTTTGCCACTTTTATGAGGTATTTTCCCTTTAAAAGTGATTTTATAATTGAAAAACTCATATGTTAAATAAAAAGAACAGGCGTAATACACAACGATGATGAGTAAAATATTCTCATTGTCGCCCTGTTTTTTTTTTCTCGTTGCTTTGATTTTAATTTTTGAGACAATTTTATTTACTGCATAAATTTTTGGATTCACAAAGATTTGTTTTGGTATGTGGAATTTCTATATTTGGAACATTATCACATGTTTGGAAGAACGAATTATGGATTTTTACATTTGCTGGACGAATTAAAATGACGTTGTCTTGCTTAAAAAAACAAATAAAAAAGTTAAATCTTCATTAAAAGAAAGTGTAAATACCATATTATAATAAGAAAACAAATAATTTTTTTTAAAGAAAATATCACATATGATATATCTATTATCTAATAAAAAAATGTCACGTGCATGTATACCAAAATGAATTATTGTCTTTTATAAGTTTCAACCGTAAAAAATAAAGGCCGGAAATTTTTAAGAAACGTTATTGTTTTGTAAAAATAAATATGGAATTCGTAAGAAAATAAAGGTTTTATGCAAGTCAATTGTTTCTTTATAAAACTTAATTTTGTGAGAAAACAATATTCATTTTTTTTTTTTTTGTTCGTAATCAAATTATGAGTTTTCTATTGATAAACTCACTTTTAAAGGGAAATTAAAATGGCCATAGGTTGTTCATGAAAAAAATAGAAACTTTAGAACTAGATTGACAAAAATTCAAGCTTGGAGGGTTTTTTGGTTGATAACCCTACGCTCACGGAATGAACTAAGTAGTGACAGTCGGGGGGCTACAGCTCCATTTTGGAATTTTTTTAATGAAAAAATAGATTTTTCCTGTGTATTTTGATCAAAACCTTTAAATTTAACTGTTTCAGCCCTACATTCCGTAAAATAACTTCTTAATTATAAAGTGTAAAAAAATTTATATAGAAAATCAGCACACATTTCACAAATTTATCATTGTGTTCCAATAATAAGTTTGCTCATCACTCGCAATTTGAAGGTGTAACATTTTTCTATTTATATTTATAATGCTAAATTAAAAGGTTGTCCATATAACTTAACATCTAACTTATGTGAAAGACTTTTAAAATTTATAATTCACCATATGATTAAGTTTCCTAACTGTGTGATTTGAAATTTAATATTTCAACATTTTAGTATAATTTTTTCTCCATTTTAACCTTTGTATATATCTTAAATTTACTATCAATTTGTGACGAAGGAAATAATTTCTATTAACTTCCCTCAAATGTTTATCTATTGACCCAAATAGCATTGAAGACTGATCAAGACTACTAATTGAGAAAAAAAGTTGAAAAATTTATACGTTTGCATGAAGCAAAATATAAATTGTAAAGTAAACTTGGTCGTAAAAACACTGTCTTTGCTTTGTCAACATCATTTAGTTCCCCTACTTACAGGCAAATGGTTAACTACTCTTAAACTTTGACAATGAAATCATTCTTTAAAGTTCTTGCATCTAATTACTCACTACTAATTGATTTGTTTTCATATTATATATATAGGTATAGGACTGCCTTTAAATTTGATTCTATATTAGGTGAGACTGCTTTATAACCGTTTTCATGCCAAATGAAACTTATGGATCAAACTTTGGTATATCACTAACTTAATCAGTAGACTTGTATGCATTCTCAATTTCAACCTAATGGATTTCACTTTAATCATTCATTCATTTTTTTTTTATCTCTGGTAAGAAACATATATGTTGATAATATACTAGTAGTATTTTTAATTTTGTACTATTAAATTAATGTGATTGCGTTGAGCAAGGACTTGAAATGAAATCATAAAAACTCGTCAAAGTGGAAGGTATAAACCACAAACAAACGTACATCCATACTATACGATAGTCGATAGGTACCAGAAATCGAGCTGGTTTTAGATGGAGTCGTTTAGCGGAATTCATTATATGAAAGCAGAAAGGCCGCATAGTTTACTTAGTTATATAAGAGTACGATTTTGTTATTCTTGGACGTTTACTTTTTTTATTTCATAGTAACTAATTCAGTTATTTATTGTTTGCCATTAGAGTGAATAAGTGATATGGTATAAAAAGTCTTTTCTTCTTCGGTTAGGATTTACTCTTAATAAATTAAAGACCTGATCGACTGATTTTCTCTAATTCTTTATACTCGTATGGTCCCACCGTAATTAATATCGTATGTAGTATCTTTCTCATTAAAGTATTGTTTTGTTTGGTCAGAATAATGCAGTCTAGTGTCACGTTTATAACATGTTGGATAGTGTTTTGGACTACGATTAAACCTCTTTTAAAGTAATACACCTGGTATCGGAAAAAATTATTTATTTAACGAGCTTATTAATTTATCGACAAATAAATTATTCATTTATCGATAAATGAATATTTATTATTTTAAATAGAGTTTTTCAATATAACATATATACACTGTATATGTGATAAGAAAAATCAAAATAAACTACAAATATTATTTGAATTTATGAAAACTTAAAAAGTTTTTGTGAACGTTAATGTATCTAAAAATTAAGTTCATGTACATAGAAATTTCTATGAAAAGATTTATTCTTAACCTATAAAATGTGGATGTTTGGAGAACATTGTGAGTATATTTTTTATTTTTCTGTTACAATGTTTTCTTATCATTTAAAAGGAGTAAAAAAATCAATTTTAACCGATAAAATAAGGAGTGTAATATGCGAGTATAAGAAAAATAATCCAACTATTAGCCAAAAAGATTTACAAGCTAGTATGCCTTGGAATTTTGATGTAAAGATAACAACAATTGCAAATTGTTTTCGGCATTGCAAGATTCGGTCAGAAGAAAACAATGTTCCCGAACCGGAAGTTGGTGAATTAGATGAATATGTCCAAGGATTATATGATGTTATTTCTAATTTACGATATAGAAATGTGATGAATGTTGAACATATTTTGAACTATCCTAACGAGAATGATGCAGTTATGGAATCACCTACAGATGAATAAATTATTCAATCGGTAATGAACAATGATGATGAAAATGATCCGGAACCAGAATATAGTAACGTTGTCCCAAATGTGTCGTCAAATGAGGCATTTCAAGCAATAGTCACATTAAATAACTATTTGCTCCAACATAATCAAAATATTCCGGAAATTATACAAGGTTTAAAAAAAATCAAGGATGAGATTCATTTTGTTTTAGGTGGAAAAAAAACACAATCAACTATAGATAAATATTTTAAAATAAAATAATTATTGTGATGGTATTGTTGATTGATTGAAGATTTTGGTCTACAATATATATTTTTCTTTATGAAATTTAATAATTATTACTTTACATTTTTATCGGGCCTTAATGATTCAATTTTGTTATTACTTAATTCATTTAACGAGAATATTACTTTACTCTATTGGTCCAACTCGGGACCGTAAGAAATTATTATATTAACGAGGTTATTAGTTTATCGAACATTAGTTTATCGAGGTTTAACTGTAATTAAGAGTTAGGATCAGGACATTCCATTACTAGCAATTTATTAGAGTTTGTATGTTTATAGGTAATAATTATGATTAAAACGAGTGTTGATGAAAGGATGCTTTCATGCTTATAAAAAGGGAGGGGAGGAATAGATAGATACTTGAATATGGCCACCACCCACTACTACTATATCCTCGAAAATGACCTTTTCTAACTTTTGCTCAACCTTTTGTTGCCTTTTACCTCACTCTCAATTCTTTCTTGCTTTTTTATTTTGGCTGAGTTGTTCTTTATTGCTTCACTAAAAAGAAACAGCATCATCTGTCCATTAATTTTCCTTCACATAGCTTACCCTCTTATAATGTGTATTATTTCTTTACATGGCATCTCAAGACACTGTCTTTCTTAAGTTTCATTTTTGGAATCAACATTATTGGCAAGTAGTTCTTTCATAGTTGTCTTTTTGGTCAAAAGTGAAAATTTTCATGAAATTCTTCAAATATCCATAAGGATAAGTTTTTATTTCACTATATATACCCCATAACTTTAATTAAAGAATATTCAGTGAAATTCCCGGGCCTTGCTTATCTTGTGTTTAAACGTCCTCACTCCTAGCTGTGACCCAATTACCATGTATTAGCTTTTCATTGTCAAATCTCTCTCAGTGTGCTAATGAATATAATCAGATTTCATCTAAATCATGTTGGTATTTCATTTTGCACGCCAATGTCTGATTTAGAATCGAGAACTTCAAAAGCAGTAGCAGAAAATTTGATGTACATTAGTATGAATTAATTAATGATCTAGTGTATCATATTTTTATTTCAAGTGGAAATATTGTCTCAGTAATTGGAAGATTCAAAATTGTATCGGATCCATAAAATTTTATTTCGGAATGATTTCTAAATTTCTTTCATATAAGGTAAAACCATTTCAAGTAGCCGCCTTTTCTGTAAATTAATGTTTTTATTTAAACTTAAATATATTAGATGTTGTAACTCATGAATCATATGGATTGTCTATTTAAATATATCAGTTACGTATCATTTATTATGATCATTTGCTCATTTATATGTTATACCATTTTGAATTCTTGTCTTTAATATTAATTTACCACTAGCCTATATAAAGAGTTTGTGCCTATGGAGTTTGGTATACTTACAATACAATTGAATACATATATTTTGGTACTCATTATCTCTCTGTTACATATATTATTGAGCTAATTTTGATTAAAACAAGAGAGAAATAACATGTTGAATTTTAGAAAATAATGTCACATAAGAAACTATACAGGGAGTCTAGATTACAAAATCGAATAGCAAATTGGATACCACTGACCTCTAAACTCTATAACAATCTATATACACGAAACCGTGCTTGTTGAGTTTTTACACAGTTATGATCCATTAAATTAAACCTCTTTCCTTCGAATGTACTTAATTTATAAACTATATAATATTACACTTTTTAGTTAGGCTAAGTTATTTCTAAATACCTTCTAATTGTTTAGATAATGAAAACCACATTTTTGGTTGTTTATTTTGTTTCGTAAGAACCACATTTATTTATTTTGAACCAGCATTATTTACTTTCACTTAAGCAAGTTTATTTATTTCCTTTCACTTAAATTGGAGGGTATTGTAGAGGAAAAAATATATACTTTTTTTTTATATAATTGATGGGGAAAATCCACATTTTTATTTACTAATTGGGAAAAACCCCACAAAGAAAAAAGCACCATAAAGGTACTCAGACTGTTCAAATCAACAAATACTGTCTTCAAATAGACAGAAAACAAAGTTGAAACGCAAAAAAGACAACTTGATAAAATATATACTTAGTATTTAATCTCTGGGGAAAATGGAGGAATCATGATATAAATTAGTTGGTTTATAGTATAGTATGTACCTTCAAATTTATATGTGATCTGTCTCTATTAAAATGTCACACGCATCACACTATAATATTGAGAAGCATAACCTCGATTACCAGCTAGCTTTTGTATTTAATATGAATTTTAAAGTAGTATATACGTACTAAATAGACAACTTTAAATGGAATTAAGGGCCCCAAACACGTAAGAGACGCAAAATTTAACGCCACTAGACGAACAAAATGGGTGCTTGACACCTGTTATATGTTTCTTTGTTTACATTCCCATATACCAAATTTCGCAATCGTACCTATAAGCTATAACAGAGGCAAAGTGTCATAATTACATGCACTTCACTTACATACAACATCAGATCGTATCATATTCGTGCAAAACATAAGTACAATAATTCAAGGTTTAAGAAACTTTATAGCAAAATATTTCTCTCTTTAAGCTGAAACTCCTAAAATCCTACCACCAAACCCCTACTACACAACCCAACCCATTGACGATTGTGTCATCATATTCCCAACCGTACGCCATTGTCCGTGGATCGTTAGAGGGTCATCAAAGTCTAGTCTCGAGTAGATCGTGAGAGTCAATAAGTAATTTGTCTTAATTTTGGCGATTTGTAAACTTTAATCATTTTCATTTTTGTTCTTCTTTAGTCAAGTTCAATCACGTACATTTAAACTACGATTCACGGTTTGATGTCAATTGACTCTGTGAGCGAGCTACTTTTTGTAGTGTCATTGTTGTTTCGATTTTATAGAATGTCTACAAAGGAATAACTATTGGTGATTCCGCATATTTTCTTCTTCAAGGGAGTATATAACGTCCTATTTCCTAGCTCACGGGAAAACGTGTCACACTAATTTTTTTAATGAGCAAAGTAAATGTAAATTATTATTTTACTAAAAAATTGCAAATAATAACGTTATATATGTAATTAAACATGTACCATGTAGTAATTAATTACCTCAATATTGAAGTTGAATAAGAGAATTAATTAGAAAAAAAAAGGATGTGTATGCATATACGTAGGTATATTACTTTCCAATCAAACTCGAGGAAGAGCGATGGTGCACATAGTAAAGGTTAGAAGGGATGGAATCTCACTTGCTATGTTAAGTGTTCCAATTACACAGCAGCTTTATTTTATAATCCAGATAATTAGCATTGGTCTGTCTGTTTTTAATGTGAAATAAAAGTAAATAAATGGTTCTTTAGGCGAAACTGAAATTATGCATGGTGATCAATTTGCTTTTGGTTGAAACTGGATTTGTATTCTCTTCTCATTTAGAAAGTACAACGAGTTTAAGTACATGATCGTACACTTTCTTTGTCTTCCACAGAAACCTCAACATGTATATTGACAAAAATCATACACTTTCTCAAATGCGTACTTAATAGCGTTTTGTTAAAAAGAAACAAAGATAACAATTAAAGTTTGAAATTTTATGATCACTACGGGAATTGAGATTAATTACATTTTTTCCACTGTGTACTTATATATATGCTTTCTAACCATGCTGGATTGGTGCATGTACTTGAGAATTGAGATTAAGAATATTCACAACATAATAAAGTTTTACTATCGTATACACTTTTTTCAACATGCTATATGGGCTATTTAGTTGATCAATTAGTGGGTCATGTAGCACATTGAGAGTTACGTTTAATTAAATGCATAAAATAATGCAGTGGAAAAGACAACCAACAAGGGCAAGTGAAAGTAACAAGACAAAGTTTCTCATCAGCAGACAAATCCAACTTGCTGTCATTGCATGCTCTAAAAACATTACAAACGATAAGGTTTTATCATTCAGTTACAAGTTAGTACAACTATAAAAAATCGAATGGCATCTGCTCAGTGGAGGAAGTATGTACGGGTAAGAGGGGATATAACACCATTTATACTGAGAAAACATGTAAAAATTCCATTTATTTGAGTGAAAATCTTAATATTATAGGCTTTCACGGTCCGATAATTAAAAAATATTTTACATATGAAATTCAGTCTTAACCACACCAACATCCTAGTTCCGTCACTGTATCTGCTATATATACATAATTTTGTATGTATGCATGCACACGCTTGAACAGGAACGATAAGAGAAACTGCAAAAAAAAAACTAGCACTAAACTACGTCGAATCAAAATAGCTTTCGAGGAATGTGAATAAGAAATATTTGCACTAAATTAATATGGCTAATCTCCTTTTTAAGCAAAAAAATTGCTCTTGAACTTGTTGTTTAGATCACTTTGATCACGGGGATGTATAAGAGATATAAGGATAGGGGACATAAGGAGTAAATAGCAAGTCATCGTAGAATTTTTTTTGCTTTGAAAAGTCGAGATTAAAAGTGTTAATTTTGTTGTTTTTCGCCATGTTTTTAGTAAAATATGTTCATTAACACTAGTTGCCTTTTGATTGTAGGTCGTAATGCCATCATTTCCCGTTAATGTTTTTTGATTGGAAACGTTATCATGGGGGCGTAGTTCATGAAATAATAGTTTTGCGATTTTATTAATAAGATGGACCGGATATTGAATAAAAAAATAAAAATATATATATATATATATTTCACACAGAAAAAATGCATCTTTCCAAAAGTTTATAACACCGGATTTCACATTTTTAAAAGTGATAATGACATTAAGACTTAGGAATAAATTGATGGGAAACTTTTTTTAGCTTTGATTTTTTTGCCAATAATTCAGAGAAGGTATATATGAAGATCTTCACAATGCGGCTAGTGCCACAATCAATGCCATCATTGTCCATTCAGACCTCAATTACAATCTTGGCATTACTCTCAAAGTTTTATTTTTTTTAAGTGAGTTAATATGTAAGGGCCTGACTGTGAATTATCTGGATAGGAATTGTTTGCATGGCCGACCTGGCTTAGGCCCCTCTCCCTTAAAGCTATTTCACTGTTCCATTTCTGTCCTCTCCTTTATTTTTATGTCCTACATGCACATATACTATGACCTAATTTTTATTGCATTTTATACGTAACTATAAAATAATATTTGATTTAGTTAAAATCAAAAACTGTCACAAGGTTGTCGCTAATTTAAAAATCTGTCACAAATCTGTCGTAAATTGACTAAACTGTCACAAAGTCGTCACAAAAACCGTCGCTAATAAGCTCGTAACAAAAAATAACATCACTAATTCCGTCGCTATTTGAGTATTTTTTTGTAGTGACGGTGTCCTCTATGAAGGCCAGGCCCTAGTGGCCCTTCACCATTGTATCTCAAAAATAGATTTGCTCTCTCGAAAGATCTATTTTATCCTTTTATTTCCGCAAATCGAAATGGCAATATTTTTAAAACAGTTTTTTTTTGTCAACACCCGAGTCCTTCAAGATGTGGATCTGTGTTGCAATTTCAGGGATGCGAAGTGTAGCTTGCATATGCAATTCAATATGTAATGTGTTATATGTTGTAAGTTATTTGAATTTTCAACGACTTGTGCCTACAAAAACATGCATGTAATTATAGAGCTATAGAGCATACATCGATCGGTAGTATATGAACAAAATAAGAGCAGTACCCATATGCAAAACTTTGAAGTAAAGAAACTCGGACGCACCATTTACTAATGATCAGGGAACTGTGGGATAGTACAGTAAAGAAGTTAAAGAAAAAGTATTTTTTTTTAATTTTGATTAAAATTTCAAAAATTAGCATGCCCTACATATTACGAAAAAAATAATTTTATAAGGTACATTTTTTGTATAGCTAGAATATCGGTCTCTTCCACTTTGAATTCATTGTTGCGTCACTGTCTGCATGCTAATGATACTAGACGACCTTTAATTTTTTTTATCATGTAACTTAATACCAAACACCTTTGTAAGAGATACATAAAACCTACATAGAAATTTGGATTTCATTTATAATTTTTTTTATCATGTAACTTAATACCAAACACCTTTGTAAGAGATACATAAAACCTACATAGAAATTTGGATTTCATTTGTAATTTTTTTTATCATGTAACTTAATACCAAACACCTTTGTAAGAGATACATAAAACCTACATAGAAATTTGGATTTCATTTGTAATTTTTTTTTTATCATGTAACTTAATACCAAACACCTTTGTAAGAGATACATAAAACCTACATAGAAATTTGGATTTCATTTGTAAAAAGCATAGGTACACTAAAATTCAACCCAATTGACGGATATTTTAAATTTGCATGCCCTATACCTAGGCTACATATATATATATATATACATATATATGGGGAGGATATATGGACATCATGAAAAACACTCAACTAGGCACTTTTTTATAAAAACGCTGCAAATCAAAATTTGGTTAATGCAAATCTCCATGGTTTCACGACGGGAACACAAATATGCGTCTTGTTTTTTTTTTCTGAGATATATAATGACATGTTTTGAATTTTTAAATTTTACCATAATTTCGAAAACATGTCATTATACATATCGGGAAAAAAAACAAGACGCATATTTGTGTTCCCGTCGTGAAACCATGGAGATTTGCATTAACCAAATCTTGATTTGGAGCGTTTTTACAAAAAAAGTGTCTAGTTGGGTGTTTTTCATGATGTACATATAACATTTTCATATATATATACTAGTAATCGTGCCCCACGCGTTGCGTGTGTGACGCGTAATGCAATTAAAATATAAAAAATAAGTGTAGTTATGATACAAATACGTGGATAATACAAAAAAAAATAGTATAAGACTTAAAAGAATGTTTGGTTGTTAAAGAGGGACACATAGTGTTATTAGTTTTTATTTTATTTTTATTTTTTTATATGAGAATGGTATTATTGTAATTAATAAAACAATATAGGGGTATTTTTGGAAAAAATGAGCAAAATTGAGCAGCCTCAATTCCCTTGGGTTGGCTTATTATAATAGAATGATATATATATATAGGATAAATTAACAAAACATACTACTTTTGAAACTAAATTACAAAAAACATACCCTTACAACTTTAACTATCAAAAACATACCAAACAATTTTAATGATGTTTATTCTCTTATTTCTCTATCTCTCATTTACTCTCTCTTTCCTCCCTTATTATCTCTCTCCTCCATTCTTCTCTCTCTCACCAATTCTTCTCTACATCTCTCTCATCTTAGTCTATCTCCTCCATTGTTGTTTATATTTTTATTTTATATCCCACTCCATCTCTCTCTCCT